>JAKSZP010007897.1:0-366709 GCA_022478985.1 Massospora cicadina
ATCCACCACTACCATCACAACCGTAAACATGTTAGAGCAGGGGATTCAACAATAAAATCCACGGACACTAATGTCTCTGGACCCTCCGCCTGCTGTAAAGGGTGTAGAAGCCCGTTTCTACCAGAGAAATCTGACTTAGCCTAAGTGCAAGCAACGCAATTGGTGATCCAGGACGGAACCTCCTTGGTTAAACCCACCCAATTGTAGGTATGCTCGATCAAGTCAATGCATTTCCTATTTTCCATATGGCCAACCGTGGGGGATCATGATGTGCACAAAATACCTTGGTTTTGAAGGGAGGGGGAACCCTAATTCGTGATCAAAAATAAATGAGACCCTTCTCCAAGGAGTATAGAGAGTGTTTATGGTTTTTGTGAGACAATTGCTCAAACAACTCACACCCTCAGGGCAGGCCACTTGACTGGCTAAGACCTGAGCAACTAGCAAGGCGTCAGGAGCAAGAGCGATGGAAGAGGTGACAGGGGGAACAATCAACAAGATTTGAGTGGCAGTAATCATGGTAACAAGGTCCACTTCCTCCAGGTTTAAGGAACAGTGGGCGGGCTGAAGCTGAGAAAATTGGAAAGTATGTTAAGTGCACCTTTCACGAATTCATATTTGAATTTGAAACTGCACAAGTCCCAATAGGTTCATGCTTGCCAGTGTGCCAATTTTTGGGGTTTACGGAAATACAAGAGATTGGTGATCCATGCAAACCATTAACTCATGTTGATCAACCTATGTCAGGCAAACAGTAAGATAGTATTAGACTGGCCTGCCAGCCTAAGTGCCAGAGCACCCAAACGACAAACCAGAATGCCAAAGGAACTGCTGCCAGTATGACGGATATGAAACTGGAAAGGAGTTTTGATAATAACTGCCAGTGAGCCAGAATCTTGTACAGGCACATAATAAGATACCAGATGAATATGGTTATTAACCCCACGGGTGTGTGAGTGTCAGCAGAAAAGGCGGTTTAATTTTCAACATAAAAAACTAAATTTCAAAATTAATTTTTATGGAAATTTAAGGAAGAAAATCAACCAACAATTTTCTCAGTGCAATGAAACTGATTAAATAGTGGTTGATTGATGAGGAAACAAGCTGGGATTGGGTCCTTCAAGTTCGACCTAACCAGCGAATTATTCAGGAATGGGGGATAATAAGCTCACTGGGAACTGACATTGAAGGAATTGGCGGCAGGCCAAGTTGCTGTCAGTTTGACCTTGAATGACTGAACTGAGACTCAACTGCATTTCCAGCGGTTGGCATGACGGCGTCTGGCCTGATGAGCAACGGGAATCCCCCAAGGCACCCCACATAGGGGCGGTCTTTATTGGTTGGGAATGGGTTCAGGATGCCCAACACGCCCACGCCCAGTCACTGGGCTGATCATTTGGTCAAAAACGTTGTGTCAGCTGCAATGCCCAATTTTCCAGAAGGGAGCTTTGAACTATCGTTGATGGTGTCCAATGCTGCTACCTGAACGTTGGGCTTATCCCTGACAACTTTGGGAGGGGGTTAATTTCGATGATTGTGGTGTTCGCTGAATCAAACTGTCAGTGTGTAATGAATGAGTTCGCATCAATATTTCCTATGTAAATTGGGAAGTAAGAGCCAAAGACTGACTCTACTAGGGACCAGCCTGCCAGAGCCAATGCCCAAACCCATCCGTCAAGTTTCTCCATTGCCACGTGCCCTCAGATACCTGTTCACATGCTGTAGGAGGATTCTGAGTTGCACGCCAACGCCACACCATGCCCACTATTGGAGCCCATATCTTCCGATCCAATTATTCTATTTTAAAATAAAATACTCTTTTCAATTCCGCCAACAAATCTTTATATTGATTTTAGGATTTACTGTAGAAGACTCAACCGGCTATTCAAGCCAGCCTATCCTCAAATATATAGTGCTTCTGCAAATATAAAATAAGCTTTCATTTATGCCAAGCTCTCCTGAACCATCCAGCACATCTCAGGTGAAGATTCCATTCCCCATGGAATCATTATCTTAAATGCTCAGAAGTCTGACGTCATATTGACTTGGATGCACTTCAGCTTCAGACTGACTAATTTCCCTTACTCTGATTCCTCTTTATTAAGGTCTCTCTTATAAAACTCATATTTGGATCTAGTACTAACTGATTCATAGCAAAGTACAGATCAGGTACCACCTGATCCGTTACACAGTGATTCTGGCTGATAAATAAATCTTCATTCCTTTTCGACTATGTAATTCTGATCATTGGGCTTGTTTCCACTCGTTTTTGGATTGATTGACTTCATTTCGGCGATTTCAGCACAAATTTCCCTGATCAGGCATACAAGTTCAGGAGAGGTGAATGTGGGCATTAGGAAAGGGATCTAAAGAGGGAGAGCTGTTACCAAGCACCTGTATATCATGTGGGCGAGGTCGCCCTGGGTGATGAGGGGTACAGCCACCCTCTTCAGAGCCTTTTTACTTGGAAAAGGGAAGAGGGTCAAATTGAAACACAGGGGACGTTCCCTTGGACTTACATTACACTATCATTTTTCCAAAGGAAGGGCACCACCGCCGAGAAACTGCACAAGGGTCACATTTTTGTGAGCCTTGGGTAGTTTGATCACCATTACTGTTGCAACCTTTTGGGGGGATGTGGGGCGTTGAGGTGGGATTTGTGAAATGCATTGACCAGCTCCATGCAGTTAGCGCAATTGTGAGCCTTAACCCAACTGTTCTCATAAGCTGGATACCCTTTCCAGGCCACAAGATACTGGACTGACATCCAGGATTTGCGGGATGCTAAGATGTTTTCCATCTTGGCTTCTTTCACATCCTTTATCATAATTGGTTCAGGTTTGGCGGGGACAATTCCCTTGAATGGGGACATCAGAGACACATGGAAGACGGGATGCTGTTTCCAATGAGCTGGCAGTTTCAACCAAAAAGCACCATTTACAAGTCTTCCTCCACCAGGTGGGGACCTGAACGTTTTCTTGCAAGCTTTTGGAAAAGTACCAGCATCCGCAGATGGTGAGTGTCCAACATGACGTAAGAGCTTACCACAATATCATGACTGGGAAGCCATTTGTGATCCGTGAACCGCTTATAATCATTGATAGCCTTTTTGAGGTGCTCCTGTACTAAGGACTGGGTTGACCGGATATGCTCAACGTGATCTGCGGCAGCAGGAACCTCTGGGAATATACAAGGACTGACTGAAAAAGAGGGGTTATAACCTAGAGTTTCTTCATAGGGAGAAAACCCCGTAAAGGCGTGAGTACTGTTGTTATAGGCGAATTAGGTGAGAGGGAGGTCGTCATCCCAAGTATCCTTGGCGGGCAAAGCGTAACAGCGCAAATACTGAACAAAAAATTTGGTTAACACGCTCAGTTTGTCCTTCAGACTGGGGGTGGTAAGCGGTGGATTAACAGGGGGTGATTTTTAGGATGAATAAAAGCTCATTCCAAAATTGCAATGTAAATTGGGGTCCACAGTCACTAATGATCTCCTATGGGAGGCCAAACATCAAGGACACATGGCGTACAAGGAGTTGAGCGGTCTCTTCAGATGTGATCGCAGAATTATAGGAAATAAAAAGGGAAAATTTGATGAAGAGATCAACCACCACCATCACTGCTGTAAACCCATTGGAACAGGGGAGTTTGACAATAAAGTCCACAGACACTGATGTCTATGGACCCTACACTTGTTGTAATGGGTGCAGGAGACCCTTCCTTCCTGAGCGGTCCAACTTTGCCCAAGCATAGGTAATGCAATCGGCGATCCATACTGGAACTTCCTTAGTTAAGCCCACTCTGTTATAGGTTCACTTTATCAATTTGATGCATTTTTTGTTGCCCGGATGACCAATCATGGGAGGGTCATGATGCACATTAATTACCTCAGTACAAAAAAGAGGGGGACCCCAAATTTGTGACCTAAATAGATGAGTACCTCCACCAAGGAGTACAGAGAGTTTTTATAATTTTGAAGGGTCAATTGCTCAAATAACTTTACCTCTTCAGGGAAGGTCATTTGGCCTGTTAAGGCCTGAGCAATAAGCAGGGCGTCAGGGGCAAGGGCAGCGGAAGAGATGACAGGGGGAACAATTGACAAAATTTAGGCAGCAGGAATCAAGGTAATGATGTCCACTTCTTCCGAATCCATGGAACAGTTGGTGGGGTTTCAGCTGAGAAAATTGGGAAGTACGTTAAGCGCACCTTTTACAAATTTGTATTTGAAATTAAAACTGCACAAGTCCCAATAGGTTTGGGCTTGTCAATGCACCAACTCTTTGAGGTTTACAAAAATACAAGAGATCTTGGTGATCTGTGCAAACAGTTAACTCGTGCTGGGAACCCTGTAAATGGTACTGCAATGAGTCATTGACCATGCTACAGCTGCCAAAACCTTATCATATATGCCCAGGATTGCTCCCTAGATGTAAACTTCTGGGAAAAATAGGCGACTGGATTTTCCAAGCCCTCAAGCTCTTGGAGCAGCACTGCCCCTACCGCCACTGAGGAGGCATCACATGCAACAATATATGGCTTTGCAGGATCCGCATGTTACAGGATGTGAGGGGATAAAAACACTTCAATGATTGACTCAAACGCCTGTTGGCATTTGGGCGTCCAGCAAAATGGTACATTCTTGTCAGTGAGGGGGTAGAGCGGGGCAGCTAGCTGTAAAATAGCAGAGGAAAATTTTTTTAGGAAATAATGACTCCCAAGAAGCTCCATAATTGTTTCTAGGTTGTTGGGGTAGGCCATCCCCAAATAGCATTCAACTTATTAGGGGGAATCACGTAGCCATTCTTAAGGATGAGGTTCCCAATAAAGGTAACTTCCTCATTATAGAATTCACATTTTGGAAGGCTTAACAAGAAAGCCCGCTTTATGCAAAGCAGCCACGACTCCTTCCAAGTTGATAGCATGTTGTTTGGGAGTTGGAGAGTGAACCATAAAATCATTAATATAAGCAACTGCGCAAGTAAACTGGAGGTCACCCAGTACACTGTCAATCATGCATTAGAATGTAGCAGGGGCATTCTTCAGCCTGAAGGGCATTACATGGAATTGGAAAATGCCTCGCTTCATCCAGGTTGCTGTTAACCATTCTTGCCCTTCCATTACCCAAATAGGGTTAAAGGCGTTGATTAGATCCAGCCTAGAAAACACCCAAGATATGGCGGTTTCTTGGCTTATCATCTGCTCTAAAGGCAGTGGGTAAGGATTGTGACAATGACTTTGTTTGAATGTCCATAATCCATGAAGGGACGGAGGAAACCATTGGCTTTTTTAGAAAAGACAATGGGAGACTTGACTGGCGATGTCTCCTTAAACAACCACCCTTTTTTTAGCATATCATCCAACCAAGCGTTGAGCGCAACCTCCTCCTCTGCTGTGTGGGGATACAATGGGCAGTTGATATTTACCAACTGTACCGTTGTACGGAATCCACAGTTGAATTTGGTGTGAGGGGGGAGATGTTCCGCCTTCTCAGAATTAAAAAAATTATAGTAGTGCATCAATTCTTTGGGAAAATCAGATAGGAGGCCTGAAGGGGAAATGAGGGAAGTTATGGAGCTATGACCTTGAGCTTTCTTGAGAGTATTAACTAAAGGAAATTCTCCCTCAGTTTGATCATTAGCAAAAGACAACATATTTAACTCTAGATGAAACTTAATATGTTGCTAATGTCACCATCCAACTCCTAAAATAACCGGGAACACCAAGCTCAGTATTGCTGAGAACTGATCACAGATGGTGAACTGGTGTACTGAGAATTTAAAAGGTCGGCGAATCAGGTATGGGGCTTGTGAGGCTGACGACGCAACCATCACCTTAGGACCTGCATCCAGATCAAGTTCCAATTGTTGAGCCAGTTTAACACTCATAAAATTGCTCATGGCTCTGGTATCAACAAGGGCCTCAAAGGAGACGTGATGGGACCTAACACTAATATTCATTGGTAATAAGAAGTAAGCAAAGTTCTCTTTATAGGTAGTTGTGGATGAATCCAGTGATACAAAAGAGATGGTAGTGGAGTCAGGGGAAACTGCTAGGTTCATAGGGGGATAAGCTCGTTGTAAGTCAGAATGTCAGATCCCATTGACCTGGGCACAATAGCCGTGGCAACTATGGGGTGTGGATTGGATATTTTGAGTGGAACTAAGTTATTATGGACAGAGAAAATTTTCTCCACAATCTGGTTCATCTGCTTAGAAGAGGACATTGCTACGCCAATATCAACAAGAAAGGCGGAAAAGGTTAGGAATAATGGTTGGTCAATTATTTCAGGCAAACTTCAAGATAGAATTAGACTGTCCTGACAGCCTAAGTGCCAGAGTACCCAAACGGCAAACCAGAATGCCAAAGGCACAGCTGCTGGTATGACGGATATGAAACTATAAAGGTATTTTGCCAATAGCTGACAGTGAGCCAGAATCTCGTACAGGCACATAATAAAATACCAGATGAACATGGCTGTTAACCCCAAGGGGTGTGTGAGTGTCAGCGGAAAAGGCGATTTATTTCTCAAAGTAAAAAACTAATTTTTGGGAAAGGTTAATTTTAATGAAAAAGTAAAAAGAAAAATCGACCAACAATTTTTTCTTTGCGATGCAACTGATTAAATAGTGGTCAATTGATATAAAACAAGCCAGGATTGGGTCCCTCAAGTTTGACCTAACTGGCAAATTATTCGGAAATAGGGGAAGATAAGCTCACTGGGAACTGACATCAAAGAAATTAGCGGCAGGCCAAGTCACTGTCAGTTTGACTTTGAATGCCCAAACTGAGACTCAACTGCATTTCTGGAAGTTGGCGCGATGGCATCTGGCCCAACGAGCAACGAAAACCCCCAAGGCCACCCCATGTAGGGGCAGTCCCAATTGGTTGGGAACGGGTTTGGGATGCCCAACCCGTGCTCAGTTGCTGGGCCATTCATTTGGTCAAAAGCGTTGTGTCAGCTGCAACTCCCATTTTACCAGAAAGGAGATTTAAACTATCATTGATGATGTCTGATGCTGCTATCTGCACGTCAGGGATCATCCCTGACGATTTTGGGAGGGGGTTAATTTTGACAATCGTGGTGTTGGCTAAATCAAAACCATCAGCTAATCCAGCTGATGAATCAATCTTCATTCCTTTTTGACTATGTGGATTCCAATTATTGGGCTCATTTCCACTCGTTTTCAGACTGATCAACTTCATTTTGGAGATTTTAGCGCAAAATTCCTTGATCAGGCATACAAGTTCAGGAGAGGTGAATGTGGGCACCGGAGGAGGGATCTGAATAAGGAGAGCTGTTGCCCAGCGCTTGTTTACCATGTGGATGAGGTCACCCAGGGTGGCGAGGGGTACATCCACCCTCTTCAGAGCCTTTTTATTTGGAAAATGTAAGAGGGTCTGATTGACACACAGGGGACGTTCCCTGGACTTACACCCTTTAACAGATACCTCAAATGAGTTAATGCCCATGCTATGGCTGCCAAATCATTGTCATTGATGGCCCAAGACTGTTCTGTAGAGGTAAACTTCAGGAAAAATAGGCGATTGGATGTTCCAAGCCATTGTGCTCTTGGAGAAACACTGGCCCACTACCACAGAGGAGGCATCACATGCAATGATATATGGCTTGGCGGGATTCATATGTTTCAAGAAAGGAGGGGATAAAAATACCTCTTTGATCAATTTGAACGCCTGCTGGCATTTGGGCATCCAGAAAATGGTACATTTTTTCCTGTGAGTGGGTGGAGTGGGGCAGCTAGCTGGGAAAAATCCAGGGTAATTTTTTTAAGAAAATGATGGTTCCCAAAAACTCTGTAATTGTTTCTGTGGTAGTCAAGGTTGGCCATTCTTGGATAGCATCCAACTTATTGGAAGGAATTGCGTAGCCATCTTTAAGGATGAGGTTCCTGAGAAAGGTAACTTCCTCCTTATAGAACTCGCATTTGGAAGGCTTAACAAACAAGCCTGTCTTATGTAAGGCGGCAATGACCGCTTCCAAGTCAATAGTGTGTTGTTTGGGAGTCGGAAAGTGAACCAGAATGTCATTAATATATGTGACCATGCAAGTAAACTGGAGGCCACCCAGTACACTGTTGATCATATGTTGAAACGTAGTGGGAGCATTCTTCAGCCCAAAGGGCATTACGCGGAAATGAAAAATGCCTCACTTCATCCAGGTTGCTGTTAACCATTCTTGCCCTTCCATTACCCAAATCTGGTTAAAAGCGTTGATGAGATCCAGCTTAGAGAACACCTGAGATTTGGCAATTGCTTGGCTTATCGTCTGCTCCAAAGGCAGGGGGTAGGGATTGTGAACTGTTACTTTGTTTAAATGTACATAATCCATGCAGTGACGGAGGGAACCATTGGCTTTTTTAGTAAAGATCATGGGAGATGTGACTGGCGATGTCTCCTTAAACAACCACCCTTTTTTCAGCATATTGTCCGACCAAGTGTTGAGTGCAACCTCCTCCTCCGCTGTATGGGGGTACAGCGGACAGTTGATAATCACCACTCCACTGTCATACAAAATCCCAAGTCAAATTTAGTGTGAGGAGGCAGACTATCCACCTTTTCAGAATCAAAGATACTTTGATAGCGCATTAAACTTTCTGGAAAATTGACTAGTATGCCCGCAGGAGAGATGAGGGAAGTGATAGAACTGCAACCTTGAGTTTTCTTAAGAGTGTCAATCAGGTAAAATCAATTTCCAGCTGATCATTAACAAATGACAACATGTTAGACTCTAGGTGGATCTCGACATTTTGTCAGCGCCACCATCCCACTCCTAAGATCACCATAAACACCAATTCTGAAAAAGCGAAAATTGATCACAGAAGCTAAGCTGGTGTACCAAAAAAGGTACTGGCTGATGGACAACATATGATGGCTGCGAGGCAGAAAAAGCCACTATCACTGATGAACCCACATCCATGTCCAGTTCTAATTTTTGGGCTAACTTGACGCTCATGAAATTACCCGCAGCTCCGGTGTCCACCAGGGCCTCAAAGGAGACATGGTGGGATCCAATACTAATATTCATAGGCAATAAGAAATAAGTGAAGTTTTGTTTATTGGAAGATTTGGGCATTTCTGTTGCGACTGAAGAAATAGCTGGCAAATTGGGGGGAAGGTCAGGGGCTTTCCCTGGAGTAAAGATGGGAAGAACGAGGGCGTGAGAACTGGCTTCCTCCATCTGGGATTTTACTGATTCATTTATAGGTGAATCAGAATCAGCCAACTCTGATGCAGGAGTAGTTATGAGAATAGAAGATGAAACTATCACTGGTTTGATGGTAGACACTATGTCCGCGTCGTTGATGGGTAATCCTATCATAAAATTTCCTTTTGATAGCGGGAAGCATGGCGAGGGGAGGCATTGATAGTAGTCATGGCGGCACTTATTTGATCTATCTTTCCTTTTGAGGTGGACCAAACCTTATGGTGAGCAGAAACCAAATCTAAACCTGACCTAAAGATCGCCTGAAGCATATCATTAGAGAAGTCCAGTGTGGGAGCCAGTTCACAGAAGGTAGAGATCAAAGAAGCCAAGCTAGGGGCTTCAGCCACAGTATAGAGTAATCTGAATAAGTGGTCTGAGCATGACACAGGGGGTTTCAAGGCAGCTGATATGATGGCAATCAGCGAAGTGGGATCTCCTGATTGTGAGGAAGAGCACAGAAAGCCATCAACCCACTGATGGGCGTCCCCTTCCACAGCGTCTAATAAAGCAAACCCCTGTTGGGCATGAGATAATGCAGTGGCGTTGTTAAGTGCAATTGCCAAATGCATTTGCACCTCAGCGAGAGCGTTAATAACTTGATTTACTATCTCTCAGGAAGGAACATGTGAACTTTCCTCTGGGCTATTGGGAGGGGGAGGGGTATTAATCCACGCAGATCAGCCTGCCTGAAGAAAATTTCTCCAAGGTAGAGCAGATATAATTCCCAAAATTGGCAAGTGACCAAACGAACAAAAAAAATTAGACTACTGATTGCACGTTCATTTTGTAGGGGTAACCACTGCAACGCCCACCTCGAAGAGCAGGGCAGAAGTGGCTGGAAATAATAATTGAACAATTATGATATAAAAACAGAGGATGAAGTTTAGACCATCCTTCCAGTTGGGATGCGTAAGCACCCAAAAAGCAAGCCAGAATGCCAGAGGCATTTCTGCATAATTGATGTTGTATGGAGCCAGGAATTGGGAAATGATAAATCGTTAGTGCAGGGTAATAGTAAATAGCAACCTGAGAACAAACCGAAAGGATACCGCCCATACACTGGAGGTCTTGCTGCAGGGAGTGGTACCACAGTTATGGTTTCTACAAGGAAACCAATAGACAGGGTTAATTCAACTGTGGATACAAGGGGGCGGATCCTTGCTTGGAGATGGTGGATGTAAGGCCACAAGATCCCAGTATATTGTTGGCAAAAGTTTGTAATAACAGGGTTGAATTGTCAAAAAATCTAGCTCGCTGAATCCAGTTTATGACATTAGGGGCCATAGTGACCATCAGTATTGGTAGAGCCATCCAGTATAAGGACCAAGGACCACCAGAGAAAAGCCATCATGAATGCGACCAGAAGGATATTAATAAAATCAAAATTGATAGTTTTTGTGTCAGGTTTTAATTGTAAAGGAAAGTGAAGAAATTGGCCAACAATTTCTCAGTGCGATGCAACTGATCAAATTTGGTTGATTGATGAGGAAACAAGCCTGGATTGGGTCCCTCAAGTTCAACCTAACTGAAGAAATATTCAGAAATGGGGGCAGATAGCTCATTGGGAACTGACATTAAAGATTTGACGGCAGGCTGAGTCACTGTCAGTTTGACCTCAAAAGCCCAAACTGAGCCTCAACTTCATTTCTGGCATTTGGCATGATGGCATCTGGCCCAACAAGCAACAGAAATCCCCCAAGGCCACCCCACATAGGAGCAATCCCAATTGGTTGGGAACAGGTTTGGGATGCCCAACCCATCCATGCCTAGTCACTGGGCCAATCATTTGGTCAAAAATGTTGCATCAGCTGCAATGCCCAAATTTTCTGGAAGGGAGCTTTGAACTATCGTTGATGGTGTCCAATGCTGCTACCTGAACATTGGGGATCAACCCTAACGATTTTGGGAGGGGGTTAATTTTGATGTTTGTGATGTTAGACAAATTGAAACCGTCGACAATTCTGGCTGATGAATCAATCTTCATTTCTTTTTAAGTATGTAGGTTCTTATCATCAGGCACGTTTCCACTCATTTTTGGACTGATCAACTTCATTTTGGCAATCTCAGTGCAAATTTCCCTAATCAGGCATACAAGTTCAGGTGAGGCGAGTGTGGGCACCAGGGGAGGGATCCAAAGAGGAAGGGCTGTTACCCAGCACTTGTCTACCACGTGGGCGAGATCACCCTGGGTAACGAGGGGTACAGCCACCCTCTTCAGTACCTTCTTACTAGGAAATGGGAAAAGAGCCCAATCAACACACATGGGACGTTCCCCAGGACTTACACACTTATTTTAACTGATTCAAAATTAAGACTGGTAAGTTTGATATTCTTTACAAGGAGATAAGTGTGCACCCAATGTTGTGTAAAGGTTGGGCAAGCATGGTAAAGGGCACAGAGTCAGTTTTTGCACCGTCCAAAGTTAGGGAACGCCCTGGTGACACTGGTGGCCAAGACAAAACTAAGAAAGTGGTGGTCAGTATCTTGCTGGAGATTTTATCTTGGCAATCAAAATGCAAACAATACATCAAAACTTTGCACTCCCAGCCCTGTTGTCAGTGGAGCATGAGATTTAAGTTTTTTGGATATAAATTAATGGCACTTTGGGAGAATTCCTTTGGTGATGTGCACAAACACATTCCAGATGTTGTGTATATCACACCTCATTCTGTGACCTGGGGTTGGTTAGACCTTGGGTTTGAAACTGTGCAAGCAGCGGACAAAGCTTCACAGGTGCATGTGGTGGTTGATATCCCGGATTGTTAATGAGTAACAAAACGAATCACACATTTTGAACCAAATATAACCAAATTTATGTCACTTTTGATTTCTCCACACAACGGTGAGACTTGCAGTACTAGAACGCTATCTCTCAGATGGACTAAAAATAGTTATAGGGAATTACACTCTTTTGAAATGCAGCGCTTCACGCTTATGCTGGAGCTTAGCATGGGCAAAGCAATTGAAGTGATCACCCCAACTGCATTAATTGTGGAAGACTTAACCCAAATTTAACACACTGCAGTTATCAATATTGATAGGCAGAACTCCCACCCATTTCACATTAAGGTGAATAGCGCACCACCAATCTGCACTTTTTGTTGTGCTTTTGGCCTTAAAGCACACACCTGCCCTTCCAGAGAGGGCATCACTAAACATGAAATTCTCCCCCAAAGCAATAGAAGCATTGACTCCCATTACAAACCTGCCATCAACACCAATGCCGCCTTCCCATAGGGTGCGCAGGGGTGTTGTATTCAGGTAAAACCTGTATCTCCACAAGAGCGCAAAAAGACCAAACAGGCCCGTAGAGCAGCGGCCAAGGAAGCAGCTTTTGCAGCATCCATGATCCCGCCTTCCCAGACCTAAGCTGACATTGAGCCATTCGCAACTGAAGCATCTTGAGAATTTGCTCACAAATTCAATTGGGCCCACCAACCTGCAGACCAAATGTTTGATTTGGGTTAGACCACACAAAGTTACTGCACACCAAACATAACTGACTTTATCAACCCAACCTCCTCTTGAAATTATATCAAACTCTGAAGGTGCACCGCAGGAGCACATCATCGTGAAATATGGTCAAATTCAAAACCCAAAAATGAAAAATCATAAAAAACTGATATTGCCCTTAAGGACAAATATGACTCAGTTTCTTTCAACACATGAATGGTGAAGTTGTATGCTGAACAAGCAGCGCAGGAAGGAAAAGGGGTCCCTTCCCATTGCACCTAAGATGCAATGGGGGTCTCCTTCACAATAGGAACGTTGAACATCGTCAGACTCAGGCCTCTCCATTCTGGGCTAAAAAACTGAGCTTTCTTAGGATAATTTCATGTGGACATCCTAGAAATTCAGGAATTTTACTGTCCATAAGGTGCTGGGGACACATGGGCAATTATATTCCTCCCCTCCCCTACCTTTTGGTCACTGCACTGTGGGGTACTTATACATGCAACTTGTAGTTTTAAATTTATATCTAAAAATTTTTAACTCGATGGTCATGTGTTGGTCATCTCCTTTTCATGGGATGAAATGCACACTATAGTTAATGTATATGTTCCAACCTATGCATGGGCTCACCAGGATTTCCTATCAGCTGTAACCTCCTTTACACTTCAACCTGATCCCTTTGTGGTGTGGCGACCTGAACTGCTGAGCCAACACGGCCACTGACTGCTGGCCTTCAACGCCTACCCCCCTGTTGGGCATGTCAAACTCCGCATTCTAAAAGCCACCTTGGGCTTTTTGATACCTGTTGGATAGTTGCCCTACTGGCTTCAAGAAAAGTATGTTTTGGGTCAAAATATGCCAAAAGGGGAAAAGTCAAACATTTTAAAGTTTGCAATCGGGATAATAGCGTTTTAAGCAATAATAATGATATTATTAGTGTCAGCATCTCACTAAATTCTTCCATTTCTGAAAGATTTACCAAAATATTTCCCTTGTAATATTGGAAGGAGAGCTTAAGTTATCTAATTCATCAATGTTAATAAGAATGCTCAGGCTTATCCTGATCAGAGGCAATAAGGTTGCTCAGCAATTGAATAGATTGGATAAATCCCAAACTACTTTGAAACCTATAAATATTCAAACATATTGATAATAAAAATTAGGTCGATTTACAACCTTATTTATACCATTATTTATAATTTTTGGAGAATCCAGCTAAGTAACTTAGAGAGAATATCTACCATTTTTGAAGTGTAATGTAAACCTTCAAAAAGTAGTGCTCACTACAGGGGCACTCTGAGTTATGCACCAGTGAAAACGTCAATCACCACAATGGATTCTTATTTTTTGCCTGAAGAGGCTTATGACCATGAGCAAGGCAGTAAATTGTGATGGGTCCGTTCCACTAGAGCTGAAATACCAAGGGTAACATCTATGTTAGAATTCCGTGCTAACTTGGAATTTTATGGTCCCAATTCAAGCTTTACCACGATTTTTATGTACAATCTGAGGTTTTAAGAAACATCATCAATCAGATGATTTAGGGGGTTCTAATTCCTGGAATCCGTTCTACTCAATCTTGAACTAATGCTATACCCTCAATGTTGAGGAATTTATATCAATCTTCTCAAATGCCAGGGATTGGTACTGAGCAATATTTACACCAACTTGTACACCCTACTCTATACCACTTATCACCAGTAGTAGGAATGCATCATCAGGGAATGCTTAATTTATTATAGGGACTCCATTCCTTGATTAATTATGTTTCTAAGTTCTTCAAGTCTGCCTCTGAGTTCAGTAAATATAAGTACAATTGCATTATTAGTAACCAGACCATTCTTAATGAAATACATCAACAACTTGTTCAGCTTGATCACGAAAATCTGGTTTTGTTGATTCAAAGTTAATGAAGCGAGTTCAGGGAATTCAGGAGAAAAGGAGATATGTTATTTCTTGACTCTTGGAGCGTAGTCAATTGATGGAAGTGGAAATAAAAAATTGCACTTTCAATTGAAGCAATTGTAATCAGGATTGCATTTTGAGTTAACGAAGTATAAAAACTCAGGAACTATGGGTCCTCCTGGGGTTGTAGGACCTTGTGGGCCACCTGGACCTCCTGGTGCTGATGGACCTCATGGACTCCCAGATGTTGAAGGATTTTGAGGACTTCCAGGTGCTGATGGACCTCATGGACCACTGGGTGCTGATGGGTATTCAGGATCCCTTCAGCAAGTTGACTCTCTCTTGAGCATTATTGACCACTTGTGTGAGCAATTTTATAAAGAGGCCAAGGAGTGTAATCTAACTCCTGATGGGTTACTATTGACCCCCTGTTGTCGCTTCAGTCCTTATCTGACAAATTGAATAATCTGGGTAAATGGGCAAAGGATACTGAAATCAAGTTATAAGCTTGAAAATCAAAAGGGGAGATTCTTCAAGAGATGATTTAGACTTTGAAACTTAAGTACAATGCACAGCAGGAGCAAATTTATGAGTTATCTCGCAGATTGGACAAAAATTGGGGCATGCTGATCTAAATCGTCAGGTTAATTAAACTCATAATGAGGCAGTGGGTCCCTATCCTCAATAATCTTCCCAATCTTTGGACTCTAACTCTAACATCTCCACTCAATCAGAACAACCTGGAGTGCATGTTTTACTTTCTAATGCTTTAATGAGTTTTAAACCTGTATTCAAAGATAAGTACTATCCTGGGGAAGGCAGTATTATCTCCTTCCTATTTTTATACAAGAAGGCTCTGAGTGAGGCCACAGATTAGAAAAAGATGAATCACTTACATAATCCTTATTCAAATGGCCCAAGATATCATGGTACCCCACTTGATGACTTTTTCTATTTGGTCCCAGGCTAATGAAGCATTGATCAAAGAATTTGGGAGTGAGCAAACTTTATCCTCTCAAAAACAGGCTTTTATTGGCATACAGCCTCACCAAAATAAATCTATCAAAGACAATGCTCATCAGTTTTATTGGGAATCTCAGACTTTGGTAGTGTGTGGATGGTTAAATTTAACGAAGCTATTACCGCCGTTATGTCTGCTTTTACTTCTAGGACTCAGATGCAAGTCTATCTTGTCAGCGTAAAAACGAACTTAAAAAGTATTTTAGACTTAAAGGAGGCCTTGTTGGAATTGCCTCCTCAATTTTCTGAAAACCCCCAAGTCCACAACTTGCCAAGACCCAGTCGTCCTAAAGTTTAAGCTTTGCCTGAGAATGCTAGAGCTATTCAGTCTAATTATTGGCACCAATATTTTCATACTGAAGACCGTTTCTATAAAAAGGAAGTGGATAAAAAGAAGAAAAAAGACAAAACCTATAAGATTTTCTATCTTGGTAATGATATGAGTATGCAGAAGGGGCTTTGAAACCCTGTAGAGTATAATAAAAAATGAACCCTTTCATTTCTTTTGCCTCCTTGTTAGCTTTACCCTCTCAGTTTGGAAGTACTATCACCCATATTGAATTTCTGAGTGAATCAAGTTAACACCAAAGCTATAATTGACACTGGATCTACGGTGAATGTAATCTCATCAAACTTTATCAAGTGGATTAAGTTAATGCATAATATTTCACATTATGAAGAATATGGTACTGCAGGACCTCAGAGTACTCGATCAATTGAGGGTTTTTTGTCACTCCCATTGAAAATTGGGAAGTTAACTTTTACAATAACTGCTATCGTCCTTGATAACCTGAGTTATGAACTACTTTTGGGGACTCATTTTTTGTGCAAATTCGATGGAATTATAAATTACCCTGACTTTTCTTTATACCTTTTTGGAATATAGAGTTCCATCGCTTTTATCCAAACATGCATATACTAGATGTTAGTTATGTCTGCTAGAGGGATTAAAAGAGGTCTTATTTCATTCAGTACCATGTTGAAAGCCCTTAAATAAAATTACCCCTTATTACGGCTGACATAGAAGAAGGGATGCCTATTTATTCATCTGAGGTTGTGATTATTCTGCCAAAATCTCAGGTTATTGTCAATACCTTTTTACATTTTTCCATTCCCAAGAGCCATCTATCACAAGTACAAGGCATTTAGAAATTTCTTCTAAAGAAATCTTGCCTTGTCCTGGGGTATTGGATTACGCTTATTCTGGATCAGTACCTGTTTTATTGACCAACCTTACCAATAATCCAAAAATAGTAAATCAAAAAAATCCAATTGCCTACATCAAATTATTACACCTATCTTAAATTTATGACGTTAAAACTATTGGAAGTTTACAAGACTTTGGGCTGAGACCAATCAAGTGATTCTTACTGTGGGACCTGCAATGGGGAAACACCTTACTAAAGACCAAGAAAAACAAGTACTTCAATTATTGGAAGAATACTACGACATTCTTGCCAAGCATACTTATGTTTTTGGTAGAATGAAAGGAGTAATGCATACCGTTGAAACTGGAGATTACCCTGCTGTTCGTGCCAAACCCTATCATAAGTCAAAAGTGGAGGAAGCACAGGTCACTAAAGAATTACATCAATTATTGGAGGTGGAATTTTGAAACCATCTAACAGCCCTTGGGCCTCCTCATTGCTACTGGTTAAAAAGGATGGCTCACATTGGATGGTTATGGATTATCATATGTTAAACGCCATTACTCATTGAGATAGCTACCCTTTGACAATGATCAATGATTTCCTCCAGTTGTTAGCTGGCTCAACCTATTTTTCAGCAATGGACTTAGCCAGTGGAAACTGGAAAATTTATTTAGCACCAGAAGATTGATCTAAATAAGCTCTAATATCTAGTGAGGGCTTATTTGAACCAACTCACATACCACAAAGGTTGAGCAACGACCCAAAAACCTTTCAAAGGGCCATGGATGGTATGTTACGGTATTTAAAGCTTACTTGTGTTATGGTATATCTGGATGATATTAACATGTTTTCAAAAACATTTACTGAGCATTTGATTCATCTAAAAGAAGTTTTTGATCGAATTTGGAACCTTCCTAGAGCTTAAACCCTCCAAATGTTCATTTTTCCAGAATGAAATAGAGTTTTTAGGACACCAGGTAACAGATAAAGGGATTCAACTCCTTTCAGGTAAAATCTGAGCTATTCAACTAATGAAACCTACAACATCCTTTTGGGACATACAAATCTTCCTCAGTATGGTTGGGTATTATTGTCAATTTATACCAAAGTCTGCTGATATGGAGTAACCCTTATTACATTTATTACAAAAAGGTTTGCCTTTTGAGTGGAACTCAGCTCAGGAACAGTCTTTTATTTCTCTGCAAACTGCCTTAACTAAGGCACCTATTTTAATTAATTCTTAATTTGATAAGCTTTTTTCCTACATACTGATGCAAGTAATGTTGCTATTGGGGCTATACTATCCCAGTGTCACGAAGAGCAGATCAATCATACTGTCACATTTTACAGCAAAGCCTTTCCAAATGTTGAGCGTAATTACAGTGTAACTGGGTGGGAGTGTTTAGCTGTAATTTTAGCAATTAAGCACCATTGTCCCTTTCTATATGGTAACCATTTTACTGTTATTACTGACCATTCTTCTTCTGATGGTTACAAAATATGAAAGCGCCTGATGGGAGACTAGCTCGTTGGGCCATAAGGTTGCAGAATTATGATTTTTAAATTGTTCATTGCTCAGGTACACAACATCAAAATGCTGATAGCTTGTCACGGTTGCCTATACTGACCTTTTTTTTTAGTACTAGATGGTCCCATTGCCTATACTGACCTTGGATTTGGTTAAGGAGCTACATCATTATAATCTCATTGGACGACATGAGTTGTGGGATCAAGAATCTGAAGAAGATTGAGCCTTCCTAAAAACTATTACTAAAGATATCATGGTTTGGGAGAGAGCTTTAGATATAAGAAGGTCAAATCCAAGTGGTTACACTTTTTGCACACTAATTCAAGGTACCATGCTATCATGGTAGGACAAAGGAAAGTAGGTCATAGTGGTTTAAAGAAAACACAAGAGTGGTTAAAAATCTGATACTATTTGAATAATATGACTAAAACCATTTAAGAGACCCTTAACTTGTGTCTCATCTGTAAAAGTCATGGCGTAAACAACCTGACTTATCAGCATCAAGTGATTCCGCCAACTAAGGCTTTTGAAGTGGTAAGTATTGATATTGTAGGAACTTTTCTTGGGGGTTGCATGGACAACAATACATTATCATGGCTGTCAACCATTTAACTATATGGTCAAGGCCATATTCATTGCCACCCCCTCTGCTAAGACAACTGTATTATTCCTTTACCAGCACAACATCACTCAGCATAGGTGTCCCAAGGTCCTTATGTCGGACAATGGGACTAATTTTACCTCATAACTCTTACAGGAACTAGACAAATTACTTAATACAGCCCAATGGTTTGTCGTTCCTTACAATCCATCAACAAATGGGGCCATTGAATGAGTCATTGAAACTTTAGTCTCTCTTTTAAGGAAGATGGCCTCAATGGACTTATCTCAGTGGAAGCTCTATTTATTTGGTGCTTTGTTTGCATATTTATAAGTTATTTTGAATTATCAAGATGTCACCCTTCAAATGTATTTATGGGTGAAATCCTTCAATTCCTTCAAGTGTTCAGGCAATACATGAGGAAATTATACCAGAAAACTCTGATTTAGTTATTAAAATCTGGATAATGAGATTATTCGCCTTAAAGCTCAGTACATGAAATCCATTTAAGTAACCACAAAAAAGGAGACCCAAAGAAGTAACCAACAAAGACCTGCCTTACATGGATATAAAATTAGGGATTCTATTATGTAATATTACTCCTGACCTTGTGGGCGAACTGAGAAATTAGGATCTAACTGGCCTGGTCCTTATTAAGTTATATTATAAATGGGATTAAAATATTTGATTGTCCATGTTGATATGGGTATAGTTATAAACTGTATCCATCCAAGTTTTTTAAAAATTCACCCTCCTCTGCAATCAAATCTTGAGGGGGAAATGTCAGGATTTCACCAAACTCTTCAATTTCTGAAAATTTTACCCCAAATAAGCCCCCAGTAATAGTGGAAGTCAATCTCAATTTATCTAATTGTATCAAGGTTAATAAAAATGATCAAGCTTATCCTGATTGGGTGATAGAAGCTTTGATCACTCAGAGATTGATTATATTGGACAAAATCTTTCTTTCACTTTGATTAAATTAATTGAATCCAAATTTTAAGTAACTTAGAAACTACAAAAAATAGCTGCTAAAGTTGGGCATTTAGTCAAAGTTGTCAATGCCATTGACGCCTGCTGCTTCAGCTTGGGGTGGTGGTGTGCCGCCTTCTGGCGTCCTTTGGCCACCACTGAAGTGAATCTGGGCTAGCTCTGCTAGCCCTCCCAATGCCACCAGGCATTAACTCCCACCTCAGGACTTAGCCCACCATCTTGCATACACACAGGTAGTGCTCTGGAGCCTTTGGTGCTCCCTTGGAGCAACCTGCATTTAAGCCTCCAGGTCAAATATGGGAATATTTTCCCATATGTGATCACAACCATCATCAAGATGGCTATGGCAGTTTTCAAACCTGTTAGATATATTGATTTCCACCCATTCAAGGGATATTTTGACCTTAGATTTTTGATCTGAGGCCAATGTGGTGGCAGCATCTAAGATGCCAATCATTTATAATTATACCCAATCCACACTGTTCGCATGCAGTTCCCAGATGAGGCCACTTTGGTGGTCCAGTTTTCTGGGTTTCCCTTCCACCTTTCCCTCAAACATCTTCGCCACAAGATCACTGAGGGTTTGGCCATTTACTGCACAGACCCCATGCTGTAATTTGTGGTTCCAAAGGGAGCAGATCGTTTGGCAGGGTCTCACGCCTTTTAATGATCTGCCCATTCCATCACAATACCCATCTCATGATTCCCCCTTGCATGGTGATCAGATCCGGTCCTGATCACCCATTCTGGGCACATGTCAAGAATGGCTGCACCATTTGCCCCTTGCACTTCGACCTTGATCACTCAAATTGAAAGTGCCCTACAGCTTCCGCCTCCTCTTCTCTGCCATTCCCCCATTCAGCATTGGCTGGGCTGCTGCCACGCCCAAAATTCTCAAGTGGGGCTCAATTCTCCCACCCCAACCCCAGCGAATTCTGGCATGGCTTCCAAAGCTTCAGCCAATCAAAATTCTAAGATTTTAAAAATTAGGTCAAGTTACAGCAACCTGAGCAGATGATTGAAACAGTTTTAACTGAGCTGCTGTGGTTGACAGTTCACAGACAATCAGATGTGGCCAACTTGCCAAATCTGGAGGCTGGGCCAGTGTTAGCTGAGTCTAATACTTTCAAGTGTCTTGATTGGATTGACAAAAATGACCAATCATATAATGTTAAACCGGATTTTGCATTGGAGGAGTTTTTTATTAATCCGCCCAAATTGCGCCCCCACCATTTTTATCCTAAAAACGGTTGTCCCATCTATATAAATATATATAAAATGGCAGTTGAAGCCTCTGCAGCTCCTTCTAACTACATACTATGCCAGCGACTCCATGGGGCAATGGAACCCATGGTTGAGGGTATTCTTATCCCCAATATCCCTCATGACTTTGAGGAGGATGCAAAGTATGAGATTGAAGAGCTCGCTTTTTGTGCAAGCCACACTTGCATTGATGAAGCAAAAAAACCTTTCTTTTTGACCCTAATTATCCCAAAACCTGCCGGTGCATTAAGTCATTTACTTTTGTGCCTGCTCTCATCACTTCTGCTGAGCATCAACTTGCTCAATATGTTGAGGCGATGGACACCGCTGGCCTCATTACCAAAAAAGCCACAATATACCTCCTTATGCCACATGTCTCTGATGCTCTCACCCCAATGCTGTCCGCCATGGTCTTCCAACTAAAGCGGGCGCCAGACAAAAATCTCCCCAAAGCTTTATCCCCTTCTGTATGGCTTCCTAGACTGTTATCTGAGGTGCCATATTAGTAAATTTTTATTCTAGTAACCCATTTATTTGGCCCATTTGCAGTATAAAGAGGCGTGGCGGCTCCCCTTTTTATGTTGGGAACCACTAGTGATAAAAAATTAGATTGGATAAATCCCAAACTACTTTGAAACCTATAAATGTTCAATCTTTCTAATAATAAAAATTAGGTCAATTTTCAAACTTATTTTACCATTATTTATAACTTTTTGAAAACCCAACTAAGTAACTCTGAAAGAATACCTGCATTTTTGAAGTGTAATTCAAAACTTCAAAAATTGGCTAAAAGAACCCTGGTCAATTCTTGGTGGAACCCCTTGAATTAGGGTTTCACTTTGTCAAATACTACACGGACAAATAGCACAATGTCAGGCTGTTGGATTGCCTCAACCATGTAGCGGAACCAGGGTAGTCCATCAGAGGTTCCTCCCTGAAACATCTAGTTCAAAGCAAACACCAAAGTGGGGACCACCCCTATTTATAGGCTTGGCGGAGGTCACTAAAGGTGCAATTATATTCTCTAATGGGGATTGGCTGAAATATACGAAATTGTTACCCCACAGGTTTGTCTTGCCTATAAATAAATTTACGTTAGTCGTTCTACCAAAATGAAGTGAGTTTTCCAAGATCTGATGGGTCAAATTTCCATATTACCTAATTTGGACCATACTAAGCTATTCCAAACTTAGTTTTGATTTCCCTTTAACCCTCAATAAAGTTTAAATACTGAGCGGTAAGATATTGAGAGGGTTCATTTTTCTTGCCCCCGCCGCCACTAATAAAAACCTATAAAATCAGCTTTTTGTTTATTAGTGTTTTTTAACCTTGATATAAGTAAATCGTTTGTGGAATTCAGCAGAGAAAGGCACCAGCGAGTAATAATTAGCTGGATTCACACAATACCCTCCCCAAGCATGCACCGTTGCTACCCATCATGTCCTTTCCCCATGTGCACAACAGTCAGCTGTTGTCTATATCCCGCATAGGCCTCATTCTTGCACTGTTGAATTTTTGCCCCCAGATTACATACTTTACAACAACAAAATAGATTTCTCCATCCATAGGATAGTTTTGGTATACTTTACTTTATCAAGCACAGCAACACAGGCGTCAAATGGTGAAAACTTTGACAGGCTGAGATCACGTCACCCATGTTTTCAGCATGACTGGACACCAAAACTTTGGCACCAGAGTTCAACACACGTTCTGTGCTAATAAACTTTCCACCTGGTCAGCCTTCAAAGCAAACACCATCCGTTAGGCATGCCACATCTCATTGTGGCGCTCTTGGGATGCCTTGACAGTCATTAAGCACATGCTAGTGGAAGTGGACCAACTGGAGTCTAATGTCCCTGCTGCAGGGTACATCCTGCAAGGGGTCATAGGTGGGAAGATGTGTCTGCTTGTCTCAACTCATTAGTAAGACAACACAAGTATCAAGTTTGTGTTAAGTTAAAGGCAAAAAATATAATGGCGGGTGACACGTGCTCCACTGACTTTTTCTACAAATTCTTTGCACTGTTACAGTGCTTGTTCTACACACAGGTGATGAGGCTGGACAACTTCGTCACAGAAACTCCAGCCAAAGTGGCAGTAGAAGTTCTAAACTTTTACTCCAAGTTGTATAAGTCTAAACTAGTTGAACCTGTTGCAATTGATGAGTTTCTTGATGGCGCACATATCCACACCATTTACCACTACCCAGAGTTAATAAAATTAGCAACTTGTGACGAAATCTGGTATGTTGTTTGCAGTGCACCGCACAGGAAGTGCCCGGGCCCAGATGGGATTCCATATGATTTCTACAAAAAATAGGTTGATTATTTCTCCTCACTAATGCTTGCCTCAATGAACAAATATCTTTTAGAAACGCGCCTCCTTCCTAAGCCAGGAGGTCTACATGATAATGCTTTATAAGAAAGGGGATAAGATGGACTTGGAAAACTGGAGCCCATATCACTTACTAATACAGATACTATGTTAGTTTATAAAATTATGGCCAACCACCTAAGGGGAATTTGCTTCTGAAGTAATCTCCTCTAAGAAGTTCAGTTTTATCCCCAAGCAGTCAATATGGGACAACATACAAACCGTAGCCATTGTCTGCCAATCCACAGATACTGGGACACTTGTGTTCTTAGACCAACAAAAATCCTATGATAGGGTCAACTGAGATTACCTCAAAGCCTGCATCCACAAATTCCACCTCCTCACTGGTTCATAAATTGGGTGACGTTGCTCACGAGTCTGCCACAATGGCTGCACGTTGCCCTGGTTTCCTTACTGACTTGGTTCACCCTCAAAGGGGTCTCCGCCAAGGTGACACTTTAAGTCCACTCTTATATAACTTCACAATTTACCCACTTTTGCTCAGTGTGAATGCCCGCCTTGCAAGTGTCCATGTGCAGGGCCAAGCACATGTTAAGATGCTAGCATTTGCTGACGATTGTGTAGTTGGGATGTCTAACAACCATGATGCACAAGCTCTGGAGGCAAATATCCAAGATTACTCCAGGGTCAGTAACGCCGCCCTTAATGTATCCAAAACAGAATTCAAGATCCACAACTGATACCAAGCCTGCTGGTCAACAGCGCCCCGTAGTCAGCCTGCTTCAGCAGCTAGCTCTCTGGTTCACTTGCCCTGGCCACCCCATACCTCCCGCTTGTACTTTTTTTTGTGCCTAGACCCACTGTTGATCTGGTACGCCAAGTGGGAGTGTATCTGGAGGCGGGAGGGTACGCTTCATTTGTAATGGAGCACCACATACTAGACAATGTCACAAAACGCATCTCCTATTTTAGAGCCTGTAAGTCTTTGAGGATTTACTCTCTTATTAAATATAATCCTGTTTTAATAGTTGAGAAGAGTTTCAGTCAATATATCCTCAGTTCTTCTATGTATTTTATTATATTTTCTAACCATTATAAAGCTCACAAAGCTAAACAATAATACTTGACTCTTCTGAACTCAACTGAGTATTTATTCGCTCTCAAATAAGGAACTCTCCAGACTCAGGTAATAATAACAAGCTTCCCTGAACGCTTGTATACACTTTCCAATATGAAGATCAAACTAAAGTAAGATGATATAAAACAAAATATGAATATATGTTAAGATGATTTTATTTTAGGGCCAGCCAACGGTATCTCATACCTCTAGGGCATTTCCTGGCCATACTCATCTATTAGATGAGTTCATTAAAGCCATGCCAATCCACTATGAAATATGGCAGTGTTTATTAAAAAATTCCTAAGTTAATTCGTCCCTTGAATTACCTTAATTACAATCTTTTCTGGCCTGATTGGAGGCGCTACTACTCTTGTAATCAGGAAGATTTTTAGGCTTAATATTAGCACTCAGCAGTGTATATTCGCCTTTCAACGAGCCTGATTATGTTTCGTCATACAACTGATGAAATACAATAAATGGGAAGAAAGAATATATGGAACTCTAATAATGATGCACCCCTAATTGGGATATTGGCAGGCCTCTCATTAGTACTAGGTACTCCTTTTTGGGCCATCCATGTGCAAGTACTATCATGCCAATTACGATGATCAACATACATAAAAAATATTCTTTAATCATATTTGCATTAAATTCAAAATGCAATTAAGTTTGTGCTGTAAATTCACTTGATTCACCCAAGTGGATCCCATAATTGGTCATAATATTATTATATCATAGCTATTATTAGCTACAACAATCGGGTTGGTTAGATGCAATCAAGGCAGTTTTGAGGTGAATCTGATTTATCATATTATGTAGATAAATTGAGAAGGATCAAAGAATCCATCAATATGGTATTTTATCATTATTGATGGTTTTCTTGAAGAGTTTATTTTTGAGTCAACCATCAAAGTCTAACGTTTCCCCCCGCTTAACTGTTATAAACCCTGAGTTTCCCAATACTATCTTCAATATCTGTAAACAGTACCTCTTCTGACTACCTCAATTTCATCACTTCTTTTAATCCTGAACAACGTTGTTGGTTTAACCAATTGGACAGGAATATGTGGAATTTTATGTTCCTAAGCTCCCCCCAGGAATCACAAATTGGGTCAACTTGATCCTGTGCCAACTTTAATGATGTCTACTCAGCCTGAGACTATTGTTGTTGAGGAGGATAACCCTGCTATTGAGCATACTCAAGGATTGGTGGGTTACAAACTTTGGTCACGTTCTTCAACAATTCTTCCATCAGATACTTTTAGCTGCATTTTTGACCCTTGAGATACAAAATTCTCACTGCAATCTATATATCATGATGGTGTTTTCCTGGAAGATTTTATCTTCGCTCTTAACCATTTCCTGATGACTTGAGCCTATAATGAAGTACTGGTCTCATCATTCTATTTGCGGTGGGGTCAACTTATTGACCAAATGAAGGCTGAATATGAGCAGCTTTATAGTTTCATTTATCTTTTTATGGCTGAAGATGCAACTATACAAGCTCAAGATTTTGTCCAAGTTGACGCCTTTGTGGAGCAGGTTCTCATTTCTTGGTTTACGCCACTTGGGAGTAGGCCCAATTTTTAATCTTTGGGCCTAAATAACCATAATTTTCAGGATGTTCATTTCCGCTTGTCTGTATGGGCAGCTTTTGAGGCTATGCATCAGGATAGTGTGGATGAATATCACCCAAAAATGGCCTTACTCAGCCACCTTATGCATATTGATCCTGACTGGATGCCTTCATGCCAGTTGTTGCATGTACCCCCTTATCAAATGATGGATAGCCCAAGTTTATCATGTCTGACTGGAGAAACTGGAAATATATCAGTACTGGACTTATTTCTTAGTCACCTGTATTCTCCTGGGAGCTTGCTTTCCACCCGATTGCAGGCTTGATCAGACCACAGTTAACAGTTTTGTGTCTCTCCTATCAAGCATTCTCTGGGAATTGTCTACAACTAGTACATGGCGCACCTTGCTCTATTATTGTACAGCCCCTTTTCTTGTTACTCAACAATTTGGTGCGCGCAGATGAGGAATCTGGTTCCATGTCCCCCCCTTCGAAGCAGAGGAATAAAAACATTGATGATTTATTTTTTACCAATATATTTATTTTTATAATATAAATTTTATAATTTTATCGTATGTATATACCTTTATTATAATATATATTTTTTAAATATAAATTTGTTTATTTTATTTTTTCCCCATACTTATTATCTTCTTATATTTGTGCATATTCTTTTTTCTAATCAGCCCTATTTTTAAATTTTCTTAGTAATTTTGCATGGACTCAATTATAAATTACGGCCTGTTTAACCTTTTTGATGGTGTAAACAAACCTTGAGGTCTTCTCAATAATCATAAATGGCCAACCCAAATGTGATTTAGCTTCCATAATCATCCCAATCCGTGCGTATTGAAGAATAGTACCTCATCACTAACTTCAAGTTTGGTCAAATCATATTGATATTTTATATCTTTTTCATTTTGGGCCTTTTTAGCAGCAAAAACTGTTGTCAGAGGCTTGAGCTTGCAGTTTATTTAGGGTTTTTAAAAAGCTTCTTAACATATTGAGGAAAATGCTCTCACCAGGATCTTTTAGGTATGAATATAGCAGTTATGGCAGAGCTGGATGTCTACCATATAGAACCTGGAAAGGTGACATTTTGTTGCAGAGTGATATGATATGTTGTAAGCAAACATGCTGAGCTTAGAAATGTGCTCCATTCAAATGGTTTGCCTGAGGTTAGCTTATAGACAATGTTTACAAGTGTACCATTTATGCGCTCAACCATTCCATTTGTCTCTGGATGGTAGGAAGCAGAGAGCACACTTATCACTCCCATCAATTGGTTAAGCTTCATGATAAAGTTGGCAGTAAAATTAAACTCCAATATCATTCAGAATAACCTGTGGACAACCATGTTTGTGGATAACATTATCAAGGATATACTTGGCCTTCATTGCCGAATCTAATTCAAAAATAGCCTTGGCTTCAACCCACTTAGTCAAGTGATCAATAGCCACGATGATGTACTTGGCTCTGGAATTGCTAGTGGGAAGTGGTATGACAACATCTATGAATACAGTATGCCAAGAAAATTTAAGGCCAAACGAGCAGGTAAGATGTGCTCTTTCAGAACAGTTTTTCGCCTTGGCATTCAGCGCAACACTCCAGTGTCTCTTAAATATTGAAGTGCATCAACTCCCAGTAGTAATATCTTTTATATATTTCTTCGTTTTCTTGAATCCATCATGTCATATGGCCTTATGAGCTTTCATTATAAGATCCATTTGTGCTGAGGGTCAAGATAAAATGACATTTTTTCCTTTAATCATTTTGTATAATGTTTATTTTCAACAAAAAGTGTTTTTACATAGATCCATGAGCATTTATTGGACAGATTTGGGCTCATATTGAAATTCTCTACTGACCAATTTTTAAAACAGCTCATCTGCAGACAAACTGACGGCGGCGATTATAGGTAAATGGGATAAGTAGTCAACATTTTGGTGCTTCAATCCTGCACAATGTTTAATCATGTAAGTATAGGATTAAAGCTTTAATGCCCACCGCGCTATTCATCCCTCTGGTTCCTTCAAGTTGTTCAACCATCTTTTGGATGAATTATATGTTGCAACTGTAAAGTGAGTGCCATGTAGATAAACCCAAAATTGCTGGTATAAGTATATGACCGCCAAGAATTCCTGTTCTGTCACTGTGTAGTTTCACTTGTAGATGTTTAATATCCAACTAGAAAAGGCAATAGTGTGTTTTTGGGATTTTTGACCACATTTCCAGATGTCTAGATTAACATGGGTTGCTAGGGGATAATTCCCAATAGCGAGTGAATTGGATATCAGTTGACCTCAATTTCAGGTTAACAATGTTTGGGGGATTTTAGGTAATTCTCCTGGTTTGTATCCATTTGGGATCAATCTGGGTGAATACTTAAGATCTTGTTGGGCAGAGTTGCTGATGCAATGGGGACATCTAATAGTTGATTGATGATTAACTATCTAGTGTACTGATTGGGATTGGTTAAGTTTCATCACTGACCAATTTGGGAATATTAGGAGCAAGTTGCAAGGCGAGTAATGCTTCCTGCAAATAGAAAATTGATCAGTTGGTTTGTGACCTGCCTTAATGGGTAACAAGTCACATTACCTAAGCAGGTCGCTTGACAAATATGGTTTGTATACTGGGATCGAGTAGAAAACGTTAGGGGCAATTTTAAGACTCTTTCCATTTTAGGTCTTGAGGATGTCTGATGATGGAATCTGAACCAGGATGGTGAAGACCATCGCTGATGAGATGACACAGGGTAAAACAATGGCAAAAACTGCCGTTTCATTGTTGAGGCTCCAAACAAGGGTTGGGCGCTGAATTCCCTCTATAGATTCCCTTGAGAATTTACTTATTAAGAAACAGACTTTATGACAATATAAAGAAAAAATACAGTGATTAAAAGAATCATAATTAGTCTTAGTTCTATTAATCTTCAAGAAAGTTATTGCTGTATACTTTTATTGGGAACTCTTTAGAAGAATAGAAATAATGATGAGGATCCTGAGAAAAGAAGCTGAGCTGAGATGGGAATTGCTGCCAACTTTTTGTCACCAGAGAGAGGCCATAAACTATGATCTAAGCGTGGATCAAGTTAGGCGATAAAGGGTCAGAATCCTTACGGTTGACATCTAGAGTACTTTTAGGAGGAATACTAGTCAAGCGTTGGACCAGAAACATGTGATATATTCAACTACAGATAATGGTCTTCATATTATTATCAATCATATATTATATATAATCATACATTACAAGGTGTGCACAAACCAAACCTGTACAGTTGTCAATTAAAGGGCTAATATTTGTGAATGAGCTGCGAAGCCCCTAGAACTTTAACAATTGGTGCGCACTACAGGGGTTGTAGTTGAGTAGGATATACTAGGACAAAGTGTCATACAAGGACGAGTTAAGTAAATTCTGGACAGAGTTGGCAACCATCAACAAGAACGCCTTGAATTATGTGGATCATCGAGAATTGGCTGCCTTGAAGGAGAGAGTTACCAAGATTGAGGAAGAAGTCAGAGATGTTATCCATTTTTTGCAATAATTTACTCAAAAAATAACTTCATTTTAAAAAGGAAGAATGAGATTTTCTTGAGAAGTTTTATTGAAAACGGAATGGGAAGTGGATCACGTTATATTGCATCCAGCTCAGAAGTGGAGCAACTAGTGAAGTATATTGAAGAACTGAAGAATCAGAAATTTGAATGTGACCCCTATATAACAATTGATGCCAAAGAAAATACTCAATATTTGGGAAAATTGACTTTAAGCCTAGATATAGAACTTTCTAGTGCTGCAAGAAAACCTCTTCAACTGGTCACCTGCTTAAGATTAAGATAATCAACAGGGCCAACTCATGTTGAAATTGGATTCTCTTGAAATAGTCCCACGGATCAGCAGGGCCAACTTGATTTGAAATTAGGTCCACTTGCAATAGACCCAAGGAGTGAGGTGTTTAGATGAGACACTAGATGATACATTGGATGAGTTTACATGGAAATCAATAAACTCATAGTAATAGATTAGAATACCAATGAAGTGAACGAGGTCAAAAAATGAAACGATTGATCCAAGTTAGTGGAGGGAATTGTTTGACCTAATATTATTCAATCAATGAGGCAGAAATTGCTGGATACGAGGATCATCATTTCAAGGTAAATTGGATGAAGTTAACGTTACTATATCAATATGTGTGATTAAAGGATCGTTTCCAGAGCCATCAGTGGATTTATCTCAAGCGTTTTGGATGGTAAAGTATGCCAAAAATCGTTTTTAAGAGAAAAACAATAAGAACAATCAAAAGGATCTGACAATTAACAAATAATTCACACTTTATGAGATACGTAGACTCAAGTTTCAGTTGCTGAAATATGAAATAGGACCTGTCAGAAGAATGACAAGACTGGATTGAAGGTCCATTGAATGGAAACATTATGAGTATTGCGAAAGTCAGCTTTTGTTGCCTATATATGAAGAAACAGCGCTGCTGGTCGTATAGTAAAGAAGGTCAATACTAAAAAACTGAAAGTATTAAATCTAAAAGAAATTAATTGCAATGTTCCCAAATGACCGTTGAACCATTACAATGTTTATGTCCTTGTATTTAGGTTAAGTACTAAAAGAGGACCACTGAATCAATCTAGATTGTTAAATCTTAAGAGAATAAGATTTTGAACCATGAAAATTGGTAGGTCAAAGTATACCTAGGAATCAGTTTGGATGAAAGGGAAAAGAAGGACCTCTGACCTAATTGTAGTTTAATTCTCATTTCAAAATAAAAATACAAAAAATACATAAAATATCAAATAAAATTTTATTGGTCTATAATTTATAGCCTAAAATTGGTTAGATTGCCAGAATAAGTTGCTAAGAGTATCAATCTATTGGTTTATTAAGAGCAACACACTGATCTGATGGAAAGACAGCAGGAGGAGGTTCTCAAGTTATTCAACTAGTATTGGGAAGTATTCTCCTAGGATGACCACAATTTGGGATGTGCAAGGAATGTGATCCACAAAGTCAACACAATGGAAATTTTGCCAATCAGGATGAGAACATTTTAATGGCTGCAGGTAGCCAAAACTGTAGTGGAGAAAGGAACTAGTAGACTAGTAAGGCATGAACTGATAGTTACATCATCAAGTCATTGGGTGATCCCTATCCTTATTGTGAAGAAGAAGGACAGCTCTAACTGGGTGGTGATCAATTATTAGAAGCTGAATAAGATTGCTAAGAAGGATTTGTATACACTACCACAAATTGTAATGCACTAGATCGATTGGGAGAAGTAAAGTACTTCTATGCAATAGACTAATATTGGGATATTGACAAATTTATTTGCCAAGGGAAGACTAAGAGAAATGCGTGATTGTCACCATGTGGGGGCTATATCAACTGATGAGGATGCCCCAGGGTCTGTGCAATGCGCCTGCGACATTCCAGAGGGCCATGGATGATATCTTAAGTGACATGAAGTTGCCATGTGTCCTGGTGTAATTGGACAATATAAATGTGTTCAGTAAAACATTCAATGACCCTTTACACCACTTGGAGGAAGTTTTTCAAGTGCTTATTCAAAGCTAGCTGAAGATCAAGCTGAGGAATTGCCACTTCTTAAAGAAAGAGTTCTAAATCTGGATTTATAATCAAATCTAGTGGACTGCAGTCTCAAGCCCCAAAAATTGAAGCCATAGAGCGAATGGCTATACCAAAGCTTGTCCAAGATATCCAAGAGTATTCTGGAATGGTCAGATACTATTGGAAGTTCATTTGGGATTTTGCAAGAATCACTGAGCCCCTCTTCCAATTACTGAAGGATCCAAAAAGGATTCATTTGGAGTGAAGAGGCCCAAAACCCTTTTGATGAGTTATTCCAGTATTTAATAGATTCTCCAATTTTGAAATATCTGAATTTTGATCAAGAATTTATGATACAAACTGATGCTTCATTAAGGATCGGTGCCATCCTGAGCTAAGTGGATGAGCTTGTGGATGAACATCCAGTGGCATATGTGAGCTGGACACTCTCAGCAGCTTAGAGGAATTACACTGTGACTGAGAGTGAATGTCTTGCAGTCATTTACGCCTGTAAACAGTTTTAGGTGCATATAGTATGGAATGCACTTCAAAGTGGAGATGGATTACTTCTCATTGCATTGGCTACACAATTTAAGAGGACCGGAAGGATGACTGGCCCAATGGGCATTAAAGCTACAGGCTTATGATTGTGAGATAGTCTAATGAGCTGAAGCTTACCATCAGAATGTTGTTGGCTTACTGAGGTTACCAATGGCTCAAGTGGTATACCAGCAAGCGGATAAGCTATTCCAGAGAATGGTCAAAGGAGAAATTGGGAATGAGCCCCTTTTATGTCCAAGGTGCACTTCAGAAAGTGATGGAAAACACTGAGACCATGGATGGACTAGTTTTTCAAGATGATCGATGGGAAGCAATTATTATTTCCAAAACTGATGGAAAGAGTGGCAATTGTTCAAGTTGCATGTAAGATCGTTGGGCATGGAAGCCTACAGAAGACAACCAATCACATTCAACAGTAGATTACTAGGAGTCTATCAACTATGATTAGCGGATTATCTAGATTGTTGTTTGGAGAGTCAGTTGTACAAGCTTCACAAGAACACGACTTGATACTGACTGTCCCTCCCTGAATTTGCTTGGCATATGGTGTTCATCAACATGATGGGACCATTAACCATGAGTACCAGGGGTCATATACATCATAATTGCAATTCACCATCTGACGAGATGGATTGAGACAAAGGCCCTGGCAAAAGTAGACGATACAAGCACGGCAAGGTTTATCCTAGATCAAGTAGCATACCAACATGGTTGCCCGCAGGTCTTGTTGAGCAATAATGGAACAAATTTAATGTCTCATGTGATCCCACAATTGAATGATATGATGGAAATCTGAGGTGTCGTGTCTGTACCATACCATCTGGAGACAAATGGAATGTTGGAACGGATCAATGGAACTCTAGCCATCACACCGAGTAAGCTATTGCATGGAGAACGTCACATAAGGAATGTACCTTAGTTCAATGACATTTGCATACAACATAAGTCATCATATGGTGACAGGAAAAACGCCATTAGAGTTGCTATATGTAAGAAAGGCCGCGTTGCCGCCAATTCTATATTTGGTGGTGGAACCAACATTGGGGAAGAGTGCTGAGCTTTACCTGACCCAAAACTTCAAACATCCTGATTGAAATTCAATCACAAGCATTAGATACATCTTAAAGAAAAAGATCAGAGCAAAAATGATGGATGATAAGAACTTACAGGCCTTAGTAGTATACCAAATATACAAAAGAGTTGCCTATTGTGATATACATGGTTTTGGGAGAAGAAACAAGATAGATGCATTGTGGTTGGGTCCGTTTGAGACTATTGCCAATATGGTGATGGACGCATATTCCATCAAGTACCTCTTGGATGGAAGGTTAGTACAATGAGTCCATGCTAAGTATTTAAAGCAGTGGATCAATGAAAAAAACAAATAATAAAGAGTGTTCTCAAAGGACTGCTGACCCATTAAAATGGTTATCTCCTGATGATTTGGTTAAGTCTGAAAATCGGACCACTGAACCAAACTAGATGGTTAAGACTTAAAAACAAGACCTCTAAACCATAGAAACTGGTAGGTCTAAGTATACCTAGGAATCAGCATGGGGGAATAAATAAAAAATTTACGCTGAATTGAGTGAAGGTCAAGTTACATATAAAAAAGAAAAAAAATATAAAAGATTGATAAAAATATAGTAGTAAAAAATATTAAAAACGCACAGAAAAAAGGTATATTTTTATAAATTTTTATTGATTATCCGTAACTCAGGAATGTTTCCTCACATGTCGCCTCTTAGGGAAGGAAAGATGGATCGCAGTAGGAGTAAACAAACTGGTAAAATCTATGTGAGATCAGATTCTAGCAAGGTCTATCCTAATAGAAGCCAAGTTTGCTGAGTGGCGGCTGATCCCTGTGAGAACGCAACTAGGGAGAGAGAGATGGAAATGTCAGTATTTTCCAAGTGTGATACCCCAGATCAGTGAGGGAAGTAGCAGAACAAGATGAGGCAGTTAGCAAATATCCCTGAGTAATACCAATATATCACTAGAGCCAAAAGATTGGGCTTGAGTGCTTTCTGACGGGCTCCATCAAGAACATGGGACATATGAGCCAGTATCAAGCAAGAAATACTAGGCAGGGTTGCCAAATCATGCCCCCAATCAAAGGCATCAGGAGAAGGTACCAATGGGACGTGCCAGAAATGAGATAGTCATTCAGGGAGCAAATGACATCCCGCAGACAATGACTATGAGTTTCTTGGAAGCAAAAGCAGAATGAGAGATGGAAGCTGGGAGAGGTGGGAAGCTTTGTAGCCCAACTTCAAAGAACTTGGCTGGCAAAGCAAAGAGCATAGACTGCAACGTTTTTATCTAGAATTTTTCAAGATCGAAGGGGTTAAGAGCTATGGATAGAGCCTGTTAAAATGGGCACTTGGATGGTTGCTCGCTTCTGGCCCTGGATTTCAACTGCACAGATTTGTGGATACTTGCGTTGATTAATAATATGAACTGGGGCAATAATAGTATGAAGACCATTATTTTGGTTGATTGCCAAAAGCCTCGTTGAGTGAAAAGTCCAACGCTAAAGTGGTACTTCTTCCTATTGAAGATATTCTAGAACTGGTAGCAACACTTTCCCTAATCCCTTCTTGCATAGCCAAGTGAAGATTTTGATAAAACCAAATTAAGGATATCTGATCCTTGCACTCTTATCTTAAGAGTAATGTTAAACAAACAATGTATAAAAATTTAGCTAATATCAATTTTAATCTGCTTTAATTAAGAAATAATTGGGATTTTATAGTTAAAATTGGCACACAACTTTTCAGCTGTCCGCTGGGAATTATTTGCGCTCCTATGCTGGTTTGACCCTTAAGTGTTAGGCACCAAATCTCTTCAGGTTCGTCAACTTGAGCTTATTAGGCAGCATAACCATCAGCAATTTTGTGGACAAAACAATTGGTATTAGGAACTTAAAACCAATTGTTTTGGATGATGATAATCCTACTCTCTACCTCCAGCAATTGAAAGCTTTGGTAATGTCTTACAACTCCCCATTTGTTCCACTCTGAATGATTCCCTATAATATGACTATTCAGGTGATGTTCCCTCATTCAATTCTTACTTAATACTAATAGGGATAATTTACGATAATAATCTCATCAGTTGGCCGCTGTTGTCAAAACTATACAATAATAACTTAATCGTTGAATTTATCAATTGCTTAAAAGGTTGGATTATGTGGTCATCTCAAATTCCAACATATCCCCCTCTTGACCAGATTATTTAATGAAAGATAGAACTCTCAGGGATGGAAGCCACCTTAGCTTGCACTTATATTTGGTTTTTCATATCTTTTTGTCCTCAGCGGAGTACAGCTCTATCTGCATTCAACGCCCATATGCCCTGCTTAGTTTTGATGACTTCTTATCCATTGTTGCTACCCGTTGCCGCCTATTCTCAAGTGCATTTCCCACAACATCATGCTGCACCAGTTTCATCTTTACATCCTTGATAAATGATCAACTAGTCCACCTGTACAAACCCCAGGACAGGTCCCAATGGCATCTTGCATTAAACCCTACCAACCCAGGATGGGTTTTTGTGATTCCATAGTCAAACTGTATAAACCCCAGGATGGGTCTCATTGGTCCCTTGCCACCTGTAACAACCCCAGGATGGGTTTCAACATCTCGTTGATAAAACTATTCTGGAAGATCTAGTTTCAGCCTGTCATGATCCTGCCAACGCTTGGGACTTGTGCCCATCGCTATTTTCATTCCTCCATGCTTGGTAGGTGGGAATATCGCTAAATGAATCACTGCTTGAAGAAAATAAAATAAATTTTATAATATTTTTATAGTTTTTATAATTCACGCAACTTTTTTATTATTATTTTGTTTCAAATACTATTTTTTCCTTTATGTCCAATACTTTAAGTATTTTGCGTGGACTCTATTGACTATATGACCATCTTCAATATTTTATTGTATAGGCATCATTTGCCAATTTGTTGGTAATTTTGAAATGGTCCCATCCATAAATTTTCAAACTCATTTTTCCTTTTTTAAATTTTTCTCCATCATTATTTGTTGAATCAAACATTCATATTAACTCTGCCAATATATCTGTACATGATCTCCTAGGTGCACAGATTAACTTTGAAACGTTTTTCTCAATTCAAATTTGTCAGGATCTGATCCTATTTCATGTCAATGGATACGTTTTTCTCTATCCAAATTTGTCTAAATCTGATCATATTTCTTGACATTATTTGCTAACTCAATAGTCTAGATTAATTCTGCTAATAGATCTGTAATTGATCCACTACTCGCACAGATTAATTTGGTAACGTTTTTCTTTGCTGAAGTTGTCTGGATCTGATCATATTTTTTAGCATTCCTTGCCTTTCTTATTAATTGACTAATTTAAGATCAACCAATTTCATCTACTACTTTCTGGATTAATCACCAATTGTTTTGATCTCATCTAATGCCTCTGGACTTCTCGTGGCAGACCCAGTTGCAACCTGATCAGGTCCTTCCAATGACTCTATTCCAAGTAGATATCTGGTGAAACAGGTTTTTTTGGAGTGCTAAATAGTTCCACATCAGGACTGTAAGACCTTTTCCCAAATTTTGGGAGTTTATCGTCCTCTTGAGGAATCACAATATTCACAAAACGTCATGATTTCTTCTCCCAATTTTGGGAGGCAAATTGTCCTGTTGCTCCATTTTTCCAATAGTGGCTAGTTGATTTATCCTTCTACTTGGATCCATTCAGGAGTTTCCCCATTATGATATGATTCTGCTAATTAATGACTTTTTCAACATTCTCTAAAACATTATCTTCTAATTCCACCATAAATTTTCTCATCCCAATATGGAATTTCACCATAAAATTGATTGAGTGCATCAAAAGTTGCTCCCAGAATCTTCAGATGGTCCACCATCTTTAAGGTCGTTATTTCAGTTTCTAGTGCTGCTGCCATAATCTGATGCAATTTGTGGTGGGGCTGAAGTGACAACTGCATGGCTATGCGTTCATCAAAGTCAGTAAGCGCTTTTGCCCCTGCCAAGAACTGGGATTTTTGGTAAAACTGATAGGCAAAACTAGCCAAGGTCACATTATTGCAGAATTGTATACCCACAAATTCTTGTTTGCGATTTGCCATCCAAATAGGGCTTCCAAACTCCAACATAATTGCTGCTTTTTCTTCCGCGTATGACCAGCTGTCCCATTGAGGTGGGGTAGCACCAGATTATAGAAATCAGTGCCAAGACAGTTCATTATGATTACTACTTTCTGATAGTCCGCATAACTGAACATGGTCATCTCAAATAGGCGGAAAAATGCCGGGGCGTTATCCCAGTGAAAGGTGGGCAATTTTGGCATATTTTAAAATTCCTCATTTACTCCGCTCATAGAAGTTCCTTGCCCAGCTACTTGAGTACCCATAGGAGTGGCTTTGGAAGTCATTTCTGACATACCAGCGAATGGGTTGGGCATATTTTGGGGCAGAGAGGTCTTCTCAATTGGGGTTTTCATGCCTTTTTTTCAGCCTCGTTCTTAATTTTGTTCACATTCACATTTGTGAATTTCCAATTTCTAAATAAGCTTTGTCATTTTTTCCATCTCCTCATGAAACCGTCAGATGCATTCTTGACCCGCTTCCAATTTGGTTTTTTGGAATAAAATTTATTTAATGAGTTTTCCCTCTTTTCACTTCAAAGAAGCAACTTTTCCACACAAGTTGTTATTTACTGTTCCTACTTGTTCAATCACCTCTTCCACCTGGATTACATGCTCCTCTAAGAAACTAACATTGTCTTAAGATGCTGAGCTGAGCACATTTTAATTGACAGCCTATAGTTCTGCCAAGAGCTTCCAAAGCTCTTCCTTATAAGAGATCATTATTTTAATTGGCTTTTGACAACTTAAATACCCCTGTAGTGAGCACCAATGTTAAAATCTGTGCGTTTGGATGGTTGCTCGCTTCTGGCCCTAGATTTCAACTGCACAGATTCGTGGATACTTGCATTGATTAATAATATGAACTGGGGCAATAATAGTATGAAGACTATTATTTTGATTGATTGCCAAAAAGCCTCGTTGAGTGAAAAGTCCAACGCTATACTGGTGCTTCTTCCTTTTGAAGATATTCAGATACTTGTAGGGAACACTTTCCCTATTCTCTTTTTGCAGATCCAAGAAGAGACTCAATAAAAACAACCTAAGGATACTTGATCCTTGCACTCTTTATTAAGAGTAATGTTAAACAACCAATGTATAACAACTTAGTTAATATCAATTTTAACCTTCTTTTATTAGGGAATAATTGGGGGTTTTATAGTTAAAATTGGAACACAACTTTTCAGCTGTCCTCTGGGAATTATTTGCGCTCCTATGCTGGTTTGACCCTTAAGTGTTAGGCTTTAAATCTCGTCAGGTCCGTCAACTTGAGTTTATTAGACAGCATACCCTCAGAAATTTTGTGGACAAAACAATTGATATTAGGAACTTAAAACCAATTGTTTTAACTGATGACAATACTACTCTCTACCTCCGGCATTTGAACGCTTTGGTAGTTTCCAACGTCTCCCCATTCATTCCGCTCTAAACGATTCTCTATAATTAAACTAATGGGTGCTGTTCCTTTTTTTAGTACTAGATGGTCTGGGTGCTGTTCCTTCATTGAATTCATACTTAATATCATTAAAGGATGATGCCCGATGATAATCTCATCAGTCAGCTGCTGTTGCCAATACTTAAGATTATAACTTAATTGTCAAATTTATTAATCAGTTATAAGGTTGGATTATGTGGTCAACTCAAATTCAATCAGAGCCACAGTTACTTGGGTCTTCAGTTCTGCATAGGGTATTACATAATGTTAGAAGTTTTTGATGGCCAGTTCAGTTGACAGAACATCTGCTTTGTAATATTGGCCAAGTCATAAACAAAACTCCAGAAGAATGTCTGATCCAGTGAGGAATGATTAATTGAAAGTGGAGGACATTGCTTCAGGAGGTTTGACGATGATTGTAGGAGTATCTGTGAATGGATCTGAATCCAGGAGAGTTTTAAAGTATAACTCAGGAATCAATGACAGATGAAGATTGGTCACGAATTGTTTGAGACAATTGCTGATTTGGCTTCATAGGGTTTGAATACTGTTTCTGGTAATGTCATGAAAGACTGGCCATGGGTACTTGACTGGGAGTATGAGTCCTGAAAGGACCAAAGAAGAGGTTCCATCAAGCAGATCAACTCATCATTTGAAAGAGTCAAAGGTCTTTATCAGACATACTACAAGCAGTTGTTGGTACTGAGACTCTATATTTGACATATGAGCTGGATGAGAGGGGGATGTCGGACTTTTATGGTAGTTGACATTATGCACTCTGGGACCAATCTAGCTCTAATTTTGGGGAAATTAATCTCAAATTTATGAGAAAATACTCCAGAGAAGAATTAATATTGATATGAGCTAAAAATTTATTATGAGAAAATACCAAGAGCAAATATAAATGAACATTCTTAATTGCACCAAAATCAAACATTGATGGCAAGAATCACTGTTGAGGACAAGGAGCAAAATCAGGAAATCAAGGACGCCAGACTAGAATTCTAAATATATATAGGGTCATATGTCCTGATGGGAGGAATATTGGATCCTGAGATTAGTATTATAATAAGTAAATTGATCAGCCTGGCATGACAGAAGGTCATGAGGGAACACTCTGAGTAGGTGGTAGTGAGGAGGAAGAGGAAGAGAACCACATGATGAAGGTTGTCCTGAGCAACATTTAGTACTGATTGACCATACTCTGCTTGAACCAAAGAAGTATTTGAATTTAGTGTTAAAGTGGTATTCTCCTATCCAAATCCTATTTTCGCTGGAAATTTAGGCAAGAGGGGGGATGTGTTTGGATTTTTGCTCACATTTCCAGCCATCTAGATTACCATGGGTCACTAGGGGATAATTCCCTATAGCGAGTGAATTGGATGTTAGTTGACCCCAATTTCAGGTTAACAAGGTTTGGGGGATTTTATATAATTAGCCTTGTTTGGATCAGTTAGGGAATGATCCAGGGGAATGCTTGTAGGCTCATTGAGCAGAGTTTCCACCGAAATGTAGGCATCTGATAGTTAATCTTTGATTAACTATCTGGTGTACTGATTGGGATTGGTTAAGTTTCATTACTGACCATTTTGGGAATTTAAGAAGCAAGTTACGAGGCGAGTGATGCTTCAGGCAACTAGTGAATTGATCAGTTGGTTTGTGACCTTCTTTAATGGGTAACAAGTCACATTACTATGCAGGTCGCTCACCAAATATGGTTGGTTCACTGGGATTGAGTAGAAAATGTTAGAGACACGTTTTCTGAATCTTTACATTTTAGGTCTTGAGGATGTCCAATGATGGAATTCTAACCAGAATGTGGAAGACCATATCTTATGAGATGACACAGGGTAATTCAATGCAAAGGCTGCCGTTTCACCATTGATGTGTCAACTAAGGATTGGGCGCCAAAATCCCTCTAAAAATTCCCCTGAGAATTTACTTAATAAAAAACAGACTTTATGACTTATAAAAAACAGTAATTAGTAGAATTCATTATTAGATTTAGTTCTATTTCTTCAAGAAAATTATTGTTGTGTGCTTTAACTGGGAACTTCTTAGAAGGATATAAAATAAGGATGAGGATCCTGAGAAGAGAAGCTGAGCTGAGATGGGAATTTCTGCCAACTTTTTGTCATCAGAGAGAGGCCATAAACTATGATTTAAGCGTGGATCAAGTTAGGGCGGATAAGGGTTAAAATTCTTACTGTGGACCTCTAGAGTATTTTTGAGGAGGAATACCAGTCAAGAGTTGGACCAGAAACATGTAATCGTTTAATTATGGATAATAGTCTTCATACTATTATTAATTATATATCATATTATATCAGACAACGCAAGGTGTGCGCAAACTGAACCTATGAAATTAACAATTTAGGGGTTAATATTTGTGAATGAGCAGTAAAGCCCCTTGAATATTAACAGATGTTCCTCGCCATCTTTCCCTATCTGAGAAAACATGGCTCTGACTGCCGTAAGCGAGGCATCAGTTTGAACAATAATCTTGCACTCAAAGTCTGGGTATCCCAGGACTGGGGCCATTATTAGGACCTATCAGAGCTGATCAAATGCCTCTTGACATGGCCAATTCCAGTCAAATACAACCTTTTCCTTAAAGAGATGAAACAACAGCTCTAATTCGTGCAAGATCTCCAATGAATTGGAGATAATAACCAACCATGCCCAGGAAAACTTGTATATTGCACTTGGATTTGGGCTGTTTCAGCTTTGATATCACATCTAGTTTGGATGGCTGAGTTCAGAGTCCTTCTTTATTAATAACAAATCAAGATATTCCAATTGGTCTTTAAAAAACTAGCAATTTCAGGGTTTGATCTTCAAATTAGCGGCCACTAGTCATTTGAAAACTGCCTCTAAATGTTCCAGATGATTGGTTAGGGTGCGGCTTAAGACGTTTTATCATCCAAGTATATTAACACATAAGACAATTTTAAATCCCCTAGGATTGTTCCATTGTCTTTGTAACGTAGCTGGGGCATTACATAGTCCTTGTGGTATCCTAGTTGGCTGGAATAAGCCCTCCTGGGTTATGATAGCACATTTTTCGTGCTCTTCTTTGGGCATATTAATCTGCCAGTGTTCACTTATTAGGTCCACAGTGGAGATAAAATTTGCGCCTCCAATTCAATCTAATTGCGTCATCAAATCTGTGGAAGGGGATAATAATCTTTCTTTGTGATGTTATATAATTTTTGATATTCAATGCCAACCCAACTACTCCCATCCTTCTTTTTACTATTAAAATTGGGGCGTCACAAGGGCTTTTTGATGGGTCAGCATTCCATGATCCTGGAGCTCTTTTATCTCTTTTAGAAACAACTTTTTCTGCTGCTTTTGAGCGCCTAATTGGGTGTAACTGGATGAGATCATGGTCACCAGTGTCAATAGTATGTATCACATTTTTAACACCATTTAAGTTAAAATCATCTTTTGCAAATATTTCTTGGTATTTTAGAAATTAATCCTGAACTTGAGCCTTTTCTGGGTCAGTCAGGTTCCCTAATTTGGCCATAGGAATAAAGCTAATGATACTAATAGTCTTTTAATTTGGAAGTTTTATCTCATATAGGGTTATAAATCTGTGAAATGTCTGAATTTTGATAGTCAGAAATAGCTGCATATAGGCAATGTCAAGAAATTGCTTTTCCAAACAGTGGGCTCCACTAATGTGCCAGTTTAAACAGTATGAGGAAAAGTTGACCCTTGCTGTTTCACCTTCCTAGGCGTACCAATCCTCTACAAGCTCACGTCCAACCCCCCAACACAGAAAACCAAAGACTTTGACTTAGCCCCAGTGTCCTTGGTGTGCCCCAGGGAGTCCTGCCCCCATCATGGGCGGCCAAGGCACTCCTGCGCTGCCCCACCCTCCTGACCCTTCGCCAACCCATCTGGGCATGCCACAGCAAGTCATTCCCCCATCCTGGGCGGCTATGTCACACCCACACTGCACCCTGAAGGGCTGACGTCCATTCAGCAAATCGTTGTTGGTGGCCAGTTGGCCAGGTTCCTACTGATTCCTTATAGGGAGGAGGTAGAGGAGCTTGCAGCATCAGCAATACCAGGTGCATCACACTGAGCCTACTTTGGGGATCTTCAATACCACTACTATCCACTATAGGGGATCTTTCTACTTCAAATAGATAAAAAGTGGATGAAAAATAAAGCTTTATTGAATGGGAACGATGAAAATTTTTTTACCTTAGGCTACTGTGCCTATTCACAACTCATTGGCCATCAAGTCAGAACTTCAACCAATCATAAGTCATTAATGGTACCAATTCTTTTCCAATCCGCTCATCCTGTTCACCAAATATTATGTTGACCCATCCTTGGCATGAGTCACCAGTAATTTATATATAAATTACTATAATAAATATAACTTCGAGCATCCTTGGCATAAGTCACTGGTACTCCAAATTAGGCAGCATATTTATAATTAAATGATTGATAATGAATACTTTGGCTTTTCGCCAAAAAATCTCACAATCATTTTTCATGGAAATTTGCATTGGGATAAGATTCTGCCAAACTCAGATTAAAGTCAGCGAAATCGTCATCAGATGGTTGATACAAAAATGTCAGCTTTTCACTGGAAAACATACAATCACCCACAATTTTAGAGTTGGTGCCAAATTAGGAATCCGCTGAACTTAAAGCAATAGATATTTTTATATCATTAAATAATATCAAACTAGGCGAATAGCTGACAATCACGCCTGACTCATTGACACTCCCAATTTTGAATTTATTGGGAGGAATCCATCTGGTTAATTTCTGACAGGCAATATTTGATGCCTCTGTATATTGATGGGCCAATTCTGTAGGTTTGCACATAAGATTTGAATCTCAAAAATTTGAGGTACGCCGACCAGGGGACAGACAGTACCAAACAGAACACTCAAAACAGCAAAACAAAACAACTAACCAGGTGGGAAGCAGAAACTGCTAACCCACCATGGCAGAGGGTGAGGAGGGGTTGGGGGGTTGGTTTTCAGAAAGACTCACCTTGATCAAGGGATGTTGGTTACAGTACTGGATCATAGCAGAGAGCCAGGGCGTTGGGGCATCCGCATAGTGGGGGTTGAGGTCATCGTAGTAGGAGTTTTCCACTTCTACATCAAGATAATGATGGGAAAGTGTTTCAACAAAAGCTGCGAGGAGAACTTCAGCTTCTTTGCGGGCTTTAGGAAGTTGGGTAGAAAGGGAGAAACTGTGGCGGGTGACTTTGGCTGAGGGGTTGAATGAAGCAAGCGTTGCAACATTCATAACAGCAACTTCAGCATCATCAAATAGTTTTGAGATGTCACTGCAGGCAGATTCAGGGAAGTCAGGGGGGAAGAAGACGGTGGGCAGGCCATGATGGAGCTGATCCACTGACTGGGCCACCGTGGTGCATAGTTTTGGGCACTGAGGAGAGGCCACCGCAGCTAAGGCGAGCTGGTGGTCACTTTGGAAGGGGGCTGTATTGGGCAGAGGAGCAAAATGGCGAGGGGTAGGGGTTTCATCAAAGTTGGAAAGGAAAAAATTCTGCCCAATCATAATCGCCTTGGCAGAGAGGCTGAACTGTATGCTTACTATTGAGGACATTACCTGATTCGTCAGTTTCAGCCAATAGATCCCATGGATTTTGGTTCACTGGAATAGTGGAGCTCAAATTTGGGTGGGTGGGATTGAACGAATGGGCAGCTGCTTGGGTGCCAATGGTGGTCCAAGCATTGCTCTGATTGGCTGGGGTAGATTTAGATGGGAGAGTGAGGCTGGAGGTTTTGGGGGGGGATGATTTTCCATGTGGGCCCACTGAACGAGATTGGAGGGTGGAAGGGGACAGCAAAGCACCCCATACTGAACCTCCAGAGGGGGGCTCAGAAGCCACCGCAGCGGACTTGTCCTGAGGGCACGCTCTTTTTGCATGGTCGAGGCCAAAGCAGAGGGAACAAATCTGCCTACCATTATTGACCTGAGCCCAAAAGAAATGATCAGGCGCTGCAGCCACACTAGCATGGGGTGGGATTTGTTGGGCTATGATATTGAGGTGTGGTATGATGGTGGCTGTTGCATGAGGAGCAGCAAGGCGCTCCGCACCAGATGGAATGGCAAAGATGAGGTTGGGCTGAGTGCCATAAGCCATGAGCCCCGCGACCAACTGGTCATACAAAACCTGGGGTGGAAGGTGGGATGGGAGATTTGCAAAGGATACCACCAGAGTGGTGTCTGAAGGGAGGCGAGTACGGGTTGTGGGAATGGGGTTTTTTTATAAATTAGAGGAGTTTGTGCTGCCACTTCAGCATCCTCCTCAGATTGGAACCTAACGTCAAAGTAGCCCTTAAAAGGGCGGAAGTCTATAAAGCCAGCTGGCGCAAAGGCCACAGTGCTAGGTCAATAATTGCCTTATTGGCATATGGGAACAAACGCCCATAGTCCACTATAAAGTCAATAGCGAATGGCAGAGCGAGGGAAGGCGAGAGGATGGGAGCGAGAAGGGTGGATGCGCGCCAGGTGGAGCGCTAAGTCTCGTGTGGGACAAAACGGTTGGAAGCAGTGGGCGGTCTGTTTGAGCCCGTCTGAATGCACTTTCCTGCAGGGCGGAAAACGCTAGGTGGGGGTGCACTGCTGCCCCACACTGGGGTGGCAGGCGGCGGAGCCAAGGACATCAAAGAATAGGTTTGGGCAGACGGCTGTGGATAAATAAAACTTTAATTTGAAATCGCTCAAAAGTGACTTTGAGCGGTAAAAGAAAAATAAGATTTGAATCTCTTCATGCCCTGGAACAACTATACCAGATGCTATATTTGGTTCTAATCAGGATCTAGACCATGTTTGAAATATGTCCCCATGAAGTCCTTCTGGAATTTTAATAGTCAGCCTGGTAGGGACAACTAATTGAGTTCCTGGCAGCACAGTAATTTGCTGATTTGAGCATAATGGGGTTCCTTCAATTTGCAAATCTGCATTGGAAGAGCTTTATTTTTAAACGTGATTTTTGTGTACTCAATTAAAACTATCCCATCCTTGTAGGCTAGGTTGAAAAATAGTTTTGGCTGTTTCTTTTTGGCTTTTACACTTAAGTTATAATATAATGGGATGCTTTGCCCCAAGATAGTCAGTGTTTCTTCTTTATGATTTGTGACAACACCAAATTTTCTCAGGAAAATTGGTCCCAATAAGGATATCATAGCTTGTATTTGGCAATATTATGGCCAGTGCCATCACTACAATGGAACCAAAATGTAAGGGTAACATGCTATAGGCCCCAAGCAACTTAGTGTTGTGGGCTTCCGCTGTGCCATATTCTTAATAATGTGAACCGTCGGATGGAATCTTCAGTTTCTCGACCAGTTTGGTGCTGATAATGTTGATAGGTGCCCCACTATCAATGATGGCCCAAACTTGAAAATTATTCACTGCAATATCCACATATGTACATTCAGAGTAGGTATCAGAATCGTTTATTAAGTGAATATTGGAGTAGTTGTTTAATTCCAAGTGGGGCTTCAGACTTGAGCAGATCTCTAGAAAAAATCTCTACTAAAGTCTTCTTGGGTATGGCCACTTGCACGTCATATAGTGTGAGCAGATAGGGTGAGCATTTAGGGTATTTATTCAGCCTTGTTCAAAGACTTGTCTGGCATAAGGCTATTCTACTTTGGCCCAAGCTTCTTCAGTGACCTCTAGTTGCTTTAATTCTTTCGCTTTTGTTGGGTGGTAACCATATAAACATTGTCAGCCACGATGTGATGCAGGCTATCTTCAGCTACTTCATAAGACAAGAAAAGCTTGCCTGGGTCAGGTGGAATGTGTGTTAGGGCATTGGTGGAGTATAGAATTTTGCCTCTACTCCAACTGCTCTTTTCCAACCTTTTCTTCATTGTTAACCTTTAGGGCCACATTCACCTAGGTTTTTATCTGCCCATCTGTAGCACTGACTAGCAAAGTGTCCCTTTCAGCCACAATTATGACAGGTAATCGGCCCTGATTGCTGATGGGTTTTCTGATTTACCAGCCAATTGTTCTTTCCATGATCATTCAAACTTGTATTATTTGGTCCTATAATGAAATTTTGATCTTTGGGCCAATTAGGGGCATAAAAGTTACTTTTGCACTAACAAAAATAATCTGTGTGTTCTAATGCTCCCATGGTTCAAAAAAGGCTTAAATTATGACACGCTGCAAGTCACGGTATGGTTTGACAGCATGCTGCATAGCAGTCTTTGCATTAAATTTGTTTATAGAATAGATCCAAGTAGGACCTGAGCCTTATGGTAGAATCTATACGCAAAGTCTCTAATGGACTCATTCATCGAAATTTAATAATGAGTAGATCTGTCTTTTGGGCTGATATCTTATCAGGCCCTCTGAATTGTCTTATTGCTGCACAATTTGAATCCAAATAGGACCAGCTAACACCCAGATAGGGCATAACAAGATCAACACTATGGGAGTCAGGCAATTGATGAGAGCTGTAGACTTTGCATGATCAGATCCTCCTTGTATACCTTTTTTCTAACAATTTTACGAACAAGTTTTGTTTCCTTCTTTAAAAACTTGGAAAATTCAAGGGCTTAAAGTAATTGCGCCCAGAATTGGCCAAAGGAGTTACGCTTCATCTAGAGTTTGAACATCTGTGTAATCTTTCGTTATAAAATAATACAAATTTGCAACAAGTGTCATCTAGAGTTGGAATGGAATCAAAAATTTTGGGCATAGAATGAATGTCTGAAATATCTGTTTCAGCATCTGTACTGGCCCATAAAGTTTATGCTTTGTGGAATTATTCCAAACTTCTCAATTTGTACTCCTAAATTTTAACTTATGTAAACTTCCCCAGGTGTTTTCTGCTTGAATAATTTTTAGGTTTTAATGCTCTCCCCTTTTGAGGACTAGTGAACAGTTGCAACTTTTCTCCTTTAAGTCATTGACTTCCTTTTTAAGGCTCTCACGTTTATTTCTTAAGGAATCTGAGAAGTCAGCATATGCTTTGCGTCTACAGTCAGATCAGCAACATGGTAATTTGTTGCCAATAGCCGGGTTTAGAGATCTTGATTTTTTTAACAATTTTTGAAATACTTATCTTGCATGGATGAAACTGTTAATTGGAGTTTCAAGAATTCTTAATGAATTTTAGCAAAATCCTCATAATTTGGACCTAATGGCATGGCATCCAGATCTTCAACGCTTTTTTGTAAAATGCCTAACTCAGTTTGGGCATATTCATCAAGCTGGACATGCATTGTTTTAAATATCAGATGATTTCTTAAAGCAAAAGTAGCATCTTCACTTAAAGTTCGGTTTTGAGAAGATAGAAATTAGGAGTAATTTTTAATTTCTAGCATTTATTAATATTATGGACCCACTCACTGGTCAATCCATGTAAAGAGAATACCTTAGCTGCAATCTTCAGAAAATTTTCATTAAGCTGTTATTTCAAAGTATTTAATCTTTTATGGGCATCGTTGACCTGTTCCATATTAATAATGATGGCCTTTATGACTTCGTTGAAGCTGGAATTCATCTTATCCAGTAGGTTGAAATAGGAAGCTCGCTCTCCCTATTTAAATCTGTATATCTTCACAAACTCTATATCCTGCAGAACCAGAAACTTTGGGGTGTGCTTGATGGAGGGCTGTACAAAGCTGACCAAGAACTCGTTAGTTGCTTGTGTACAATTGAGGCATCTGGACAGAGTTGCCATTGTGTCTCTTGGTATCGCATATACATCTTCATTTTTAAGGCCTTATCCTTCAAGTAATAAAACAGACAAAAATGCGGGTCCTCCTGCAATGTACCAATCCTAACCTATAAAAGAGGGTTTCCATCATCTCCTTAACACTATTTAAGGTAAACTCAATAAGGCCTGTTGATTCCACATGCCCTCCTCCTGCTTTGATGAGATCTAAGGAGTACATAGTACTATCCTTAGTGTTTTGGTGAGCAGCGTTGACATAATCAGTGATTTCTCTGTCACTGGTTTATATATCATTTTTTTCATATCTTCTGCAGCTTCTGCCTGGGATTTTGATGAATTATTCATATAAAAGTGTAATGTGGTATTTGAGAGCACCACTTGTAAGTTTTTGAGGATTTACTTTTAACAAATATAATCCTGCTTCAATAGTTATGAAGAGTTCCAGCCAATATATCCTTGATTATACTATGTGTCTTACAGTTTTTTCTGACCGTTCTGAAGCTTAAAAAGCTAAGCAATATAATTTACTCTTCTGGTCTTTTTCTGGGTATTTATTACCTCTCTATTCGAGAACTCTTCAGACTCAGGTAATAATGACAAGCTCCCTTGAACGTTTGTCTACACTTCTTAATATGATATCAAATTAATTTAAAATGATATAAGATGAAAATACGATTACATGGTAAGATGATGATTTATTCTAGGGACAGGCGCTAGTATTTTATACCTCTAGGGCATCTCCTGGACATACTCATCTATTAGATGAGTTCATTAAAGCTATGCCAATCCACTATGGATAATCGCAATGGTTAATAAAAAATCCTCAAGTTTTATTTGGCCCTTGAGTAACTTAATTACAATCAGTTCAACCCAATTAGAGGATCTACTAATCTCATAATCAGGAAGATTTATAGGCTTAATGTTAGCACTCAGCAGTGTATATTCACCTTTCAACCAGCCAAATTATGTTTTATCATACAGCTGACAAAATACAATAAATGCGGGAAAAGAATATATGGAATTCGGCCCCTGGTATTCCAGTGTACCCCTCTCCCCACATTTTAGACCCAGCTCCCAGAGGATACCACTTTTGTGATCCAGTTCGCTTGTTTGCCCACCCACCTCCTACCTGCAGTGCTCCATAAGGAGCTGATGGACGGTTTGGCAGCCTAAGGCTTCAACCCTAGCTTACGATTTATGGTCCCAAATGTGGCCACGCGCCTCACTGGGCCTCGGGAATATGCATGATCAGCCCTGAATTCAGTAATATTGCCTTGTCATTTCCCCTTGCGCCATCATTCCTTCTGCCCCTGACTATCCATTCTGGGCCTGCATCGGGGGCTAATGGACAATCTGTCTATCCTGTTTTGAGTTAACCATTAAAAATGAAAGTGCCCGTCCTTAGCTGCTTCCAATGGCCTTGATTTTTCTTCTGCCAGCTTCCAATCTGCCGCCCACCCCGCACTAGTTCTGGTATGGGGTATGATCCTACCTTCCCCTCCCCCAAAGCCTGTAGCTGTAGCTGCGCCTGCAGCCATCAATCAGCCTCCTCATCTCCCCAGTGCCACACATGCACCCTTTTAATCAAACACTGGATTGGAACCCAGTTCGCTCCCATGCTTCCTCTAATGAAAAAACCAAACCTTAACCATATACCAATTCCCCAATTTAATTTAACCAGAATCCATGGGAGTTATTGGGTGAAATTGACGAATCAGGTAATCTCATTGAAGAATCATCTCTCAAAATTGAGCGGTTCATTAATACAGAATGGGACAACAAATACCCCCTCGTTTATATGCTCCACATCCAAATGCCAAACTATTTTGCAGTGACCACCAGCTTGCAGTCAAAGCAGCTGCCATGCCAGATTTTAAACTCTTCACAAAGCTGTCTCCAAATCAGTGACATGCTCACAGGAGGTATCCTCCCTCCTGTTATCCCATTAACCCTCACCTCACAAAGTAAGATTACAGTGAATCAATTACACAAAAATATCAATGACACTATCCAGAGCGTGATAATTGTAGCACAGAATCCTAAAGCTAAGATTACTAAACCAATATTGCCACATTTATTAAACTCCCAGACACCTGCATTAAAACCAAATAAGCTTTAGCCAAATATATCAGCGCCATTTTTTTAGCTGGCAATTTTTATGAGATACCAATCATTAGTGATATTAAACCACATTTTGCTGATGCCCCGATGCCCTTGCTCTCCACCTCAACATGTGACCTACTCTGGGATGAGGAAGCTGCTGCTGAAGATGAGCCACCATATCCCCCTTCCATTTTGCCATAATTGGATAAGAAGTTTTCAACGGCCCTATCTGGTTGGTTGTTTTCAGTTTGGTGTGTATCATTCAATCCGCTCACTTTGGGCATTTTGTATAAATCAAAAAGAGTTATTGGATGCTGGTCAACCTTGGGACAAATATACCACACCAAGAATTTTTCTAGCCAGTACAAGTTTTGAACTCGAAACCTGCACTAGGGTGAAAGCAATTTTATTGCCAGGCTAACCACCCTTTTGTTTGAATCAATTAGTTACATTAGTTTTTAGTTTTTAAGTTTCAGTAATGTCTGTCCCCTGGTCAGCTTACCTCGAATAAATCCAAATAATTCCAGAATATATGGAATTTGAATAATGATGCACCCCTAATTGTGATGTTGGAGGCCTCTCAATAGTACTAGGTACTCCCTATTTGGGCCATCCATGTGTAAGTACTATCATGTTAATTATAGTGATCAACATACATAAAATCAATATTCCTTTATTTTATTTGCATATAATTCAAAATGCAATTAAGTCTGTGCCATAAATTCACTTGATTCACCCAATTGGATCCCATAATCAGGCATAATAATATTATATCATAGCTTTTACTAGCTACAACAATCGGGTTGTTTAGATGCAATCAAGGCATCTTTGAGGTAAACCTGATTTATCAGATTATGTAGATAAATTGAGAAGGATCAAAGGATCCATCAATGGGAGTAATATATCATCATTGATGGTTTTCTTGAAGAGTTTATTTTTGAGTCAACCTTCAAAATCTAACAGAGCCCACCAGACTACCCTTACAGGCTGGCTTTTGCTTGCCAACTCTATGCTCCTGTCAAAAGTCTGATTTGTGGCTCATGCAATCGCCTTTAATATCTTTCTTCACCTCTCTATATGCCCTCCTACAAGGGTGGCTTTGGTATGGCCGCCCTCCCCCTGGTGCAACTGGATGTCATGTTTGGCACTTACCATAGTGGTGGTATGGGTGTGCTCACTTTGAGGCTCATGCTCCCAAAGTACTTTGCACCTGTCTTTCTGCAGTCACAGACCCCAAAATCTCTGACCAGCACTGGTCATGTGTGGCCTGGTCCAATTTTGGCTACTCCCTTTGCCTCCAAAACTCTAACCACTCCCATTCTCTACTTAATTATCTGGCCTCATATCCCTCTGCTGCAGGCCCACATGGGACGTCGCCCCACTTCAAACAAACTCTCCTCTCTATGTGGAGCGCTGAGTAAAGAATCAACATCAGTGGACACACCGCCCAGAGGGTCGCCCTAATCCCCGTTTCAAGCAAGAAGTGCGTGGGGAAGTCATTTTAAACAACCTGGTACCCCAATGTCCCCCATCATCGCACATGTGGACTATCTTGATAAGCTGGACATCCTGTACTCTCTGGAGACCCAAAAGGACATTTGGAAGTACACACATGATCCTCTTTTACAAACCCAGATTTGCACCCATGTGTGGCAATGCCTGAGAAGGGTATACCAGACTGCAGAGCAGTCCAATGCCTCTTAGTCTACATGCATCATGTGTGGTCAGTACAGATCATTAGTAATCACTTGGAAGATTGTCCGCAATCACAGGCACTCTGGCGGGATGTTATGCGCCTCTTTTGCAAGAATCGAGTACATACTTTCTGCCTGTCTAAGAACATCTTTTCCCTTTCCATGATCTACCTATCCACCCTTCTCACCGCGCCCAAATTGTTGCAATAGCGTTAGGGATGATCCACACTATTGTCCTTGATACACTCTCTGGCAAAACCCCCATTCTCTGTGAATCTGCGCGTCACTTCCACTCTCACCTTATGGATTACTTTCAGGATTGGTTGTTTGCCACCTGCCATCCCACCTCTACCGATTGGTGTCATCCTAGTTCCCCATCTGGTTCCTCTCATTGGGACCATTTCCTTCATTTGTGTTCAGTTTTAGCACATGCCTCACCTGTAACTCCTCCTCTTCCTTCCACCGGCGGTCCTGCTGGCAACAGGTGGTAGCTTCAGCTCCTATGGGTGCCCTTATGGTTTTTGGTGTTATGTTGTTGATGTTTTCTAGAAGTGTCTGTCCCATGGTCAGCCTTCACCCAAATAAATTTTTGTAAATTTAGAAACTAAAACATCACCTTACAACCAAAAACAGTTAATAATATCGCTTTTACTAAACTATCTGCCACTCAACCAGAACCAATTATTGAACTTTACAAAAAATTAAAATGACAACAGCTTACCAAAATATATAAACCTATTGGATCTACTAAGTAATATTAAAGGCTCAGAAAAAATGATGTACGATTGCCATTAGAATCTCATATATATTTTAGATCTTAAAACTTTTCTTTCTCGTTGCAAACACTTTTGCAACCCATTCAATTCAAGACTAAATCTACTTTGATAATCTCATAGAGGGGATTAGTCTGCGCCCATGTCTGAGAGCAGTTGGGCAAGCAAGGCAAGAGGAGCAGGTGGAAGGCCCGCGGCCTCTAACATTCAAAAACGCCCCGGAGAATCTGGCGGAATAGAAAAAAATCTAAAAAAACCGGCGGTCACAATTTCCCTGGAGATACTCACGTGGCAAGCACGATGCAACCAGTACATCAACATGCCACACTCCCAGTCACTTTTGTCGGTGGAATTTGGAGTCTGTGTGTATCTGGACATCCAAAAAACGGCCTTATGGGAAAAATTTTGTGAAGATGTACACAAAATTTTCCTGACCGCGGTGTACATTGCACCTCACTCCATGTCACGCAGTTGGCTGGACCTAGGTTTCAAAAGCAAAATAGCAGCAGACGAGGCTGCAGCGGTGCACATAGTGGTCAACCTCCCTGAAGGGCAATGGGTCGTTGAAACCAAATGCACCAGATGGACAAAATCAAACCAAATTTTCCTCACGTTTGACTTTTTGTCTACTACGGTAAAACGTGCCATTTTGGAGCAACACCTGAAAGATGGTCTCGCCATATATGGCAAAATACAATCTTTCAAGATGCAACATTTTATGCTGATGCCACATCTGTGCACTGGCAAAGCAATTGCAGTTCTGACCCCAACTGAGGAGATCGCAAAGGACCTAACCCAGATCCCACACTCCACCTTTATTGATATCATAGGGCATACCACCCACCCATTCTGGGTAACTGTGGACAGCGCGCCCCCCATTTGCACCCACTGTGACGCGTTCAGCCATAAGGCGCATGCATGCCCCATCAAGGAGGGCGTCACATTCCAAGAGCACCCCTCAGCGGCCATGGCCAGCGGAGAGGCGCACTATGAACCAACTGCAAGCACCAAGGAGGCTTTCCCGTGGGGAGCACAAGGCTGCTACCTATTGGTAAAGACCATCTCCCCGCAGGAGCGGAAAAAGGCCAAGCAGGCCTGTAGGGCCACAGCCAAGGAAGTGGCCAAGGCCACCACCACCATCCCACACTCACAATGCCAGGAGGACATGGAGACCTTTGCGGCGGAAGCAACTCAGAAATCCATCACCCAATCAGATTGGGAGGCCCATGCCAGGCAGGCCAATCAATCTGAGGATCAGATGGGAGATTCAATCTCACCCAATTGCTGCACCCAAGCTCTGGTCGAAACTGACTTGGGACCTATCCCAACTGAAAAAAGTTTTTTTGCCCCACTTGACGGTGCACCAAACTTATACGCACCGCAAAAAATTCGTCTGATGTAGAAAACCAAAAAGCGAAGGCCAAAGCCAATGCGACTCTTTCTGCAAAAATTAACAAAAACCCCAATAGCGTTGCTGCTAACACCTGCGCTGCTGTGAAAGCCCGTGGGGACCTGGAAGAGGCTGGTGGGCCCAGGGGTTTACCCCTTGCACCTAAGGTGCAATGGGGGAAACCTTCACTCTAAGGATGCTGAATATCACCGGACTCAAGGCCTCCCCATCCTGGGCTAGGAAACTGAGTTTTTTACAAAACAATTTACCCGTGGATATCCTGGCCATCCAGGAGTCCCACTGTCCACGAGGTTCCAAGGAAGCTTGGAAAACAATGCTCCTACCATCCCTATCCTTTTGGTTGAAGCACTGTGGGGTGCTAATTCAGAAAAACAATTTTTTCAAATTCACATCTTCTAAAACATTCCTAAATGGCTGAGTGCTCGTTGTCACCTTCTTGTGGGCTGACGTTGCACACACAATAGTCAACATTTACGCCCCAAATGGTGCACATGAGCGTCAGGAATTTTTCTCGTCAGTCAAATCCCTCCCGCTACCCCCCAATTCTTTCCTAGTTGGTGACATGAACTGTTGGCTAACCTCACCAACGGACCGGTGGCCGCCATCACCCCACACCCCACAGGGTCACGTAGAACTACACGTTCTAAAAGCCACCCTTGGGTTAATGGATGCGCTGCCATGACATGCCCCACTGCTCGAAAACATGACATGTCCCCACATCCACACCGGCCAATTAAGGTTTATGACCTGCATCAACCTTATTCTAGCGCTGGCGAAATTCCATTTCCACATCTCCCACTTCAAAACAACAAAAATGGAATTCTCTGACCACCAACTGGTCTCGATAACATACCACTTACACATCACAGTTGCAAAGGCCCCACATTGGTGCAAAATCCACCCCCAAGCTTGCGTCGCCAGGATTTTCCACGTGGGTGGAAGAGGCAACTTTGGCAAAATCATTTGTTGCACCATTTTGTGTGGACCCCATTTCCACATGGGCAACTTTCAAAGAAGACACCATCTGCCACTATCGCCATCTCTCCTCCAGGCGCTCACGAGCCACATTGGCGGTGATCTCGCGCACGCTGGCAGAATTGTCCCACTTGGAGTCCAACATTCCAGCCACAGGATAAAGCCCTGCATGGGGCTGGAAGTGGGCAGAGGCAGCCGCCCACCTCAACGCACTCAAAAGGCAACACAAACATCAGGTTTGTGTTCAATACAGGGCCACACGCATCACTAAAGGTGACAAGTGCACTGCATACTTTTTTAAAAAAAATTTGCACCATGCCAGAGTGTAGCTAGCACACAGGTGCGAAGATCGGATAATTCCATTGCGGACACACCAGCTAAAGTGGCAATCAAAACGCAAAGATATTACTCCAAGTTATACCGAGCCAAACCAATTCAGCTGGCTGAAATGGTGGAATTTCTTGACCGAGCTCATATCCACACTGTTTTCCAATACCTGGAAATAATGAAAAATAATTACTCCGAATGAATTATGGACAGCCATTCATGGTGCGCCAAACTGAAAATGCTCAGGCCCAGATGGCATTCCATATGAGTTCTACAAAAAATATTTTAAATATATATCCCCACTGCTGCTAGCCTCACTCAACCAAAGCCTGTTGGAAACGCGCCTCCTACCAGGAGGACATGAGGCCATTACTGTCACACTCTTCAAGAAAGGGGATAATCTAGACTTAGCCAACTGGCGCCCCATTTCTCTAACAAACACAGACACCAAAATTTTAACCAAAATCATGGCTAACCGTTTAGGGACTGTTTCATCTGCCACCATCTCCCCAGAGCAATTTAATTTCATCCCCAGAAGGTTGATTTGGGATAACGTACACTCTGTGGCTAATGTGTGTCAGTCCACAGCCTCTGGGGCACTTGTATTCTTGGACAAACAAAAGGCCTATGATAGAGTAAACTGGGAATACCTAAGGGCCTGCCTCCATCAATTCCGCCTACCCCCCGCTTCATAAACTGGTTGATGCTGCTCACGGAATCTGCAACAATGGCAGTGCGTGGCCCTGGCTTCCTAACGGAAGTAGTCCGCCCTCAAAGGGGCCTGCGACAAGGGGACCCCCTCAGCCCACTCTTATACAACTTCAGCCTTGACCCACTACTGCGAAATGTGAATGCACACCTCACTGGGGTCCATGTGCCAGGCCAAACCCCAGTCAAGATGATGGCATTTGAAGATGATTGCGTGGTGGGGGTGTCTAATAACAAAGATGCACGCGCGCTTGAAGCCCTCATCCAGGAATATTCCCGGGTAAGCAACGCGGCACTGAACGCATCCAAAACCGAAATCATCCTCCTTGGTCGGTTTCAGAACTGCTGGGCCCCAGCAAGTAGTTCCCAACCCGGCCCATCTGCTCGCCCACGTCCACGCCTTACTAACTCAACACACACCGCTCCACTGGTGCTCCCCTTTGTGCCACGTCCTACCATAGGACTGGTACGCCATCTGGGCGTGTGGATGGAGGCAGGTGGATACATGTCAGCAGTAATGGAGTGCCATATACTGGACAACGTGATGAAGCGAATCGCCTCTCTCAGAGCCCACCCTAAACCCTCACTGGCAGGGTTGTTCTTGCCAACTCTATGCTCCTATCCAAAGTCTGGTTCGGAGCCCACGCCATCCCCTTCTCCCCAAGCTTCTTCAAATCCCTGTATGCTTTGCTACAAGGATGGCTTTGGTCAGGCCGCCCTCCACCAGTACGGCTAGAGGTCATGTTTGGCCCTCATCATCATGGTGGCATGGGCCTGCTTGACTTCAAAGCCCATGCTGCCAAGATCCTGGGCACCTGGATTGCGGCCGTCACCGCTCCTACACTCCCATCCCAACACTGGTCCCACGCGGCCCGCTCCAACTTCTCCTGAGCCTTGGGCCTCAACAATCCATCAAACCCACACTCCCTGATGAGATACCTCGCATCACACACATCGGCCACAGGTCCTCACGGGACTAAAACCCACTACAAACGAATCCTACTCTCCATGCGAAGTGCAGAGCGGAGAATTCGTATTAGTGGACATACAACCTGAAGAGGCCGCCCCTCTCCTCAGTTCACACAAGAGGTACAGGGGCTACCCATCCATGATGGCGTGATCCCCATTCGACCCCAAGTCCTATCCAGGGTGGACTACCTGGACATGATGGACATCCCTTATTCCACTGAGACCCAAAAGACTATCTGGAAATATGCACACCATCCTCTGTTGCAGCCTCAAGTCCGCTCCCATGTGTGGCGCTGCCTGAGGCGGGTGTATCGTACAGATGAGCGCTCTAACGCTTTACACTCATCCTGTGTCGTGTGTGGCCAGTATGGAACGCTGTTCCACCGCCTGGAGAAGTGCCCCACCTCTAAAGTGATATGGCGCGAAGTCCAACGTCTGCTAGGCCAGGATCAAACACATCCCTTCAGTCTGTCAAGAGATATGTTTGCTTCATTAATGGCCTCCCCCTTCCACCCTCCCTCCGTGCTCTGGTGGTTGCAATCGCCATGTGGACTATCCACACGATTGTCTTGGATGCCATCGCTGGCTCCATCCCCACCCTCCCTGAAGCTGTCCACAGATTCCGGTCTCATCTGGTGGACCACTTTCATGCGTGGATGTTTGGATATCTCCCACCGCGTCACTGACAGCTGGTCTCCTCCTGGTTCCCAGTCTGGTTCATCAAATCAGACCCCTTCCTCCACACGTGCTCAGTAGTGGCTACGGCCCCTTCACACGTTCCCTCCACCTCCCCATAAGTGGCGTTCCCGCTGGCAACAAGAGATAGCATCGCATCTCTGGGGTGCCTCCCCTGGTACTAAGTTTTGTCTTGTCTGAGTCATATTCGGAAGTGTCCATCCCATGGTCAGCCTTCCCCGCAAAAAATTTAAAATTATATTTAAGATCTTATATATGATTTTAATTAAAATTATTATGTTTGAAAAAAACCCTATTAAGTTTTATTTGAGAGTATGTGACTTGAGACAGCGCACTCAAGTATGGGGGATTTTAGGGAGATGGCAGATAAAGATTAGACTGGGATGGCAGTTGGGATGCTGAAGCCCCCAAAGGGCGAGCCAGAATGTCAGGGGCATTGTCACTCAAATGACATTTGAATAGGCTGAGAGATAAGTAACAATGAAGTGCTGATGGGCAGCCAATGTAAGAAGCAATACAGTTAAAAACCTGACTGTTACAACCCAGGGCCAATGGGCCAGGCATAAGGAGTTGCAGGACCAGGAAAAATTCTTAAAGGCTTTTTACAATAGGCCTAAGTGACTATAGTGGGGATCAAAGCTAATAATATAACAGGGACAACCCAGTCAATACATGGACTGCAGGGCCACATTGCAGATGTCATTGGGGTTCAGAAAAAAATAAAACTTACATAGATAAATTTGAGTGCAGGAAGATTTATATTGGATTTAGAAGTAATAGAATTGACTGTCAAGGAGAGTGGAAGGCGAGTTGGTAGGGCGTATGGCTACCAACCTGAAGGTTGCGGGTTCAATTCCTGCCCTTCACACATTGATCGAGGTGCCAGCCAAAGGAAGCTATTGGTGGTTAGTAGGTATAATAACACGAAAACCTTTTCCAGGACATAACCAGAAAAATCCAAGTCCCAATCCGGAGGTGAAAAAAACTTTCTACAACAGAGTTGACCCTGCTCAGGTTTCATGTCAATACTTTTTCTCTATTTTGGTAATGTCCATCCCCTGGTCAGCTTGCTTCAAATAAATAGAATTTACTGTCAATCATTTCAGTGTGCTATGGATGCACAAATAGATGATTGATTTGTGGAATAGCTTAGGAAAGCGCGGGATCAGGGCCTTCAAGATTTGACCTAACCTTGCAAACTTTGTGTAAGGGGGAGAAAAATAAACTTATTTAAACTGACCTTGAAAGAATCAGTGGCAGGCTGAGTCGCTGTCAGTTTGTCCACAGACGCTCAAATAGTGGATTAACTGCAGTTCTGACAGTTAGTGTAACAGTGTCTCACCAACCAGGCAATAGGAACCTCCTAAGGCCATCCCACATAGGGCGGTCCCAAGAGGTCAGGAATGGGTTTGGGGCGCCTAACCCACCCGCACCTGGTCATTTTGGCGTCCGTTTGACCAAGTGGGGTTCATTAGATGAGGATTTTTATATGCTCCTAGGAGGGTTTCAAACTGTCAGCAACATTTCCCAATTACTCAATAACATCTTCAAGTTTTCCCAAAGATTTGACATTAGATTCTTTCTTCATCAAAGGTACACGCCCATCATGTTTTGTTCCCAATGATTTAGTGCTCTTGGACCTTGATTCTAAAGGCTCGTTGCCCTTGACTTCATTCAAACCTTTCACCCATGAGAATGCCAACTCTCTGATAGCTCAAAACAAATTCCCTTAATTTCTAGTATCAATTCATCTGTAGTTAGTACTGGGATGGGTGGTGGGATCCTTAAAGTGCAAGCTGTTAACCATTAATCGTCCACCACATGGGTGAGGTTGCCCTGGGAGATGAGAGGGGCATATCATAATCCAGAGGAAAGGGATGCTCACTGGTGCTAATTGGCCCTGAATTTCAACAATTATTATCAGGAAATGCTACACTCTCTACTGCTAGGGAAACTATTTGGTAGGGGGTTATTAGACCACTTATGTTAAAATGCAATGAAACTTTAATACCAATAAGATATGTATTTTAATATGCTTAAAAGTGGCGGCGAGAGGGCAAAAAACGAACCCTATTATGATCTTGCTGCTTAGTATTAACTGTATTAAGGCTTAAAGTTTGGATTAGCTAGGAGTGTTCAAGTTAGGAATATAAGGAGACCGCTATTAGAGCTCTTGAGTCTCACTTTTCTCAATGGAACTAATGATGGAGGGTTGATACTGGGTTAGACTAGTCCATTCTGAAAATATTTAATGATTACAAATTCAATCAATGAGCGAGAAAATATCTTCACCTTGTGGCTCCCCCTCCAATCCTATAAAAGGGGTGTGGTCTTCTCTTAAGCATCTGAACTGCATTTTTGAGGGGCTGGGGAGGAGTCTCAGCATAATTTTCCATATTTTTCTGCAGTTTTGGAATTACCCAATTCCTAAGAGCTGGACAATTTTGCTGAAAATTGAATTGAAAAGAATTGCCATGATTCGAGGGGTTCCACCAAGTCTGACCAGGGTCTTTTAGACAATTTCATCATTATTATAAATTAGATCACTCTTATTACAATATCATACTTGTAATTGTCCGCCATTACCCCCTACAAGAGTGTTAGGGGGAGAATAAGGGCGTAGGAACTGGCTATGGACTCAGTTGACAGTAACTCTGGTAGCAAGGGACTTAATATAGCACTTCTCCCCTCGCTTATAAGTTACTACAAAAGGGCCTTCCCAAAAAGAACCGAGATTCTCACTTCTGGGAGTGAAACATTTGTGGTAATACAACACTAAGTCCTACACTTGAAAGAGAGGGAGAAGCTTCCTATGCTCATTTGCGGTTACCCCTTCTTTGGTTACCGTTTTAGCTAGGTTAGTCATGGCATTGGACTGAAGCTGGATATGCTTTGTGACAATTTTTCAGGTCTTTTTCAGGATCATCTGTTCTCCAAGGGAAGACGTCTTTTGCTAGCAGAGGGTTGGTACTCCTGGTTCCCAATCATATAATATGTTGAAGGGAGACATTTTAGGACTTTGATGGTAGCTGATAAGGTAGGCCATGAAGGCACTAGTTAAGAATTGAACCCAGTGAAGGGGATCTAAGCTGGCCATCTTTTGTAATATGGAAACCAGGGTTCCATTTGCTCTTTTCATAGTACTATTTGTGGAGGGGTTTTAGGGGCCAAGAAAAGTTGCTGCGTCCCCATGTAAGTAGCCAAAAGCTTTACCACCTGCGAGATGAAATTAATCCCATTGTCACACAGTAGGACCTGAAGACAACCATGCCTTGTGAAAATCTGTTGTTGGAGGAAGGTGGCAGTAGCTTTAGCGTTTTGGACAAGAAGAACAACCTCTTTAACCTATTTGGTGAAGTGATCAATGTCTACCAGGATATAGTGATTATAAAGGAAGTCTGAGGTAGTGGACCTACAACGTCCAAGCTTATTGTATTAAACGGTTGTTGAGGCGTGGTGGGTTGGTATTGATACTTGGGTTTATAGCTGGATTGCTCCTTACAGATTATGCAGGCATTCAGCACTTCGATGATAGAATTCATGATTACCTCCCAGTAGTACCGTTCCATCACCCACTCATAAGTTTTACTCACTGCACTGTGCCCCAGCATAAAATGGACCTCTATGATCATGAGAACTTGCTCAGAAGGCTGAAGATAAGGTAACCACTTCAATCCTACTTTCTTATATAACTTTCCAATTTCCACATTGGTGTTGCGGGAGTGTCAGTCTAACATTTTTGGACGGGTTCATACTCGTCTTCCCAGGCGTCAGGGGTCATAAAGAGGTCATGCAGCCTCTCTGTTCCACTATTATCCAGGTGAAGGATAGGCTTCTGAGTCAATACATCAATGTTCATATGGTGGGTTCCAGCTCAGTGTTCAATCTTCATATCGTAGTGTTGTAACTTTAAGACCCAGATAGCAACCGCCCATTAGGATCTTTCATATTTTTAATTACTTCAGAGAGGCGTGGTCAGTGACCACAGTGAGGGAAGTTTCATATAAAAAAGGGTGGTAATATTTTACAGCCATCAGCACTGCAAGGCACTCTTTTTCAGTGACAATGTAATTATGTTCTGCTTTGGATAACGTCTTGTTGAAATAAGAGACGGGATGGACCACACCATTATCATCCAATTGAGCCAGAAAGGCTCCAACAGCGTAGTCAGAGGCATCAGTAAAAAGAACGAAAGGTTTACCATTATTAGGGTGGTGAAGTATAGGGCGCTTTTATAACTGCTTTAGCGTCTTGAAGGCGGCCTTTTGTTCAGCTCCCCAATGAAATGGGAAAATCTTAGCCAATAGCCTACAAGAGGCTCAATCAGCTGGCGAAGTTTGGATAAATTGGTGGTAATACCCCATCATACCCAAGAATACCTGGATATCGCACAAGGTTTTATGAGCAGGCATTTTGGATATAGCCTCAACCTTGTCTTGTAGAAATGAATCACGACCTGTGGGATGGCGTGTCCAAGAAGATTTAACTTTTACTAAAAAAGCACCTGGAGGGCTTTAATTTAAAGTTTGACTGACATAAGCGTTGAAAGAATTTTTTCAGTTGAGCAAGATAACCATATAAGGTCTTAGAAAGTACAGTAGAGTCATCAGGGTAGATGACGCAACTTAACTTGAGGTCCAGCAAGATGTGATACATGGCTCAGAGAAAAGTTTCAGGAGAGTTGCACAACACCTGAGATAACTGGATGGGCTAGATAGGGCTTTGCTGCAAATCAGAGGAATTTCTCCTTATATTGGGGAGAGAGGTCCATCTGCCAATAGATGTTGGCTAAGTTTATGGCCGAGAAGAGCTTAAATCCAGAGAGCTGTGATATAGCGTCATCAATGCGAGGGATGTGATTGCTATCCTTCTTTGTGAGGTTTTTAGCCTGTGGTAGTCCATTACAACCCAATGACCACCATTTTTCTTTTTTATAAAGAGTAGAGGGGACTACCAGGGGCTTTGCAAAGGTACCAGTAACCCAGCGTCTAATAGCTGTTTGAGCTCCGTCCTCATATGTTGCCCCTCAACTTATGATTACAATAAGGTTTGAATTAGATGGGGCTATCATCCCCAACGTCAATGGTATGACTCCAACATTTCATATGACCATAGTCAGTCTCAGTTTTGAGGAATATGTTGTTATAGGACTATAATAAGCTATGAACTTTATTAATCTCTGCATGGGTTAGATTATTAGAGATATGAACGTCAGGCGATGTACATAACGATTTGTCAGCAGGTAAGCCCATGTCTGACATATACCTGGTACAGTGGACCTGGTTAATCTCCTTAACTGGGATCAACAGACCTTTCCTGATCTCTTGGTATTTATTTATGACCATGTATTATTGGTAAGATTCCCCAGTAGAATATGTATATATCGTTGGTAGGGTGAGTCCAGAATGCCAGGCATTACTCAAGGTTCTCAATAACTGATTCCATCAATGCTAGTTATGTGCAGAAACGGTTCTGTTGGTTTTTAGGGTAAACTTGGTTTCAATCACCCTTTGTTCAGCCGCTTTCATCAACACCTCTTCGGCTGCATAAAAAGGAATCTCCTTGAGGTCATCCACTGATTCAGGAAGCTTCTTATTATTCTGCCTCACCGTCATGTACCGTAGGGATAAAGCAGAGAAAGTTTACTCAAACATGAAGTGTATTCCCTTTTAATAATCTTATTATGGTCCAGAATAAGGAGAACCTCTTAGTTAAGCAGGGAGAGATATCCCTGCTTCAGATTGATAATCCTGTAATACTCAAGGATAAATTAGGTACCAATTAACATGTCATAGGTATTGATGGCTAAAGCCACCGCGGGGGCCAAGAGGAGGAGTTTCCCAAATCAGATAGGTAAAGATGAGTAAGCCCCAAAAGCGCGATCTTTGACCGGACTAGCAGTACCAAACTCTTGAGTATAGTCGAGGTCAGGGGCCAGCTAAATTATTTTATAAATTTTTGATGATACAACGTTCACAGGAGATCCGGTGTCAAGATTTTCAATGACTTATACTCCATTGACAACAACCTTCACTCTAGTCAAGGTTACCCAAAGTAAGGGGAAGAGTGAGGACATCCTTCAGCTGAAGAGTAGAAGCAATTCGTTTGGAAGTTATAGGGTATTTATCTCGGATAGACTACAGTGTTTTCACACTCTGAGTGGGTCAGATCATCATGCCAATGAGCTGGTTTGCATCACTGGCGGTATCAATAACTTCAGGCCTCTCAGCACCTGATAAAGATATGCTTTGCGTGGTATCCTAGCCATATCCACTCTTTCTGGGTTCAGCCTTTCAGGTACCTCCACTTCACCTGGGGCTCCTAGAACATAATGACCAGCATCTCCACAACCTTCTTCAGATTCATCATCAGAGGGGTTTTTGATGCAAATAAGATGGTCTCTAGAACTGAGGTTGGTTCAGGGTAATCCTCGTTGCAAGTGAGGCCTTGAGGGCGCTCTTCAACCCAACTCATTTTTGGAAGAGGCGCTGTATTTGTCACGGCCCTATTTTCGACCTTGAAAGTAGGGGGTTTGGGCTGCCTCACGGCTACAGTTTTCAGATTAGAGTTGGCTGGTGGAAATAGCTTTATGGAGGTGGATGCTTTAACTACGCTAGCTTATGGTTGATCAGCGGCGGTGAGCCTTTAGGAAACAGGTGATTTAACTTTAGCCACTTGGTCCTTAAACCATTGTTGGTGAGGCGAATGTCACCTGAGATAGGAGTTTAGACTTTTGGACCACTTGGAGAGGCTGTTTGAATGGCAAAAGATGATCTTTATGATAAGGTGTGGGAAGGGAGCACTGCCCCATTGACAAGGGTTCGCTATGACTTGCTAGCATAGGAACTTCAGGTTTAGAGAGCAGAGGTAGATCAGATTTAAGCCTAATTGCAGGTGTTGGCCTCGGGGTATTAACAAGAATAGGGATCAACATAACCTCCTTTGGTGGGGCTTCAGTTGAAAACTCCTCAATGGTCTGAACAAAGGGATTTGACCCAACGCCTGAAGTATATTTAGCGTTATATATATCTGCAACCTCCAGCAGAGCCTCCTTGATATCTCAGATAGTCTGGAGGTGACGCTTAATGGAGATAAGATCTCGGGCTATAGTAGAGTGAGAAGTCAACCCGCTCATAATGGCAGCAATGGCGTCATCAAGAGATAGCATTTTGGCGAGCAACAGAGGTTGAGCTTCTCTTTAAAACTGCTCAATAGAGGTGATCGATTCTCTGTTTGCAGACTAAGGCACATAAAGGCCTGTTTTTGCCGTTGTAAACTCTTTTTGGAGACAAATTCTTCAATTAGCGCTTGTATAAGCTCTGACCAGGCGCTAAGGTTGATCATGGTGGGAACCAATATTTATTGAGCTAGGCGACTCAAGAAGGAAGGATGTAATGGTTTTTGTTGGTCAGTTGCTCCTTCAATAGCAAATTCATAAACGAAGAGGAAGGAGGCAATACTGCCCTCATTGAGGGAACTTATCTCTAAAAGGAGGTTTAGGAATGGAGTGCTGCTCAAGCCTTTTGAGGCGAGACAAAGCACTGGCTAGCTGGTGTTCCAAAGTGGTTAGTCTATGGTTGCTTTCAGCGGGGAAGTTGTGAGGGTTAAGTTCCCTACCAACCTCCATTCATTTAAAATTTCTTATGGTGTACTACCCCATGTAGTGAACACCACTTGTCAGAATCCAGGGGGAGAGGGACGCTCGCTGGTGCTAATAGGCCTTAGATTTTAACAATTATTAGCAGGAGACGTTACACTTTCTACTGCTTAAAAAAATTGGTAGGAGGTTATTTGACCTTTATTAAAAGCAATGAAGCCCTAATAATATTAAAAAGCTGGATTTTTATATGTTTTATTAGTGCCAGCGAGAGAGAAAAATTGAACCCTATTATGATCTTGCTGCTTAGTATTAATTGTATCTTGGCTAAAGGTTTGGATCAGCTAGGAATGTCCAAATTAGAGAATATGGGATTTCAACCTATCAGAGCTCTTGAGTCTCTTTTTGCTTCAATGTAATGACGACTGAGGGTCAATACTGGGTAGTACTAGTCCATTTGGCAATGATTAAATATATTTAACCCAATCAAAGGGTGAAAATATCTTCAACTTGCAAGACTCCATCCACCCCTAAAATAAGGGTGGTCTCCGCTTAAGCATCTGAACAGCATTGTTAAGGGACCAGGGAGGAGCTTGGCATAATTGTCCACATTTGGTCGCAGATTTGGAACCACAATTTCCTAAGAACTGGATTATTTGGCCGAAAATGGATGGATTATATTTTTCCCTGATTTGAGGAGTTCCACCAAGAATTAGCCAGGGTCTTTTGGACGATTTAATCATTATTAAAAAACTGATTCACTTTTATTACAATATCGGACTTGTAAATTTCTGACAGGTCAGCTGGCCTTCTCAGCCCTTTTTTGATAGAAAGGAAACACTACCCAGTCCAGGAGGACGGAATGCTCCCCAAGAATTACAGGGATGTTGAAATCCTGGAAAGTTTTGATCTCGCTGGTGCTTTATGTGCTAGGATACAATGACAAAGAAGTTGCCAGAGTATTGTAACTTTCGACTGTTATTTTACGCTTTTGAGGAAACTATAAACCACAAATTATTTAAATTCAATAATGAAAATGGGCATAGTAATAGCACTTTGGTTTAGTAAAATGAGAAACAATTTATTAGATAATGTCTCACATTAATTATGAAACTTGGGGGCTAATAGTGGGATGCGAGGGATTTCATGATAGGCAGAAGAACTCAAGTTGGTTAAATGATAATTGGGCCTATCAGAATGCTCAAAACGCTTGGATTACAATATGGTTTATTTTAGATATTGGGTCCAAAGGGGGTGTGACGTAGCCATGAGATAGCATTTTAACATAATTCTTTCATTCAGCCGTCTTGAAAATATTTTCACCTTGGCCAATTACCAGAGGTCCTAGTGGTTTAATTTGCTGGTAAAATAATATCATCCCCTTAAACTCAACTCAAGTCTATTAAAAGATGGTTCTATTTAAAGAGGCACCTGCACGAAATTTTTGTTTAATTGCTTTGGCGGACATCCAAGGGAGTTGGCCTATTCAGCTGGTGTTCAGCTGATCTAAACTAACAACATGACAGCTATTTGGCCTAAAGTTAGGAGTAGAAGTATTGCTCCAATAAGAACCATTTTGCCAAAAACTAAGTGGAAGATTATTAAATAAACTGGACCTATTCGTCACTGAGACATTCTTATCAACTTTTCAAACTTCTAATTGTCTGACATTACCCCCTTCAAAAATTTTGGGGGGAGAGAATAAGGGCGTAGAAATAGTCCATGTAAACAGTTGATAGTAACCCCAGAAGAGAGGTATTTGATGGAATATTTGTCACCTCTCTTGTAGGTGACAACAAAAGGTCCTTTACAAATAGACATGAGCTTTTCACTTCTGGGAACGATACAGTTAGGGTAATATAAAAAAGTCAGATATTTAAAGTGTGGGTAGAGGGGGACTGAGCTCATTAGCGGCTTAGCACTCTCTGGTAACTGTTTTGGCTAGGTTAATCATGGCATCAGATTGGAGCTGGATAATGTGTTGGTCCAACCTCTTCATGGTTTTGTTAGGATTATCCGTCCTTCCTGAAAAGACATCTTAAGCCAATAGAGCAGGAACTCCAAGTTCTTGACATATAAGATGCAGAATGGGGACATCTTGAGGATCCAGTGGCAGCTAACCCGATATGCCATCAGGGCACTAAACAAAAACTGATCGCAGTGTAGAGTTTCTGATGTGGGCAATGTCTGTAATATGGATAATAAGGTTTAATCTGCTCTTTCTATGTACCATTTGTAAAAGTCTTATAGGGAGCTGAGAAGAGTTGCTGTGTCCCAATGGAGTTAGCCAAAAACTTGAGCACTATAGAGGTGAAAGTCTTTCCATTGTCGCATAGGGGAACCTGGGGCAACCATGTCAGGTGAAGTTATACGGCTGAAGGAAAGTGGCGTTAGCTTTAGCAGTTTGGGCTGGGAGAACCACTGCTTCAATCTATTCTGTGAAGTGATCAAAATCAGCCATGCATAGAGATTCACATGGTAGTCTAGGGTAGAGGACCTATCTTACATAAACTTATTGTGTGGAAGGGTTGCTGAGGGGTAGTAGAGTGATATTGTTATTTGGTCTTAATACTGGATTGCTTTTTGCAGGTTAAGCAGGCATCCAGGATTCCGATTAAAGATTCCATGATTCTCTCCCAGTAGTGCCAATATTTTATCCACTAATAATTCTTTCTCACCCTGCCGTGGCCAAGGGTATAGTGGGCCTACATGATGGCAGGTACTCAATATGAGGGTCAAAGATAGTTCAGCTAAATTCCCCATAACTTTTTTTATAACTTCCCACTACCCACCTTGGTGTTGTGGGAGTTTCTCACTAACATTTTCTTGACGGTATTGCCATTATGATCCCAAGCATCAGGGGTCATTAGGAGATAATGCAATATCTCAGCTTCACTGTTATTAAAATGAAGGACAGTTAACCAAGACAGCTCATCAACATCATATGCTAGTTCCAGCTCAGTGTTATTCTTGATGTCATAGTATTGGAGCTTCAATACCCAACAAGTCAAGAGTCCACTAGGATCCTTCATAGTTTGTAGCAATTTCAAGGAGGCGTGGTCAGTAACCACAGTGAAGGTGGTTCCATGCACAAAGGGATTGTAGTGTTTTACAGCGAGTAAGACAGCAAGTCACTCCTTTTCTGTGACACTGTAGTTGAGTTCAGCCTTTGAAAGCATCTTGAGAAGTAGGAGTTGGGATGATCCACACCGTTAGCATCCAATTGAGCCATTATGGCTCCAACAACTTAGTCATAGGAATCGGTAAGAAAGTGGAAAGGGTTACCATAATCTGGGTTGCGCAGGATAGGACGCTTTTGTATAAACTGCTTTAGTGTCTCGAAGGTGGCTTTTTGTTCAGCACCCCAATTAAAAGGAACGTTATTAGCCAGTAATCAAATGAGAGGCTCACTAAGCTGGGCGAACTTTGGGATGAATTGATGGTAATTACACATCATGCCCAGAAACACCTAAATCCCAAAGTTTTGCGGCGCAGGAAATTTAGAAATAGATTTGCCTTATCTTGTAAAGGTTGAGTCCCTTATTTGGAGATAGCATGTACAAAAAATCTGATTTTTTTATAAAAAAGTACAATTTGATAGCTTCACCTTGATGTTAGACTCATTCAGGTGTTATTAAACTTACTTTAAATGAGTAAATTGGTTGGTAAATTTTTTTGTAAAAGATGGTGATGCCATTAAGGTAGACTATCACGCAGCTTAGCTTAAGATTCCGCAAGATATGATCCATGGATCGCTAAATGGTGTGGGAGCATTGTACAACCCTTGAGAGAGCCGAGTGGGATGAAAAAATCATCCACTGCAAATGAGAGCACATTTCTCCTGATCTTGAGGGAAAAGGTCTATTTTCCAATATCTGATGGCCAAAAACTCATAGCACAAACTACTTGGAGCCAGAGAGCTGTGCAAGAGCATCACCATATGGGGGATAAGATAACTATCTTTTTTAGCGAGGTTGTTCAGTTTTAAGTCCATGATTACCTGATGGACACCATTTTTTTAATAAGCAAGTGAGGAGACGCCCACGGACTTTGGGAAGGTACTAGTAAGGCATTAGTAACTGCTTGAGCCCTTTCCTCATTTTTTCAATCTTTGACCTTTGACTTACAGTAAGGTTTAGATCGGATAGGACTGGCATCACCAACATCAATTGTGTGGCTCCAATCCTTCATATGCCCATAATCAGTATCAGATTTAAAGAAAATATCACTGTAGGTATCTAGTAATAAGTGAACTTTTTCAAGCTTATCCAAGGTCAGTTCATCTAAAATATGAACATTAGGCAGATCACATAACAGTTTATCAGCAGGTAGGCCCATCTCTAACATAGAACTGATACAGTGAACTTTTTTGATATCATCAATGTAAATAGGCAGGCCTTTTTCTCCTGGTGTTTTTACACGATAATGTCCCTATGGGTAAGATTCCCAGCAAGAAAATTAATAGGTCGCTGGTATGCAGGATCTAATATGCCAGGCAACACTCGAGGCTCAGGAGGACTAACTCTATTGATGCTGGTTATGTGTAATAAACAGTTCTAGGGGATTTGTAAAGTAATATTCGTGTCAATCACCCTTTGTTTACCAGGCTTTATTATTATCTCTTCTAAGGCATGAAAAGGAATACCCTCAGAAGCATCCACAGAATCAGACAATTTCTTTGTATTTTTTCATATGTTGTATAGTACAGCGATAATGCAGCCAATAGGTATTAAACTGAGTAGGAGTCATTTTTTTCTGTTAGGTCTTCATTGTTTAGGATCAAGGGAACCACATGGCTGAGCAGGGAGAGAAAAACTGTTTCAGGTTGATTGTAAGGAGCGTATCTGTATCTCCTAGTTCAGTAGAGGTGGTGATTAAGGGCTTAACTCACTGCTAAGAAACACTTTGCTGAGTTAAAGGTAAACAAAGCACCTCCCACAAGGACAGTGCACATAAGGGTTTACGCAAGGATGGCACATATTGGGTTTATTCAGACCTCCTGAAGGTGGCAAACCAAACTAAATAAATGACATAGAAAACGTAAACCTAATGGAAAATTTTATTCAAGGAAGTCGACCAATGAGCAAATTTGGTCTTGTGAAAACATAATAAGCAATGGGGGAGAATCGTTAATTTGTAGAAGTTGTGCTAAGTCTAAGCAAACTAATAGGCGCACGCAACCATTGGCCAGGGTTCTGTAACTTGAAATTGACAGAACTCAAGTTATAAATTGTAAATCGTACTCAATTTAATTTATTATATTAAAATGGAACGGGTTTAAACCCTGTTCCTTGAGTAACTGTAACAAAACATTGGGATTGAGAACAAAGCTGGTGCGTTTTAACGCCCTGGCTGTAATGCTGGGCCAAGCATCACGCACATTCCCAGGACCAACCTAGGCATATCTCGCCTGTACCCAACGTTAGTCCAAGGTATGTTTTAATTCAGGAAGGCCTTTTAATTCGATCTTTTTAGCCTCCTGACGTCCAGCTTTTTTCTTTACAATCTATATCCTAAATTATGTCATGGAGCCATAGCATTGATGATGCTCACATACTCAAGCATGAAATGAGTGCCAAAAAGCATATCATGGTTAACGTTATCCTAGGCCACTACTGGTTATGACAAGATAAGTTTCTAAATCTGTTGGTAAAGAAAAGTATGACTAAATAGTAGGGTACTGGTAGGACCCACAGTTCCATACTCCTGATAGTAGTCCAGGTTTAGTGTAAAGTTAATCTTCCTGATGAGCTTTGAGGAGATCACTTTGATTGGAGAGCTAATGTTATGGATAGACATCATCTGTACCTTGTTAAGGACAAGCTCCACTTTGACTAGAGTGTCCCAAATTTGAGGGGAAAGAGCTAGTAACTCCTTATGATTAAAAGATTACTAAGGATTTTTTGCAGTCTCAAGATATCTATCTTTATAGATTGTATAATATAAACCTGCTTAATAGACCAAATTAACAATGCCATGTACTGGTCAGCATCACTGGCGGTGTCAATAACTTCAGGGCACCACAGAACTTGGACAAGATAGCTTTCATTGGGTATCAGGGCCTTATTAACTCCTTCAGGGTTCAGCTGATCAGGTATCCCTACTTAAACTGAGGCTCTTAGGACATAATATCCAACGTATTCATCACCCCTTCAAATTCATCATCAGGCGGGTTGTTTATGCACACTAGAGGAGCGATAAGAGGGAGGATCGAGTCAGGCATCGTCAAGTTCATTGATCTACTTTATGCGACACACCTTATCAACTGGCCCATTTTTGTGGCAGGGGTTGCCCTTAGAGCGCTCAACTACTTTTTTGCCCTTGGGGAGGGCGTTTTGGCATCAACGGCCTTAGACTTGGGCTCTTTTTCAGATGAGGTGAGGAGTTTAGGCTGCACCTTGAGTGCAGATTTCAGGACGCAAGCAGATAATTGAGGTGCTGATGGCGCGAGGGTCTGCACCTTAGAGGGACGTGGCACTTGAGCCAAAGTGTTAAACCTCTCAGGAGAGGGTGTGGAGCAAGGCAAAGACTTAACGGGATGTGCAGGGAAAACTCTGGATGCAGCAGACATAAGGGAGCATTGCCATGTCACTTACAGACACTCTGGCCAATCTCTCATGGAAAATGAGGTCTTTTTTGAGTTTTACCATGGGAGCAGGTTCTGGAATAGTAAAAAGCACAGGAGAGACCATGGAATTAGTCGAGGACTTCTTCCTTTGGCTAAAATTGAGAGATCAGTAATGGTCAAGACTTGGGGCCTAAACTTAACTCCTTGGACAGTCTCAATATAATGGAAATCCACAACATCCAAATATGCCTCCTACGATATCAGAATTTCCTGAAGTGACATTCAACTGAGATTTTTTATTGCTATGTAAGAAAGAGAAGCTAAGCCACTTGGAATGGCAGTAATGGCATCGTCAGAGTTACCATTTATGCAGCATTTTTGGCTGGGATTCACCAATTCCTGGCAGTTGCCTTCCCAGCTTTAAGAAAAGAACGTTTTGGGCCAAAATAGGCTGAAAGGGGGAAAATTTGGACAATAACAAGTTTGATTTGAAGATAAGAGTATTTTAAATAAAAATATATTGAAATTATCATCCAAAGAACCCTGGTCAATTCTCATTGGAACCCCTTGAATTGGCGTTCCATTTTTGCTAATACTACATGGGCAAATAGCATGAGATAGGGAAGTCAGACTGCTCTGACCACATGGCAGAATCAGGGGAGTCAATCAGAGGTTCCTCCCCGGGCCACATCTTGTTCAATTCATACACTTAAGTGGAGAAAACCCCCTTTTATAGGCTTGTTGGGGGTCCCCCAAGGTGCAATTACTTTCTCTCATGATGATTGGCTAAAATATATTAAATTTTTACCACATGGGTTCATCTTATCTAAAATTAACTTTTTATCAGTTGTTCCGGCAAAGTGAAGTGAGTAACCCAATCTCAGAAGGTCAGATTTCCATATTTCCTAATTCAGACCTTACTAAGCTATTCTGAACTTTAGCATTGAATTCCCTTCAACCCTCGATACAGTTTGAATACTCAGCAGTAGTATTGAGAAAGTGTACTTTTTGTTTCTATCCCTGCGCCTATTAAAAACCTTTAAAAACACATCTTTACTTTCATTTAAAAAGTACTAGTTTTAATTTTAAAAGTGTTTTGTGGAAATCCAGCTGTTATCAGCACCAGCGAGCATAAAACTTGCAGGATTCCCACAAAGTGGTGCTCAGTACAGGGGTATCCTATACACCACAAGTTTAATTATCATCAAAACGGAGGGCGCACCTGCTGTAAGTTTTACTAGATGGGTAAAAAATGGCGATAGGCATAAGATAACCATATTGATAGCCCCAACCTTATCATTTGAATGAGAGCATTTTGAATGAATCCTGATACCAGAGTCTTTCCGGCTTAGCTGGCCTGCAGCTGAAGTAGTGAGAGACCTAACCCATGGCATATCAAACCCTGGCGATATTGCTTTATGAGAAAGGGGTTTTTCTGTAGACTACCATCTAATATACCTCAATGAGACTCGAATTTTTCATAATGCCTATAGTCAGATTACCAATATGACTACCTACGTCCGCAAATTTGACCATCCTGCTGTTTCACATGATGTATCTATTAGCCATCCATCACGAAGAGCTGCACTGACACCTGAAAAACTATAATACTCTAAGATTAGCTTATAATAACTTATACCATCTGACCTCTGAACATATTGGATTAGTAAAACTGGTGTGGAGGAAAACCGCAAATATATTATTTTGTTGAATGAGCGGCTCACCACCATGAATACTGGTGTAGTTGTTGGGATTCGACCTGCTCCAAATCAATTTAATTCAAAATTCCCTACTTCCAATACCTCTCTGAATTTCCTCTAATGGAGCCTTATTTTCTGTTCCCTAATTGGTTTGTTAAAAGGAAGCCTGCCGTCAACTCCGCATCTGATCAACATCAGGATGCTGAAGATCTTGCTGGTGAAGGACAGCGCTATCCTGAAAGGATTAGGAGGAAAGCCTCACCTATATATATCCGCGCCTTTTCTTAAATAAAGTTACGTTTTTATCTCTAATCCGTTTTTAATTTTATTTATTTCTAGAGCCTCTGTACAGCAAGCTCCTCTCTGGCCATCAATCTCCCTGTTTAATACAATAGGTCTCTCATCACCTATTCTCAAGATTATAACAAGTTACTGGCCCTACAATTAGGATTTCCAGCTCTCCCGCTGTCTGCTTGCTGCGGGACCTTTTAACCCATCCATTTTGGTATGCTTCGGAGGGACTATTTCCTCAGCTACCCTATCCTCACAAAGTAATTGGTGCTTTCTGCCAGGTACTCTTTTGAGCCACCTGGTGAATAAATATATTAACAATGGATGATTCTCACCAAGACTCTACTTGGCCGCTTACCAAAATATCTAGCAACACTTAATGGATAACTTCCAATGGAAATTGCGACCATGAGATCAGCAAACCCAATTTTATGAAATTCTGTGCTACGCTCAATATTTCTAGAACAGCCCTAGAACCTCAAAACTATTGTTTTCAACCTTCAGGTGTTGATGATACTATTAATTGATTACTTCTAGGTGCCCTTTTCCCCCAGAGATCGCTCCCATCATAACCAAGCCTCTGCTATTCCTGATAATATGCAAGTGCTATATGAATCTGCCACCTTACCCAAATCTGAGTTAGGAGTATCTCAAACAGAGCAATATTTAAAATGATTTGAGCACTCCGCCCTTCACCACTTAGTCCAAATGATGGGGATCCACCATCAGGAAATCTTGCAACAGTTTACCTTGTCACAAGAGCTACACTCCTACCTCTTAGATTTTTACAACTCAGCTTCTTCATTCATAAGATATAACTGTGAGGCTATTCTTAAAACCGTGCCCAACTTTTCTCTATTTAAAACCAACTCTCCCAACTGGACGTGGGAGTGGCTAGCCTGCTTTGCGAGGAAGTAGCTACCTAATTTACTGAGACCACCATAATTATTGAGAGTCAGTTGCAACAAGCCATTACCAACCTTGCCAGCCAACTTAATGCTTTTACTGAACAAACTTTTGAACAAATAAGTCAGATTGAATCAACAATCCAACCAGCGTTTGATTTCTCAAGCGTGCCTGAATTCCAGGGCCCCCTGGCCCTGTGGGTCCCCCAGGTCCCCCTGGGGAGTAAGGATCAGATGGTCCCACAGGAGTGATGAGGCCCCCTGGTCAGGATGGAAGTGAAGGGCCACCATGAGCCAACTGGCCCCCCTGGATATGGGCATCCTAGTCCTCGTGGGTCCCCTGGGCCCCTGGGCCTCCTGGCCCTCCAGGTCCTCTGGGCTCAACTGTGCACTTAACATCCCCTCCAGAGGATTCTTCCTCGAATAGCCACCTTCTTACTCTTGATTGAAACCTTAAAAATATTGCTCAAAGCTGTTGGCTATCTCGCTCTGGAGAACCTATTGATCCAAACCTTACTATTGATGAAATTAAGGAAGTGCTGGATAACTCTTACCGTTTTTACGATTCTCTCACTGACAATATAACTCACCAAAAAGAAATAAATTGTCAGGTTGGAGCAAGACAATTATGAGCTCCAAACCTTAGTTCAGAATCTATTTGTTGAAATGGAATCAATGTGCAATGAACTTCAACAAAAAGCATCCACTGAGTCTCAAAATTGCCCAAATTGGGGCTCTTCAAGATGATCTGAACCATATTAGACAACAAGCTGATTTAAATAGGAATCTTGTGCCTCCATCTGAATCTGAGCTATCCGATGTCAATTGAATTAGCCCAGTAGGCGTTAATGTTATTTCAGGTCCTGTGAAAACTACGTTTAGACCTTCTTTTAAGGATAAGTTCACCACGGTGGAAGGAAGTATTGCTTCATTTCTATATGTTTATGAGAACGTGATGGAGGAAGATCATGATTGACAAAAGGTTAAATACTTACCCTCTTGCCTTAGTAGATCCGCCCAAGAAATTATGGTAACCTACCTCATGAGATGCAGCACTTGGGCTGAGGTGAAGGCTGCGTTTATTAAAGAATTTTGTAGTGATATCGTCTTGCAAATCAGAAGCAGGCCTTTATGAGTATTAAGTTAAGACGTGGCGAATCTCCCGTTGAGTTAGCTGCTCAATTCTATGCTGAGGCTCAAACATTGGTAACTAACAACTGCCTCACTCTTAACGATGCTGTTGTTGCCATCCTGTCCTCTTTAGAGTTTAACCCGCAGCTCCATCTTCACATGACTTCAGTTAAACGAAATTTTATTTATATTTTTAGATATTAAGGAGGCCCTTCTCGAAATTCCTACCTCTGTAGTTACTGCTGCTCCTGCTTCAGCTTTAGCCTCACATCCTAAAATTCATGTGGTGAACAACAATGAGTCTGGAAAGAATCGATCTCAACCCAACTGCACCTAATGTGGTTGTCGCAACCACACCGTTCAGCATTGTTAGACAAAATGGCCAAAGAGAGAGCAAAGAGGGGTCAGCATAGGGCGAGAGGCTCCTATGCTGACAACTTTACTGCACCTCGAGAACAATCAGTCCATACTGTTTCCACTGACCTTATTGGCCCTAGTGCTACTGAAGAGGAAACCCCTATTGAGCCTTCCATTGATATTAAACCTAGCGATATTTCTTCTTATCCTCTTTCTAAGTTGGCCCCTGCAGCTATATATTCTATCCCAGCTCAGTGGGGAGTAACAGTAATCCATATTGAAGCGGTGGTTCACAAGGTGAAGGTTCTTGCTATTGTTGACTTTGGCTCTCAGATTAATATCATTTCTACTCGACTAATCAGAAAAATTAAGATTCAGCCTGATCTTAACCATTCGTCAGAATATGGGATCGCTGGTACCACATATGCTCGTGCTATAGGTGATTACTCCCACTTGCCCCTAAAGTTAGGCGGCCTACAGATCTCTATCCCTGCTGTAGCCTTGAATAATGATAGCTATGTCCTCCTATTGGGCATTGGGTTTCTTATGTAACATGCTGCCATTATTAATTTTAAGGATAATATCATTTCTATATTAGGATACCATGTCCCTTTACTTTTAACTTCTGCTCTCAAGGAAAAAGGGAAGCGGAAGTTGAGAACCTGCCTGCTCAACTCTCCTGATTCCGTTGAGCATTTAGAATATCGTGTGTTGGGGTCCAAAGTTAAATTGCCCCCTCTCATGGTCAAGGCTAAGGAGGGGATGCCTTTACATTTGCCCCAAGTCCTTACCATACCTCCGCAGGCCCAAATCCTGGTAGACACTGGGATCCAGATGGTTCCCCCTCCTAATCATTTGCTTGAGATATCTAGTTTACCTAAACCTTCTGTATTCGAAGCTCTCCCCTGTTCAGAGGTTTTAGATCCCGCTTATCAGGCACTGTCACTGTTCTTTTAGCCAACCTATCCCAGTCTCCTAAAAGTCATTGAGCTGAGCCAACCTATTGCTTACGTCCGCCCCTTACCCTATGACCAGGTGATGGGGGTCCATGGCATTGGGACCCTTCATGACTTGGGTTAGAGGAGCCTCCTGTTGTTGCTGCAGTGCCTGTACAAATTGGTTCTGATTTTTCAGCTGAGCAAAAAGTGTCTGCAAAAGCTTTGATCAATGATTATTCAAATATTTTCTCCTCGGGCCCTCAAGATTATGGCCATATGCAAGGCGTTCAACACCAGGTCAATACTGGAGATGATGCTCCTTTTCACTCTCAACCTTATCGCAAATAAAATCTGAAGAAGCCCAGATTACCCTCGAATTAAAGCAATTGCTTGATGCTGGCCTCCTTCAACTGTCACTTTGTCCCTGGTCCTCCCCTCTTCTATTGATTAAGAAGAAGGACAGGAGCCATCATGTTGTTATGGACTATTTATGATTAAATTCCATTATGCGCAAGGACAGCTACCCTTTACCCCGCATTGATGACTCCTTATGCTCCTTAACTGACTCCCAATACTTTTCTGCGATGGACCTGGCCAGTGGCTACTGGCAGATTTATCTTTCCGCTGAGGATCATGCCAAGTGTGCCCTCGTTTCATATGAAGGGTTGTTTGAGCCCACCTGTATGCCGTAGGGGTTATGCAATGCCCCTGCTACCTTCCTACGGGCTATGGACCAGTTTTTGGGGACCTTAAACTCATGTGTGTGTTAGTATACTTTGATGATGTCACTGCCTTCTCCTGAACATTTACTGCACATCTCAATCATCTTTTTAGATATTTCAGTGACTACGGGAGGCCTCCTTAAAGCTAAAACCCTAAATGTAAATTCTTTGAATTAGAAATGGAATTTTTAGGACACAAGGTGACGCGGCAAGGTATTCTCCCCTTCCCAGATAAGGTCTCTGCCATTAAATGCATGCCCTCTCCAAAGAATTTGTGAGACTCCAATTCTTTCTGGGAATGGTGGGCTACTACCGCCAGTTTATCTCTCACTTCGCTGACCTTGCCAAACCCTTAGTTAAACTCCTACACAAAAATGTGCCCTTCTTTTGGGGCCCTGAACAACAACAGTCCTTCGATTCCTTATGCACATCCTTGTCATCAGCCCCTGTCTTAATACATTCTAGCTTTGAGCAACCTTTTGTTCTCTTTACTGATGCCAGTGAGACCTCTGTAGGCGCCATCCTTTCCCAGTTAGACCAAGACCAAATTGACCACCCAGTCGCCTATTTTAGCAATATGTTACCAAGGAAGAGCGTAATTACTCAGTAACTGAACGAGAGTGCTTTGCAGCTTTACTTGCTATCAAACACCTCCGCCTCTATTTGTATGGTAAACATTTTACAATAATTACTGATCATTCCTCCCTCCATTGGCTTTGTCAAATGAAAGATCCCGATTGGAGGTTAGCTCGCTGGGCCCTCAAACTCCAAAATCATGATTTTTCTATAGTTCACAGAGCTGGCGCCATTCATCAAAATTCGGATGGGCTATCTCACCTCCCTATTAACATGTAACATTTCCTGAAGAAGATCGACTTTTTGAGCTTCTCCCTAACCCTAGATTGTGGTCTCAAGAATCTTCAGACATTCAAGCCCGATTAAAGAAGATGGCTGCTAACACTAAAGTTGTTGATGGTATCTTGGTAAAACAGGTTGGCACTGCTTTTCTGCCCTATCTCCGCCCTTCTCTTCAGACTGAAACTATCATGGAAGCCCATAGGACCCTTGGTCATGAGGCTATAAAGAAAACCCTTGAGTGGCTAAAAACAAATGCTACTGAAAGAATATGGCTGAGTCCATTCATGATGTTTTGGAAAGTTGCTTCACCTGCAGTTCCCAGGACAAGTCTAATCCTCACTTTAAATTTGAGCTCATAGCCCCTGGGGCCCCCTCTGATACTGTTAGTATTGATGTTGTAGGTCCACTACTTGTGGGTATCTATGGCCATCGCTATATTATCCTTGCCATTGATTATCTAACCAAGTGGGTTGAGGCCACTTCAGTCCCTCACGCTACTGCTAGAGCTACTGCCCTCTTCCTGTACCAACATGTACTTTCCCATCACAGTTTCCTGCGGGTACTTTTATCAGACAATGGCAAAAATTTTGTTCCTCTATAGTCCAGGAATTAGCTTCTTTGCTAGGTATAAAGCACCTTTTCACTACACCATATCACCCCGCCATCAATGGCGTGGTAGAGCGTGCTAATGGTACTTTAATTTCCATTCTACGAAAATTAGCTGCTTCAGACCCTGTGCATTGGAATGATTTTCTCCTAGTGCCTTATTGGCCTTTAGAGTTAGCTATAACAGGATGATTAAGATGTCCCCTTTCCAAGCCCTATATGGGCGCGAGCCACTTTTTCCTTCCAGTCTTCAACCTATCCTCGAATCAGAAAATCTAATTAATGTAGAGCTTACCCTGCAATGGCTAACTGATGAGATCATACATCTCCAAGCTATGAACAATGGATCTATAAAAACTACCAATTTTATAGAAGGAGTTTGAGCCAAAGAGCACCATTCTGCGCTCCCTGAATACTCTTTAGAAGATCTAGTCTTTTTCTATCACCATCGCCCTGGGGGCAGTACCCATAAGCTTGCCACCACTTGGTCTGGTCCCTATTGGGTGATACACCGTAGGGGCACTGAATACTCTATTGTTCTACTGGTACTGGCACGTTAGTTAATCGCGTCCACAGCCATTTTCTGCAAGTACTATCCCCCTCAGCAAGATCTTGAGGGGGCGTTGTTGGGATTTGACCTGCTCCAAATCAATTTTATTCAAATTTCCTTACTTCCAATACCTCTCCAAATTTTCCTCTAATGGAGCCTTATTTTCTGCCCCCTAATTGATTTGTTAAAAGGAAGCCTGCCATCGACTCCCCACCTGATCAACATCAGGATGCTGAAGATCTTGCTGGTGGAGGACGTCGCTATCCTGAAAGGATTAGGAGGAAAGCCTCACCTATAAATATCCGCGCCTTTTCTTAAATAAAGTTACGTTTTTATCTCTAATCCGTTTTTAATTTTATTTATTTCTAGAGCCTCTGTACAGCAAGCTCCTCTCTGGCCATCAATCTCCCCTGTTTAATACAATAGGTCTCTCATCACCTATTCTCAATATTATACAAGTTATTGGCCCTACAATTAGGATTTCCAGCTCTCCCGCTGTCTGCTTGCTGCGGGACCTTTTAACCCATCCATTTTGGTATGCTTCGGAGGGACTGTTGCCCTCAACTACCCTATCCCAACAGTAGTAAAGTATGTAGAGGAAGCTATGAAGATCTTTCAGGTTAGTTAAACTCATCTGCCACTAACACCTGCTAACTACTCGAGGAGTTTGACAAGGAACTTGAAAAGCATGAAGAGCAAACTTACTGTGACCTCTTGGCACACGCGTCCACCCCTCAACCTGGGGGTAAGCAACGTGCAGCTGTGGAGGAGCAGCAACTAGCTCAAGCCTTGTCACGCATTAAGGACTTGAGAGGCTTTTGTTGCAAGAACCTTCTAGGGCTACTCCCACTCTAGAGGTCAAGGTTGCTTAACTGGAAAAAGAGCTATTCCCTAAAGCTTCTCTTGAGAATACCAGATATTTAGCCCAATGGGTTAGCAAATGTGAAAAAGAAGCTCAAGGAGTGAAGACCTCTATAAAAAGGGCCAACACTGTTGAAGGATGTATATAGTCAATTGATGCAGTTTGAGCATAGCTATGAACAGATTAAGGGTGTTGTACATTTGCAAGGCACCCACTTACCTGACGATGAAGGGTGTAATCAGATTAAAGAGGAGCTCAAAAATCGCGTAGGGGTGGTGGAAGTTGACCAACAAAACCTAAGCTCTCTTGTGTCACAACTCCATTTTAAAAGTCAAGGCACTGGAGAGTCGGATTAAAGAACTGGAAACCCACAAGATAGGGATGGAAGCCCGATTGATTTTATATGATCCGCCTCCCAAAACCAATCACTTCCATGAAAACCAGGATTGAAGCTATCCAAGACCAACTTGATTGACTATCTCGCTCCTATGATCAGTTGGACTTTCACTCAGAAACTATGTGACAGATGCTTCTGCCATTCATACCCTCTCTGGGGGTGACCATGTTTCATTCAAACCAACTTTAAAGGACATTTTTATCCCCAGAGAGGGTAGAATCACTTTTTTTATATGTCTATGAAGCCGCTATGGATAAGCGACTGACCATAAAAAAGTCAAACATATCAATCTTGTTTGAGTCGCGTGGCCCAAAAGGTGATGGTGCCTCATATAAATGCTTTCAACACCTGGTCTGAGGTTAAAGAGGCACTCATTGACGAGTTTGGATAAAAACAAAGCATTAAGTATGAGAAGCAAGCGTTCATGCGCATTACCATAAGAAAAGGAGAGTCAGTGGTTGCTTTTGTGGATTAGTTCTATATTGAAGCACAGATGCAGTTACCTTCTAAGATGTTGACCTTGGACGACGCTGTTGCCACTATCTTGACTGGGTTAGCGTCTCACCCTCCTTTGCCAATGCACATCATTTCAGTCAAACGCTAAGTCCGCAAATTCCATGATATAAAAGAGGCTCTGCTAAATGTTGCTGACTTATAAAAGCTTGAAGTTTCTCGTTGAGTAGTATCCAGACCCAACATTCTGGCCGTTGAGGATCAAAATTTCAAGCCCCAGGCCCTGGCTATTGAAGACAAAAAGGAGGCCCTTCAGATCATGGGCCCTGAGGAGAAAAAACCAAAAACCAAGAGTCCTGAACGTCCCCAGTGTGTTTACTGCAATAAGGTTGGGCACTATGAGACTGAGTGCTGAAAAAAGAAAGCCAACCTTGAGGAGCAGAAGCAGGGAAAATAGATGTTGGCATATGGATAGGCACACTTATTGCTGATGAATCTCATGTGCCTGACTACACTATCTTAATTGCTTCATTACCCCTTGTTGAAAAGCCCTCAGGGATGATCTGAAGGAGGTTACAAGGATGTTGGTTTCAGACGTACATACTAGCACCCGATGAAGTGTAGGTTCCTGAAAGTTTGAACGCTGGAAGATAAGATGAGACCATCATAGCTGATTTTATGTACCCTATCCAAGTTCTAGAGTGCCCTGTGGTTATTGACACCGCCAGTGACGCTAATCAGCTCCTATCTGGATTAATTCGCCCTCTCCAGCGAGGTCAAACCATGAAGTCCATCCTGTAGAGCTACCCTGAAGCTGCTCACAAATTAACCTCCACCTTCCGGCTCAAGGAGGTCTTAGCTCTGTCGCCTAGCTTTGGAGGAGCACTCATTAAAGTGGAAGTGGTCATTCAATAATACGGTTGATGGCCATCCTGAATATTGGCTCCACAGTGAATGTAATCTCCTCAAAGCTGGTGAAAAAGATCAAGCTGGCGCTTGACTTTAACTACATCCAAGAGTCTGGAACAACAGGGCAAAAAAACCTGCGCCATCAGAACATACTCTTCCTTTCTCATTCAAATTAGGAAGCTCATCTTATCAGCCGCTGCAATGGCATTGGACAACAACACCTATGATTAGATCACAGGTACCCAATTTATGATCAAGTACTAGGAATTATTAACATGAAGCCAGGTTTCATCTCATACCTCAATTAAGAAGCTCCTTTAATTTTATTTAATAAAGACCCCAAAAAGAGCCAATATTCTTGCCAGGCTGAATACCAATTTTCTGCGCTTTACCTTTACATTATGCCACCTCATGGCGAAATACAAAAAATTGCCCAACTTGGTGGATGCTAAGGAAGGTATTCCTTTTGATGCTGCAGACGAGGTAGTGATTAAGACAGGTGAACAATGAGTGGTTGACACAAAGATCACGCTATAAATCCTACACCACTGCTTGTTGCACCTCGTAAGTATTGAGGGCGTTAGCCCCTTGGAGTCTCGGGTATGTCCTGGCTTGCTAGACCCAGCCTACCAGAGGCATATTACTATTCTGTTGATTAAAACTCGCCAGCAGGAACCTCGTTATAATAAAACACCAGGAGATTTGCAGAGGCTTATTAATCCCTGTGGAGGACATTGAACAAACTCTTTTCATTGGTTCTATGTTGGATATGGGCCTGCCAACGGATAATCTGTTATGTACCTTACCCAATGTTCATATATCAGATGATCTGACCCCAGATGAACTTGATAAAGTTCACACTTTAATGGATTGATTTAGTGGTATATTCTCCAAATCAGATAATGACTAAGACCACATAAAAGGACTGAAGCCACTACATTGATGTGGATAATGACCAGCCCATTTGGTCAAAACCATACCGCAAGTCAAATATGAAAGAGCAGCAGATGAGGATGAAGCTCAAGCAGTTACTAAACGTGGGGTTACTAGTTCCTTTACAAAGCCCTTGGTCTTCCCCCTGTCAAGATTCTGATATGACTGGATGATAAACCCTGAAGTGCTATGGCGGATTGGTGAGAATCTCTGACAAGGGTTTTTTATTTAAGTGTATTCAAGCGCCTTGAGATGAGGTGATATTGGGTTTAATGGATAATTATTGAACTGCCTACAAATAAGGCAATAAGACGATTTTAATGTTTGAAGAATATAATTTAGATCACATCAAACTAAATTGATTGTTGGACATTCTCTTTCTTGACTTCAGAAAAAGAATGTTGGAAGTATTAGGGCTCTCAAATCTGCCAATATAATTGGCCCATCACCTGCCAAATTAAGAGATAATATTGTGGATGTCAATGCTATGAGTACCCACAGCAAAAAGACCTTAGTGGATTCTCTGTGGAATCCTAATAACTGGAATAATACAATTTACCACAAAAATTGGCTAAAAAAGGTAAATACTAACAATAGGATTACTCTGACTCCTCGGTCAAATTTGAGGAGTATAATGTCACTTGGATCAGAACCACTGCAAGGTAAGAAGATTTTGCCCATCGATGATTGGGTGCAGGTTAACCAATCTTTACTATCTGAATCTGACCACCACCGAGGTGCAAAGTTTTTTGCAAATATGATAGGGTAACAATTAGCCAATCATTACCATCTGAGTCTTACCATCACCAAGTTACCCAATCATTACTAGTCAAGTCTGATCACTGCCAAGGTGAAAAGATTTTACTCACTGGTGATTGGATACAATTCATCCAATCATTACCGCATGGGTCAGTTTTGCCTCAAAAATTTTCATTTTCAATCTTATAGGCCAAAAACCTATATTCCCTAATTTGGACAATTGAGCTTTGCATTCTTTTACCTCAAATATTGATGGTCTCAAAAATCAAACTAGTTTAAATAGGAAAAGCTAGTATTGACAAGGGGGGAATTCTTGGTTTTGCTGCGCTTATCATAAAAAACATAAAAACTATAAAAATTATTATTTTATACTTTTATTAAAAAGTAAGTTTCTCTCTCTGAGAAATTATTTGTGGCCTCCATTCGCGGATCCCACATTAATAGAGAATTGAAAAATACAAGCCCAAAACCAATAAGAAGTGGCAGAACAGAATAGTCTAAGCTAAGATAATGGTATCGTCCAAAGTTGCTTATATATAAGCAAGATGGGGCGATTGAAAAGTTAGGTTGTTAATAGTTTTGAGAGAGGAACAGTGAAGAATCGCTGTATTTATAAAAAAAACTAAAGGGTAGTCAGGGCAATTGCTCCTATTTTTTATATTTACAGTTTGTTTGTGGACTAACAATCCCTTATTGTCCGTCCATTGTTCAGTCAGTTCAACCTGTGTGACACCTACAGCGTATCTCAATGGTATCGCCCAAAATTATAGCACCCCATTTTGCTAATTAAAAAGATCAACAGAGGTCTTGGATAGTCATGGACTACCACAAATTAAAATTTCATATAAAAGGATAGCTATCCTATCCCTCACATTGATGATACCCTGGCACAAAATTCTAGATCTAACTTTTTCTCTGCAATGGACTTGGCTAGTGGCTATTGGAAAAATGGACCTTTATCCCTAAGGTCAGGAGAATTGTGCTTTTATTTGCTGTGAGGGTCTCTAACAACCCACCCAATTACCTCAAGGGTTGTGAAACGCCCCTGTATCTTTCCAGAGTGCCGTGGATCACATCTTACAAGATTAAAGTTAAGTTGTATCATTGTCTAGCTTTTTGACATCACATTATTCTCAAAAACCTTCACTGAAAATCTTGATCACCTGAAGGAGGTGTTTCAATGCTTACATAATTCAGAAATTAAGTTAAAAACCTCAAGGTGCACCTTCTTCCAAATCTTTGGTACCCTTGGACACTCCATTTCTCAAGAGAATATCTAACCCCTACAAGATAAGGTCAAAGCAACTCAAAAATGCCTCCCCTAGAATACATGGGACATTAAGGTATTTCTAGGGATGATGGGGTATTATCATCAGTTCATTCCTAAGTTCTCCCAACTCAGTGAAACCCTCATCCGCATAAAGTTTAATAACACCCCTTTCCATTGGGGCGTTGAATAAAAGGCCGCTTTTGAGCCGTTGAAGCAACTGCTACAACAACGTCCTATCCTGAAGCACCCTGACAATTGAAAACCATTTATTTTGTTTACTAACGCCTTGGACTACACCGTTAGCCATCTTAGCTCAATTGGATAAAAACGGTGTAGGTCATCCTGTATCCTTTCTCAGTAAGATGCTGTCAAAAGCGGAACACAGCTACAGTGCAATGGAAAAGGAGTGCTTTGCCGTTCTGTTAGCTATAAAGCATTACCGCCATTTCTTGTATGGGACTACCTTCACTGTGGTTACAAAACTACGCTTTGTTGAAATGGTTACAGAACATGAAGGATCTTACTGGATGCTTAGCTCTCTGGGCTCTAAAGCTCCAGAATTATGACATGAACATTGAACACCGTGCTGGAACCTGTCACATGAATGTTGATGTTTAAATTGGCTGCCAGTCCTTCACTTGGATAATAGTGATGCAAAGAGGTTATATGACCTCTTAATGACCCCCGACGACTGGGAGTATGAGGATGATCCAAACCAGAAAATTTTAGCCTGGAACTCCTGCAACACCAAAGTGGAGAGTGGGAAAATATATAAGTATGTGACTGCAAAATGGCTTCCTTACCTCGGCCCTCAGAACGTGTACCTATTATCCTATAAGCTCACTCCACCCTAGATCATGGGGGAGCAAAGAAAACCCATGAGCGGATTAGGGATCAGTGTTATTGGAAAAGATTTATGGAAGCTATTGTCTAAGCAAAGATGTCTGACTCATGTGTAAGAAGCAATCAACTTTCAAGACTTGATAACAATATCAACCAACTACCCCCCAACAACCGTTCCACACCATCAGCCTATACTTAGTAGGCCCCCTCCCTATGACTACTGGTGAAAATAAGATTATCCTAGTAGGTATTGACCACTTTACTAAGTGGTTTGAAGCTGTGGCTCTCCCTGCTCAAACGGCCAAGGCCACAGCCACGTTTTTACCTCAAAACATTTTCACTCTTCATGGCTGTCCCCAAGTACTACTCTGCGACAATGGTTAGAACTATACCTCCATAATAGTAAAATTCTGGCTTCTTTCATAGGAGCCCAAGAACTTTTCTCAGTTCAATATAATCCATATTTAATGGGACTGTATATAGCAAATGGAAACTTGGTCATTATTTTACGTAAAATGGATTCTTCTGATCCACTTCACTGGGATCAATTCCTGTCCAGTGCTCTTATGGCATATCATATTAGTTGTCACCGGATCCTGAAAATGTCCCCCATACCATGTCTTGTATGGGCGGGAACATGGAATATATGCTCTCTTAGCTAAAGATTTTTGTCCTCTAGAGTTGAGGAACCTGAGAAAGCCATGAGATTATTGTCTCAGCGCATCATCCAGATCCAACCTAAGGCTATGACCAATCTAGCTAAAATGGCGACTAAAGTAGGGCAGGCTGCCAATGAGCTCCAAACCCCCTACATACTTTTCAAGTGTCTGACCTGGTTCTGTATTATCAAAACCGCATCGCTACTAAAAAGGTGGTAAGCTTGTGTCAATCAGGGAAGGCCCTTTCGTCATCACCTACAAGAGAGATGTGGAGTATTCTATCAAATCCTTGGCTACAGGGATTATTATCAACTGAGTACATGTCCACTTCCTATGGCCCTATTCTCCCCCCCAACAATCTTAAGGGGAATGATGTCAGACAACTGCCCTCCCAGCTTTAAGGAAAGAACGTTTTGGGCCAAAATAGGCTGAAAGGGGGAAAATTTGGACAATAACAAGTTTGATTTGAAGATAAGAGTATTTTAAATAAAAATATATTGAAATTATCATCCAAAGAACCCTGGTCAATTCTCATTGGAACCCCTTGAATTGGCGTTCCATTTTTGCTAATACTACATGGGCAAATAGCATGAGATAGGGAAGTCAGACTGCTCTGACCACATGGCAGAATCAGGGGAGTCAATCAGAGGTTCCTCCCCGGGCCACATCTTGTTCAATTCATACACTTAAGTGGAGAAAACCCCCTTTTATAGGCTTGTTGGGGGTCCCCCAAGGTGCAATTACTTTCTCTCATGATGATTGGCTAAAATATATTAAATTTTTACCACATGGGTTCATCTTATCTAAAATTAACTTTTTATCAGTTGTTCCGGCAAAGTGAAGTGAGTAACCCAATCTCAGAAGGTCAGATTTCCATATTTCCTAATTCAGACCTTACTAAGCTATTCTGAACTTTAGCATTGAATTCCCTTCAACCCTCGATACAGTTTGAATACCCAGCAGTAGTATTGAGAAAGTGTACTTTTGTTTCTATCCCTGCGCCTATTAAAAACCTTTAAAAACACATCTTTACTTTCATTTAAAAAATAATAGTTTTAGTTTTAAAAGTGTTTTGTGGAAATCCAGCTGTTATCAGCACCAGCGAGCATAAAACTTTCTTGATTCCCACAACCTTAGAAATTATTGACAAAAGTGAATTGCGATTATCCCTTTTTGCATGCTACAGCACATAAAGTCCTGTTTTTCCTTTTTAAACTCGCCGCCAAACCAAATCGTTCTAATAAGCGTTTCCTATACTCCTGCCCAGGTACTAAGGGTCTCCATTTGATGAACCATTACCTCTTGGGCCAGGCGACTTTGGCAAGGGAGAATGCGCTTGATTTTTTGGCGCTCAGTTGCCCCTTCAATGGTGGATTCATATATAATATATGAAAAAATGCTACCCTCACCATGGATAAAGTTGCTTTAAATGTGGGTTCAAAGTAGGCGTGGTTACTTTCAGTGGGGGTAGCAATAGCAGGAGCAGCTTCACAAGAAGGTGGAGGGGACGCTGTTTAAGCTTTTAAAGTCATGACAGAGAATTGGCTAGTTGCTGTTCCATAGCAGCTAAAATTTGTTACTTTTTAACTGAAAAGTTAAGAACATTAATCCCTAAACGGGCTCCATTTTATTTGTAGGATATTGAGATGTAGAGAATCTCCTGTAGTGAGAACTACTTGTTGGAATACTGGTAAGTTATGAGCTCGCTGATGCTTTGTGGGCTAGAAGTTTAATAATAAAGCAGTTGCTGGAGTATCAATACTCTTGACAGCTATTTTACACTTTTGGGCAACTTTAAACCACAGAAATATAAATTTTAATAGTCAAAAGGGAATAATAATAACATTGATCTTAGTAAAACAAGAGATTTTTATTTGTTAACTTCTTCCATCATTTAGAATAATTGGGGGCTAATAGTGGAATGTGAGGTATTTTAAGTTAGGCAATGTGAACTTTATTTTGATTAAATGACGATAGGGCCTATCAGAACACTCAAACCCCTTTTTATCGTGACTTTTATTAATTTCAAATATTCAGTACAAAGGTAGAAGGATGCATCCATGAGGTATCTTTTTTTATAATTCCCCCAATCAGCCATCTTACAAAATTTTCACCTTAGCCAATTACCAGAGTTCCTAGAGGCTGATTGGTTGGTAAAATAATTTTATCCCCTGAAACCCCCTCAGTTCTATAAAAGAGGGTGGTATCTCCTTAGGCGGCAGCATTAATTTCAAGATAGTGCTTGGGCGGATATCCAATATAGTTGGCCTATTCTTCCGGGGTCCAGCTGAGGCAAACTAACAGCATGGTAGCTATTTGACTGAAAGTTAGTAGGAGAGGGACTATCTGATCAAAACCATTCTGATGATATTTTTTGGTAAATAAAAATAAAATTTGACCTATTCTTTACTGAGAAATTCTTACAAACTATTCAAACAACCATTTTCTGACAGGGGGAAATGGGAAATTTAAATAAAACCCTTCAAACAGCCAGAATTGGAAAGTTGTCTATCCAACCATATCAGAGGTGAAGGGAGTTGGGCACCTCCTCAGCGGCTGAGAACATACAGAATATATGAGTAATGGAATATAACAATGGAGCAAGTGCTTTGATATTTTGGGCTCAAATTTGTTGTATTTGGGTTGTCAGGGATCAGTATGGCAATGAATATCAAAACAAAAAAATGTAAAAGGGGTTTTCTGCCCAGATGCAGAGATCAGGGATGGAGGCAAAGGCAGTGAGACTTAAGTGCATTATCTTTTATTTTGGGTTAGTTTTTGCTGCAGTAGCAAATGAACAAACTGTAATGGTCACTTTCAAGTGAAGTGTGAGGATTTTGAACTTGGTGATGGCAGGTAAGCAGGTGGGAAGGTGGGAGGAGGCACACCATTGGCCAATAAGGTGGCAGATTTTGTGACCACCTTATGGAGTGGGCAATATTCAGGTGAGGTCACCACCATAATCACAAGCTGGTGGTCGCTTTGGTACTAATATGGGGTAACTCATGGCTTTGGTGCATAATGGTGAGGAGGCGATAAAAATACCCTACCCTATTACCCTTCCCAGAATTTATAAAGTACTACTAAACATTTGCCCAATCAAGGTTAAACCTATTGAATTACCCTAAAGTCACAACCGCTTTGCAAAACCATTTAAGTTCAAATCAGCCAATCAATTACTACTTAGTAAAAAGGATTATCTTGATAATCAGCCAAATAACCACCAGCCAATTTGTAAAATCATGCAAAAACTGAATCAAACGAAGTTCTAACTGCTCAGCCATAATAACAACTGATAACAATTAGAAACATTTATGATTTTAAACTCTTACATATAAGACTATTTTCTTAATATGAAAAAAGGTTTTAAAGTCAAAAAACCTTTGAGTGTGTGTGCACAACAAATTACCAAAGTTTCATTGTAATAGGATGAATGGTATAGGAACACATATAACACAAACAGACAAACAAAGATCAGTTTTATATATCAGGTATAAATTTTAGGATGACCACTGACAATATAGAAGCAAACAAAACTTTTTAAATCATTCAAAAACTACTAACCATTTGCATAAAACCAATTGGACCTATTAAATCAGCCTAAAAACACCAACTGCTTGGAAACCCATGCAAACTATTGAATCAGCCACCATTTTTACTTATAAAATGATCAACTTGATAATTAACCAAATGACCACCAAATGCTTGGAAAAACCATTTATTTTTTAGCAAATTAAATGTATAAAACTGCTCAGAAAAAACAATATATTGATTTTTTTGGAAAGATAAAATGTTCACTTTTTACATATAAAACCTTTTTACTATAAGATTAAAAACTGGCTGCAAGGTGCACAAAGACACACTCCCGTCCATCTAAATCCAAATTTAAAACTCTACATGACATTTTTTAGCTGGGAATTGCGCGCACACACGTGCATTTATTATAATAGATTAACAAGTAAATATAGGCTTCAATCAATTGGGGTGCAACGCCAAAAGTAATCTATAGGATTAGGTTATTATAAAGTCTATCAGACTGATCCCCAAGGTTTTATGTGTAGTTGGTGACTGAGATTATTATTACTATTGGGGATCATCGCCTCAGCTTCTTTAAATGCTGATATGTAACAGTGAGACTAATTCCTAAATATCACTGGCGCCTCTATTGATTCCTTAATGCCTTGATTACCTCAATCCTGTAGCCCTGTGTTTTGGATCACCCTTTATTTTACTATTTTAATTAACTATTTCCCCACGCTTGATAAAAACTTTTCTTTAATAGATTTACTATTATCTTCATTGGCTATTCGTCTAGTCTCAGTTTTAACAGGTTTCAATATAATAATATAATTTTCCCCAATCCCAATGCTAAGTGGCCATGTCTCCCATTTATTTTGCGGTTGGCTGAAATTTTATTTCTGCTGTTAAGTTAACAGATAAATAGCTCAAATAGGAATGAAGGATTAGAGTATCATAATAGGAGTAGAATGTCATTGTGAATAGGTTCTTGTTTTTACTGGAGGTAGTTGAAGCCAAAGACTCCCCCATATACCCACTGAGAGCTCTTGAGCCACTGTCAAAATTTGATATTATGTTGTGCTCCTCCCTGTTTAATTATTTTTTTTGAAAATAAGGTTTTCTTATGTGTTCTTTAAGGTCGCTGTATTCATACAATAACTTATTTAGTTAAGTGCACATTCACTTGTGTGGTTGGACCCAGATGCCTACGCACCAGTTAAAACATCTGGTGCTCATTAAAGGTTGCATTTGTTTGCACCCTGAATTCTAGAGTTTTTATAATAAATCAGCCAGAGTTGTTTTTGCCATGCTTATCTAAAATTTATATGCTGAAGCTGCTTCTCTGAGGCCCAGCAGTCTGATCATTTACCTATTTATCTGCATAGTGACAATGTAGATGACCAGCTTTCTGAGATCTTGTTGAAGCAAGATACCAGTTTAAAGGTGTAAGAAAATTCTGAGGAAATTGACGCTGTCTTAACAGCTTTGAGAGAACCTTAACTTAAGCTTTTTAATATAATACTGATTGGGAGAAAGAGATTGACTCCGTGCAACAGCTAGTTTTTGCTAAATGAAGGGAACCTAAAATATAGAGTTAAATTGTTAACTTCCGAACAGGAATTAGAGCAAAGTTAATTACAAGTTCATGGCAGAGCGCAGCCACATTTCAAAGTTTGTTTAACCAACTACATCAGGAGTTTATGAACTACTGTGTTAATTTACAAAATTACTTTCTTATTGGCGGTTAATGCTGAGCGAAATGAGGCATTAGGTTAACCTCCATTGCTTACTATCTTTATTAATTTACCAAATGCTGGTAATTCTGTGTCCATAAGTAATCTGGTGGTCACCCCATATAAATTGCATCCATTACCATTTTTTTCATCCTTAGTAGCCTCTGCACATGCCTATCTGGATGGCCAAAGTTGTTATGTTTATGGCTCCTCCATCTGTTAATGTTGAGCTTCAAATAAAATGTTTTTGTGTCCTTCTCAGCCATGTAAAACTGACTGTCAACATTCATTTGGTGATTAACCTACCCAAGTTAGACAACACTGGGAAAATTCATAGCTTGTAGATCTATCTTATAAGCACGGGGGGATTCTTATGGTTCTGAAAAATTTTGCTACCATCAGGAAAATCTTTGGATTCTGAAAACCAGGAGTTGTTAATGCCAAAAAAGAAGCTGGGTTTATATATTCCCACGCTAAAGAACTCATAATAAAAGTTTGGATTTTAGAGGTTTTGAGATAAGATAACACAAAAGACTTTGCATCTTAATTTCCCCTATAATAAAAATGAATCTGTTGCAACCTTTACTGCATGGTTTTATCAATAGGCATAGGTTTTGTTTGGCATTTAATGGCAGATAAACTTGACACTCAGATTGTGCTTGTTACTACTGCAAGCCATACAAAAAAACTATATTGGATATTGTTGCTGGTGCTCAATAAACATAATATTATCTTAAAAGTAGATTCTCTTTTCTGAAGAACTATTACTTTTTGAGGCGACCAATACAAGTCCACTGGTGTTTGAACCAAGTAGATGATAGGCTCTCATTGTTGAAGGAAGAATTAACTTAAACCACTAGCCTCGCTTAAAAAAATCCAGACTTCAGTCACTTACCTTTGTGCATATGCCATCAGTTAGGGCATTATGACGATAATTGACCATCTTTTGTTGTTGTACCTAACATAGGTGTAGTAAATCAGGATACTGACAGTGGTTTAAGAAAAGAAGAGGCGGAATATAAAAAGATAAATAATTCCACCAACAAAAGAATATCCAAATCTTACTAAAATGGATACTGTTTACTAAAAAGGTATGGCAGCCAGATAATATCAGCATTTCGCCACTGGATCTCACTTCAATTGATGCTGCCAAAGTGGCAGAGGATATCCTTCCATCAATGTTGGACAACAATTTATTATAGCATGTAAGTTTGAATTGAAGCACTATGCCCAGAAATTGTAATACCACGGGCTTCTAATTGCTTCTGGCGATGGCCCAAGTTGAACAAGGTCCATATGGACATACCGTTTAAGAACTTGAGGGAATTCAGTCATCTGTTATGCACTATTTACAATTTAATAAATCAAGCTGACACTAAGTTGATAAAGGCAAATGACAATTAATATGTATGTATTTTTATTAATATAAAGGTAAATAAGCTCAAGGTAAGAGTTATTTTAGACAGTGGGGTATCAATTAATATTGTGTCCACTAGATTAGTAAAAAGACTTGGCCTGGAGGCCAGTATTGATCATCTTAAGCAACATGGAACATTGAGGCCAGCCTTAACTACATATGAAGGAGCTTATAGTGCATTACCATTGTGGTTTGGCTCACTGGTGGTATCAGCTCTGATCTTCATTTTACCTAATCACACGTAAAAATTCTTATTAGGTTCTCAATTATGAGGACTCATGGAATAAAGACGTATTTTGAGTCTAATACACTGGAAATATTTTGTTAAACTCTCCCAATTTAGTAAAGTTGAAAATGCGATTGCCCCAAGCCCTGAAATCAAGCGATTATCAACCTTTCCTATAAGGATTGCATAATGCCTTTGAGCTATCAGAAAGGTCATAACTGAACCAAGCGCTTGATCAATCATGTTTGTAGAATCAAAGGTCATTCCTATCCAATCTAATTATAGTCTATCTAATTGTGACCGGTCACCAAAATTATAGTAGTGACTAAAATTAATTTAAAGATTTCTCAATGGCTATATGGCTAGATATTTACGCCATTTGGACGTTATAATTTGGAACTAGCCGCCACGCATGGTTTCAATTTTCCAACCATGAAAACCTAGGTTTATTAGCTTTATAATAACCTTATACCGCTCAAATTAGCTCAAACCAGATCATTATATTTGTATATCACCCTGTTGACAAAGTGTAAAACATCCATGAGTGTAGAAATCTGGATTAACATGGTCTTTAGGGCAAGGTATGCTAATAAGTATGTTCAATGATTCCTAAAGAACGCTTTTCTGGTTTAACAGAAAATAAAAAAGAAAAAGGCCTGGCGTTTTTTTGAAAATAAAGTACTATTTTTGCAAAGGGTGACTTAGATTGGGGTTTTCATAGGATGTGTATATCAGGTTGACACCAGAAAACATCCACCTATTTGCCTATGAATAATTAAACAATCCAAAGCGGCTGATACCAATGTTAAAAAAGAGATTAATTAACTCATACAACTGGGAATGTTAGTGCCTCTTGGAGTTATTATGCCTCCACAGTGTTAGTGATCAAAAAGAAAGATGGAAAATTTTTGTGTGGTAATTGATTATAGAAAATTTAATAGCGTTACCAAAAAAGGACTTCTAACCTTTATTATGTATTGACGATGCCCTAGACCTCTTAGGCGGTGCATAATACTTTTCAGTCATTGATCACATTTTAGCTATTGGCAGATTGCTATGCTCAAATAATAACAAGAAAAAGTGCTATGATTACAACTCAGGCCTTTGCCAACCTACTCAGATGCCCAAGGGCTGTATAATGCCCTGCGACCTTCCATTGGGCTATGGATACTAGCTTAGGGATTAAAAATATTCTGCATATTTGATTTTTTAGATGATATATGTTTATTCCAGAACGTTTAATTAACATCTGATTCATTTGATGGAATTCTTTCGCCACATCACCCAAGCAGATCTGAAAATCAAGACATGGAATTAAAACCTCTTCTGAGAACAAATAGGACATTTGCGGTAGGGCGTACGGCTACCAACCTGAAGGTTGCAGGTTTGATTCCCGCCCTTCGCACATCGATCAGGGTGCCAGCCGAAGGAAACTATTGGCGGTTAGTAGGTATAATAACACGAAAACCTTACCCATGACGTAACCAGAAAAATTGAGTCCTGATCCGGAGGTGAAAAAAACTTTCTATGACAGAGTTGACCCTGCTCAGGTTTCATGTCGATACTTTCTTTCTCTATTTCGGTAATGTCCGTCCCCCGGTCGGCTTGCCTCGAATAAATAAAATAAAATAAAACAAATAGGACATTTGAAGTTCATTATCAATAAATAGTTCTCTTTTAGCACTAGTGGTGCCAAACACAAAAAAGGGAGCCTCCACGCATCTTTATTTGCAAATGTGCCAAAAAGGGATTATCTTAAATAAAGAAAATTCATAATATAGCCCATCATCTAACAGCCTAGGAAGCTATATCAAAAAGGTGAGAAAGTTTTAGGGAAATTTTTGTATGGCACCCGCTTTAGTTGGAAAAACAAGGCGGAAACATAGGGGTTAAAGATCAGTAATTAGGTCAGTTTATCTAACCAAGGTAAGCCTACCAGGTGATGGAAATTACCAAAACTCAAAACCTAAAATAAATCCTCACCAAATAAAATGAACAAGCTGCCCAAAATGAGCAGATGACAAACAAAACGTGAACACAACCAACCAGGTGGGACAGCAGGAATCACTTACCCCATCATGGTGGAAAGGGATGGGGATCTGGGGCTCATCCTCGGCCTCTAAATCATCCCAAAGCAGGGCATGGGCTATGGCAGAGAGCAGGGGCGTCGGGGTATCAGCTGGATGTGAAGATAGATTTCTGATGACTGGGGTGGTTGTAATACAGCCAATGTACATAAGAGTTCTGACGCATTTGGCCAAAGATACTTCAGCTTTTGTGCGTGAATCAGGTAGCTTTACAAACGTGGCAATATTGGTGCAGGAAATACTTGTTTTGGGATTCCACGCTACCACCGCCACATTCTGGATGGCGTCAATGGTGGCTAAGTGAGCTTGAATTAACATATTTTTTTAAATCTTATTTTTTTGGAGGGAATATTGGGAGGAAAAATTCCGTCTGTGAGCATCGCCACTGATTTGGTGGCAGTTTTGTGAAGAGGACAACAATCTGGCCTTGATGTTGCTTCAACAGACAGCTGGTGGTTCCCACGGAATGTTACAGCATTTTGCTGGAGGGCGTATAATAAAGGGGTAGCTCACAGTAATGGTCAATAAACACAAAATGCTCAATTTGTATATTGCAGTCTTCAATTAAATTCCCAGACTCATCAATTTCAGCCAATAGATCCCAAAGAATTTTTTTTAAATTTATTTAGGGATGCGCATATTCCTTAGATTTGGTTGGTTTATTGGAGGTTGCATGGGATCAAACTGTGGTCCAATTCTGTGCTTGATTGGATGGAGCGTTTGTGGCACTAGGCGAGGAGGAGGCTTATTGATGGCTTTGGCGCAGCTGCAGCAACAGGCTTTGGGGGAGGGGATGGTAGAATAGTACCCCATAATTAAGCTGGTGCAGGGGGGTGGTGGATTGGAAGCTGGCAGATGAAAAATCAGAGCCATCAGAAGAAGAGAGGGATGGGCACTTGTGTTTAGAGTGGTCCAACTCAATACATGATGGGCAGATCATCCACCTGCCCTCGACATGGGCCCAAAATGGATGGTCATTAGCAGAGGGGATGACAGCGCAAGGGGAATTATCAAGGCAATATTACTGAATTCAGGGCTGATCATGCATATTCCCGAGGCCCAGCAAGGGATGTGGGCCCATTTGGGACCACAAATTGTAAAATGGGGTTGAAGCAATAGGCTGCCAAACCTTCCATCAGCTCATGATGGAGCACCTTAGGGGGAGGTAGGTGGGCAAACCAGAAAACTGAACCACAAAAGTGGTATCCTCTGGGAGCTGGGTCCAAATTGTGAGGGGGGGTACCCTGGAAAACCAGGGGCACAATTGCCGCAGTGGCAGCATTGGCTTCACCAGTGAAGCTGAGATCAAAATAACCCTTATAGGGGCAGAAGTCAATAAAACTGGCGGGATGCATCACTGCCTGAGCCATTTTGATAATGGCTTGGTCATGGTAAGGGAAAAGTTTCCCATAGTCAACCCTAAGGCTGAAACGCATGTTGCTCTGGGGAGCACCAGGGGGCAATGGGGCACCACTTGGGTTTAAGTGAAGTAGGCATCGAGATCCTTGGGAGGAATGAATCCTCCCAGGGGTTTGGTATGACTGGGTGAGCCATTCTGAGTGCGTTTTCCTGTCAGATGGAAAATGGCAGAGGGAGTTTTACCGCTGGCCCACATTGGAGCAGCTGGCGGGAAATCTGAGGACATTGGAGTGAAACTATGGTGGGCGATCAAGATTTACTTTTTTTTTATAAAATTTTCTTGGAAAGTTACGCCAAGCGGAAAGAGAACATTTCAAGAAAGCAGGTCTTATGTCCTTAGTTTGCAAAGATTGAAGCGATTAAAAGAATTCACAGCAAATGTGTAAACAAAATATTCAGCATTCCTCATAATGCTTGGCTACTATTTCTAATTTGTCAAGAACTTTATTAAGATAGGTGAGCCTTTATTCCACCTACTTAATAATGGTGTAAAATTTGAATGAACAGTAAGATGTCTATTGACTTTGATAAACTGAGGCTTTTTTCTTACTAAAGCACCAAAATCTCTTGTATCTTAATTTTGATAAAAATTATATTATACAATCAGAACAATCCCTTCAACGTTGTTGGGGCTGTGTTATCTCAAGCTGTTGGTGAAATAATTGAGCACAAAGTGGCTTACTGTAGCCAAACGTTGGATGACCATAAATAAACTACATGGTAAAAGAATAGGTGTTCTTAAATGCTATTATGCATTTAAATTCTAGGTATATGTTCAAAAAGTGCATTTTATAGCATTAACTGAACATGCCTCGCTTTGCTGATTACAGATCCTAAAAGATCCAGAAGGGTGGCTGGCCCGCTAGGCTTTGAAATTATAATCCTAGATTTTGAAATATAACACCACCCTGTCATATTACATCAAAAACCGATTGTTTATCTTGACTGCCCATCATGGCCTTGGCGGCCAATAAGACTGACGAATTAATAGATAAAATGAAATCAACAAAATGGTATTGAACCTGCTGAGGTTCAAGTACTTTGGAAAAGTTGAGGCAGAATCTTTACGAAAAAACGGAAACAGCAGAATTTTATTAAAACAAATCTTTTTGTCTTCTAATCCTAACAAGTAAAATGATTTGATTATTGCAGCCCACAAGCAATGGCGAACAGATGATATAGAAAACTATTACGAAAATATAATCAAATTAATATTGGGAAGCTATTCTTTTGGATATGCAAGAGAATCTCAGCTGTTGTAAGGAATGTCAAACTGCCACTCCTTACCAGAAGGCCACTTATAATTTGGTTAAACCCAATTTAACCTAGAACTAAGATTTATGTCAGTATTGTAGCCCTTTTCAAGGTAGTGGAGGTCAATTTAAGCATATAATTGTGGTAATTGATCACCTCAACAAGTTGAAGTCCAAAGAATTCAAGGACTTAGGTCTATGATCATGGAAATTTTCATTTTTAAGGATACTAACATTGTCATGGATGACCGCAGTTTCTTCTAACAGATATTTAAACTAACATTGTATCTCAAATTTCCTTTAAACTAATGTTTTGATAAATATACTAGGGGTATTGTTTACATCTATCACCTGAGACCAACGGTACTGTGGAACAAGTAAATGATACTCTTGTGGAATACTATGTAAGTTGATCACTGCTAAGGCGTCCAGTTGGAACCTCTTTTTGTCTTCCGCTGTGTTTGCATATAGCAACGCTTATCACTTGTCCATTGGGAATTTTTCTATTCCAGTTTAATATTGGGAAGCATCCTGCGCTTCCCCAATTTTATACTCCTGTATTAATGAAAAAAACATGAATCTCAAATAATATTTTGAAAAAACTCACAGTGACATTACCCATATGCAATGCAAGCTTACCACAACGTGCTGGCTTTGAAAATCAAGTTTAGGACGCTTGATAATAAATACTTTATGCCCTCACTCTTTTTGGAAGAGGTTTTAATTCTATATTATGATATTAATGGATTTTGAAGGACCAGTAGTAAAACACATGTGGAAAAAGGCCCTATAAGATTATTTAGAAGAAATCCATTGATGCATACGCCCCAAAAATCCCACTACAGGGTGCCTTATTAACCATGTACTTGAAAGAACTTATGAATTACATGCTCAGCGTTTGCCCTATGGCCATAGGTTCCCATTAACTTAATCTACCCATCACACTTATATTTGGTTCCAATGTCTAGTCAAGTGAGAGAAATGTGTCAGTTAGTTTAGCCAGACATCCCTTTTATATTTAAATAATTAGCTTAAATTATATTAATATGTAGATATGGGCTTTGGTAATTTAAAATAAACACATAGAAACTATTAGATTAAGTTACTATGGATTGTTTAATCTCACATTCCTAATTTTATATGTAGTCAGTGACTGAAATTATTAAACTAACTGGGGATCATCATCTCCGCATCTTTGATTGCTGATACATACTAAAAAAGAGTAAAATTTCTAACCCCTACTAGTGCCTTTCTTGACATTTTAATTCTTCATTACCTCTTCCCTGTGGCCTGTGTTTTAGATCACCTATTATTTTATATTATCACCTTTTTCCCAGCGCTGGCATAAAAACTTGTCATTTGTAGACTTACTATTAAATTCTTTGGCTATTCAACTGGGGCTCAGTTAAATTAAGCTAATCATAATCCTGATATAATCTAACCTGAGGTCAATGCTAATTGGCCATGTCTCCCAATTATTATGCGGCTAACTGAAAATTCTTAGTACTACAAAGTTAACAGATAAATTGCACTAATAGAAATGAAATTTTGAAGGATCATATCAGGTTGAGTCTTCCATTGTGAACGGGATCTTGTTTTTATTGGAGGTAGTTGAAGCCAGAGACTAGCTCACATACCCATTGAGAGCCCTTGATCCACTGTCATTATCTGATACTATGGTGCGCTCCTATCTTGTTTTGATAAAAATCTTTTTTTTCTAAATAAGGTTTCCTATGTGTTTTAATAAAATTTACTGTCTTCATACAATTCCTTATTTGTTTGGGTGCACATTTACTTGTGAAATTTTAACCTGATGTCTACATGCCTTTTCTAACAACAGGAAAACCATAATATAAAAAAATGATAAAAATAATCAGATCAATCTTAGTTACTAACTCAAATAAATAAAGTTTGAGTCACTTAAATCGAGAAAAATAAAAAATAAAATACTTAGGCTCATAGTCAAGAAAATATGGGAGATTAAAACTTTTCTTTCTCGTTGCAAACACTTTTGCAACCCATTCAATTCAAGACTAAATCTAGTTTGATAATCTCATAGAGGGGATTAGTCTGCGCCCATGTCTGAGAGCAGTTGGGCAAGCAAGGCAAGAGGAGCAGGTGGAAGGCCCGCGGCCTCTAATGTTCAAAAACGCCCTGGAGAATCTGGCGGAATAGAAAAAAATCTAAAAAAACTGGCGGTCACAATTTCCCTAGAGATACTCATGTGGCAAGCACGATGCAACCAGTACATCAACACGCCACATTCCCAGCCACTTTTGTCGGTGGAATTTGGAGTCTGTGTGTATCTGGACATCCAAAAAATGGCCCTATGGGAAAAATTTTGTGAAGATGTACACAAAATTTTCCTGACCGCAGTGTACGTTGCACCTCACTCCATGTCGCGCAGTTGGCTGGACCTAGGTTTCAAAAGCAAAATAGCAGCAGACAAGGCTGCAGCAGTGCGCATAGTGGTCAATCTCCCTGAAGAGCAACAGGTCGTCGAAACTAAATGCACCAGATGGACAAAATCAAACCAAATTTTCCTCACGTTTGACTTTTTGCCTACTACGGTAAAACGTGATATTTTGGAGCAACACCTGAAAGATGGTCTCGCCATATATGGCGAAATACAATCTTTTGAAATGCAACGTTTCACACTGATGCCACACCTGTGCACTGGCAAAGCCATTGCAGTTCTGACCCCAACTGAGGAGATCGTGAAGGACCTAACCCAGATCTCACACTCCACCTTTATTGACATCGCAGGGCACACCACCCACCCATTCCGGGTAACCATGGACAGTGCGCCCCCCATTTGCACCCACTGTGATGCGTTCAGCCATAAGGTGCATGCATGCCCCATCAAAGAGAACGTCACATTCCAAGAGCACCCCTCAACAGCCATGGCCAGCGGAGAGGCGCACTACGAACCAACCGCAAGCACCAAGGAGGCTTTCCCGTGGGGAGCACAAGGCTGCTACCTATTGGTAAAGCCCATCTCCCCACAGGAGTGGAAGAAGGCTAAGCAGGCCCATAGGACTGTGGCCAAGGAAGCGGCCAAGGTCACCACCACCATCCCACACTCACAACGCCAGGAGGACATGGAGACCTTTGCGGCGGAAGCAACTCAGGAATCCATCACCCAATCAGATTGGGAGGCCCATGCCAAATGGGCCACTCAATCCGAGGATCTGATGGGAGATTTGATCTCACCCAATCGCTGCACACAAGCCCCAGTCAAAACTGACTTGGGACCTATTTCAACCAAAAAATTTTTTTGCCCCACTCGACGGTGCACCAAACTTATCTGCACCACAAAAAATTCGTCCGACGTCGGGAAAACAAAAAGCGAAGGCCAAAGCCAACGCGACTCTTTCTGCAAAAATTAACAAAAACCCCAATAGCGTTGCTGCTAATACCCATGCTGCTGTGAAAGCCCGTGGGGACCTGGAAGAGGCTGGTGGGCCCAGGGGGCCACCCCTCACACCTAAGGTGCGATGGGGGAAACCTTCACTCTAGGGATGCTGAATATCGCCGGACTCAAGGCCTCCCTGTCCCAGGCTAGGAAACTGAGTTTTTACAAAACAATTTACCCGTGGATATCCTGGCCATCCAGGAAACCCACTGTCCATGAGGTTCCGAGGAAGCTTGGAAAACAATGCTCCTACCATCCCTATCCTTTTGGTCAAAGCACTGTGGGGTGCTAATTTGGAAAAACAATTTTTTCAAATTTACATCTTCAGAAACATTCCTAAATGACTGAGTGCTCGTTGTCACCTTCTCATGGGCCAATGTTGCACACACAATTGTCAACATTTACACCCCAAATGGTGCACAAGAGCATTGGGAATTTTTCTCATTGGTCAAATCCCTCCCGCTACCCCCAATTCTTTCCTAATTGGTGACATGAACTGTTGGCTAACCTCACCAATGGACCAATGGCCGCCCTCACCCCACACCCCACAGGGTCACATAGAACTACGCATTCTAAAAGCCACCCTTGGGTTAATAGAAGCGCTGCTGCAACATGCCCCACTGCTCAAAAACATGATGCATCCCCACATCCACAACGGCCAATTAAGGTCCATGACCCACATCGACCTTATTCTAGCGCCGGCGAAATTCCAACCCCACATCTCCCACTTCAAAACAACGAAAATGGAATTCTCTGACCACCGACTGGTCTCAATAACATACCACTTACCCGTCACAGTTGCAAAGGCCCCACATTGGTGCAAAATCTGCCCCCCAGAGCTCGCGTCACCAGGATTTTCCACGTGGGTGGAAGAGGCAACTTTGGCAAAATCCTTTGTTGCACCGTTTTGCGCGGACCCCATTTCCACATGGGCAACTTTCAAAGAAGACACCATCCGCCACTATCGCCATCTCTCATCCAGATGCTCACGAACCACATCAGCGGTTATATTGCGCACGCTGGCGGAATTGGCCCACTTGGAGTCCAACATTCCAGCCTCAGGATATAGCCCTGCATGGGGCCAGAAGTGGGTGGAGGCAGCCGCCCACCTCAACGCACTTGAAAGGCAACACAAACATCAGGTTTGTGTCCAATATAGGGCCACACGCATCACTAAAGGTGACAAGTGTACCGCATACTTCTTCAAAAAAAATTTTGAACCACGCCAGAGCGTGGCCTGCACACAGGTGCGAAGATCGGATAAGTCTATTGTGGACACACCGGCTGAAGTGGCAATCAAAATGCAAAGATATTACTCCAAGTTATACCGAGCTGAACCAATTCAGCTGGCCGAAATGGTATATTTCTTGACAGAGCTCATATCTGCACCATTTTCCAATACCTGGAAATAATAAATTTAATTACTCCAAACGAATTATGGACTATCATTTGCGGTGCGCCAAACCAAAAATGCCCAGGCCCAGATGGCATTCCATATGATTTCTACAAAAAATATTTTAAATATATATCCCCATTGCTGCTAGCCTCACTCAACCAAAGCCTGTTGGAAACATGCCTCCTACCAGGAGGACATGAGGCCTTTACTGTCACACTCTTCAAGAAAGGGGATAGGCTAGACTTAGCCAACTGGCGCCCCATTTCTCTAACAAACACAGACACCAAAATTTTAACAAAAATCATGGCTAACCGTTTAGGGACTGTAGCATCTGCCACCATCACTCCAGAACAATTTGGTTTCATCCCCAGAAGGTCGATTTGGGATAAAGTGCACTCTGTGGCTAATGTGTGTCATTCCACAGCCTCTGGGGCACTTGTATTCTTGGACCAACAAAAGGCCTATGATAGAGTAAACTGGGAATACCTTAGGGCCTGCCTCCAACAATTCCGCCTACCTCCCCGCTTCATTAACTGGGTGATGCTGCTCATGGAATCTGCAACAATGGCAGTGCGCGGCCCAGGTTTCCTAACGGAAGTAGTCCATCCTCAAAGGGGCCTGCGACAAGGGGACCCCTGAGCCCACTTTTATACAACTTCAGCCTTGACCCACTACTGTGAAATGTGAATGATTAACTCACTGGGGTCCATGTGCCAGGCCAAACCCCAGTCAAGATGATGGCATTTGCAGATGATTGCGTGGTGGGGTTGTCTAATAACAAAGATGCACGCGCGCTTGAAGCCCTCATCCAGGAATATTCCCGGGTAAGCAACGTGGCACTGAACGCCTCCAAAACCGAAATCATCCTCCTTGGTCAGTTTCAGAACTGCTGGGCCCCAGCAAGTAGTTCCCAACCCAGCCCATCGGCTCGCCCACGTCCACGCCTTACTAACTCAAAACACACTGCTCCACTGGTGCTCCCCTTTGTGCCACGACCTACCATAGGACCAGTACGCCATCTGGGCGTGTGGTTGGAGGCAAGTGGATACGCGTCAGCAGTAATGGAGTGCCATATACTGGACAACGTGACGAAGTGAATTGCCTCTCTCAGAGCCCACCCTACTACCCTCACTGGCAGGGTTGTTCTTGCCAACTCTATGCTCCTATCCAAAGTCTGGTTCGGAGCCCACGCCATCCCCTTCTCCCCAAGCTTCTTCAAATCCCTGTATGCTTTGCTACAAGGTTGGCTTTGGTCAGGCCGCCCTCCACCAGTACGGCTAGAGGTCATGTTTGGCCCTCATCATTATGGTGGCATGGGCCTACTTGACTTCAAAGCCCATGCCGCCAAGATCCTGGGCACCTGGATTGCGGCCGTCACTGCTCCTACACTCCCATCCCAACACTGGTCCCGCGCGGCCCGCTCCAACTTCTCCTGAGCCTTGGGCCTCAACAATCCATCAAACCCCCACTCCCTGATGAAATACCTCGCATCATTCACATCAGCCACAGGTCCTCACGGGACCAAAACCCACTACAAACGAATCCTACTCTCCATGAGAAGCGCAGAGTGGAGAATTCGTATTAGTGGACATACAACCTGAAGAGGCCGCCCCTCTCCTCAGTTCACACAAGAGGTACAGGGGCTACCCATCCATGATGGCGTGATCCCCATTCGACACCAAGTCCTATCCAGGGTGGACTACCTGGACATGATGGACATCCCTTATTCCACTGAGACCCAAAAGACTATCTGGAAATATGCACACCATCCTCTGTTGCAGCCTCAAGTCCGCTCCCATGTGTGGCGCTGCCTGAGGCGGGTGTATCGTACAGCTGAGCGCTCTAATGCTTTACACTCATCCTGTGTCGTGTGTGGCCAGTATGGAACGCTGTTTCACCGCCTGGAGAAGTGCCCCACCTCTAAAGTAATATGGCGCGGAGTCCAACGTCTGCTAGGCCAGGATCAAACACATCCCTTCAGTCTGTCAAGAGATATGTTTGCTTCATCAATGGCCTCCCCCTCCATTCCTCCTCCGTGCTCTGGTGGTTGCAATCGCCATGTGGACTATCCACACGATTGTCTTGGATGCCATCGCTGGCTCCATCCCCACCCTCCCTGAAGCTGTCCACAGATTCCCGTCTCATTTGGTGGATCACTTTCAAGCATGGATGTTTGGATATCTCCCACCGCGTCGCCAACAGCTGGTCTCCTCCTGGTTCCCAGTCTGGTTCATCAAATCAGACCCCTTCCTCCACACGTGCTCAATAGTGGCTACGTCCTCTACACACGTTCCCTCCCCCTTCCCATAAGTGGCGTTCCCGCTGGCAACAAGAGATAACATCGCTTCTCTGGGGTGCCTCCCCTGGTACTAAGTTTTGTCTCGTCTGAGTCATATTCGGAAGTGTCCATCCCATGGTCAGCCTTCCCGCAATAAATTTAAAAATAAATATGGGAGATTGCTTAGCATTCCTCTTGACACTAATTTCCTCCTCGCCCATCTTCTCTTTATAGACTATAACTTCTTTATACAATTATTCTAGCTAGATCTTGGCTCCCATGTACTTCCTCTATAGGATATTTTCTCCTTAATCTGTAAGTATCCATTTATTTTAATCATATCTTTGATAATCTAGTTCCGCGGGACCATCTAGTACTAAAAAAGATAATCTAGTTCCGCCTCATATTCTTCTTCATGATTATTTATTACTTGTAAGTGTCTTAGCTTTATTTATTAATTGCAATGCATAGGGATATTATAAGGATTAAGAGAAAATTAAAGATGATGAGTATTGTTGATCCTGAAGGCAATTTTATATTATATAAAAGTATCTGATAATTTCTTCATGACCTTAAAGGCCCAAATCTTCTGGTCTAGCTTTTTGGATGCCCATTTGTCTCTTAGGATTTTTCTGTTCAAAAAACATATGATCCTTCTTCCTAGTCTGACTTTCGTCTTCTTTTTCAGCTTATCCCATACATTTTTTGAATTATTCTGGTTAACAAACCTTAAGCTCCAATTCCAGTTCATTAATTTCTTTTATGACATTCTGTGAGTCTGTTACTGTGCTTTCCTATTAGAGTGTGGAATCATCTGTAATATATTATATGGTTTTCTAAGAATGGAGTTATCTTGGTTTAATCATGGTACAGACTGTAATTTGAATTGAATTATTTGAGGAAGTCATGCTCAGTTATCATGCCTGTAATCACATAATAACGGATATACAATTCCAATACATGATATCTTTCCGTTTGTTTATCAATTTTAGATAAAAGAAAGTTTATAGCTTTCTCTATTCCCAACAGGTTAAAAAATCCTTTACAAAACTTAAACGCAAAATGAGACCCTATATATGAACTTATATCTGAAGGACAACTATGGTGAAGGTAGATGTTTTTAATGATAAATTAACTATTTCATCTTTGTTGGGTTTTGGGCGTGGGAGATGCTCGCTGGTGCTTGTTTACCTAAAATCCAACAATTGGGGATTAAAATACTGAAAAAAATAAAGATAATTAAACTTCAAAAACTGGAAAGTTATAGCTTTTTAAAGTTTATTAGGCACTTCCCAAGATAAGAAAAAACAAACCCTCTTGATATTCTACTGTTCAGCATTTAAACTGTATCAAGGGTTGAAGAGAGTTAATGTTAAGTTCAGAACAGCTAGTAAGATCAGAATTAGAAAATATGGAATTTAGCCTATTAAAGCTCAGAAAACTGACTTCACTTTGGCTGAATGACGGATGGGAATTAGTTTTTGGGCAATATGTACCCATGAGGTAAAAATTTAATATATTTTAGCCAATCTTCATTAACTAAAATTATTGCGCATTGAGGGTCCTCCGCCAAGCATATAATAGGGGGTGGTCCCCAATTAAGTGTTTAAAGGGAACTGAACATGACTGGGGAGAAACTTCAAACGGATTTCACAGGTTCCGTCATGTGGTTGGGTCAATTCACCTACCCGACTTCATGCTTATTGCCCATTTATTATTTGAAATAGTGTTACCCCAATCTGCGGGGTTCCACCAATAATTGCCAGGGTCTTTTGGCCAATAAAATGACTATTATTATTATTTAAATTGATACTATCATTATTGTAGACTTGTAAATGTCTGACACTTCCCCTACTTTGTGCAATTTTGACCCAAAACATTCTTATCTTGAACTTGGAGGGCAAATGTCAGACATCACCCCCTCAAGAATTTTGGGGGGAGAGTAGGGTTATAGGAAACAGCTATAACTCAGTTGATAGTAACTCCTGTAGCAAGGGATTTGATGGATTACTACTCTCCTCTTTTGTAATTTACTAAAAAGGGATTTCCCAAATAAACCCAAGTTTCTTCCTTCTAGGGGTGATATGATTGTGGTAGCAAAGCACCAAATTAGATACTTGGAAGGAAGGAAGAGGAGGCCAGAGAATATTAGCAGCTTGACCCTCTTTTGTGACAGTTTTGGCCAAATTAGTTATAGTCTCTGATTGTAACTGAATTATGTGCTGAGCCAACTTCTTCATGAATTGCTCAGGGTCATTCCTATCAGTGAAAATGTCTTTGGTTAATAATGCTGGCACCCCAGGTTCCCGTCCATACAGCACATGAAAAGGTAACATCTTATGGATCCGGTGGTAACTGATACAGTAGGCCATAAAGGCGCTTGGTAAGTACTGATCCCAGTGAAGGAGGTCTGAAGTGGCCATTTTCTTTAATATGGAGACCATGGTCCCATTTGCTCTTTTCACGTTACCATTGATCAAAGGGTTGTAGGTGGCAGAAAAGAGATCTTACAAGCTCATGGAGGTCACGAGAATCTTCTTCCAATTGGGAGTTGAAGTTTTTACCATTTATCACAGAGCAGAACTTGAGGGCAACCATGTCGTGTGAAGATATACTGGTAGAGAAAATTGGTTGTGGCTTTTGCCATCTAAACTTGGATAGTCACAGCCTCGAACTATTTGTTAAAGCGATCAATCCTTACCAAGATATATTGATTTCACCCATAGTTTGGGGTAGAGATCAACAAAATCGAGACTTATTGTGTGGAAAGGTTGATGAAGGGTTGTAGGTTGATATTGTTACTTAGTTTTGAAGCTGGATTGTTTTTTACATGTTATAAAGGCATCCAAAACTTTGATGAAGTTCTCTTAATTCCCTCCCAATAGTAGCATTCTTTTACACAATCATAGGTTTTCTGTACTCTGCTATGCCCTAGGAGGGCATGAACTCCATAATGACAGGTACTAGCTCTGAGGGTCGGAGGTAGGATAACTACTTCACCCCTATTTTCTTGTATAGACTCCCATTATCCACGTTAGTGTTATGAAAATGTCGAGCTAGCATCATATGGACTGGTTCATCCTAATCCTCAAAAGCATCTGGGTCATTAGATGATCATGTAGACGCTTTGCTTCACTATTATCTAAATGAAGGATGAGAAGCTGAGTTAACCCATTGACATTCATGTGGCTCATCCCAGATAAGTGCACAATGGTCATATCATAGTGCTGGAGCTTCAAAGCCCAGCATGCTAACCGCTCAGTGGGCTCTATCATATGTTGTAACTACTTTAAAGAGGTGTGGCCAGTAACCACTTTAAATGAGGTCCCATATAAGAAAGGGCGGTAATATTTAACAGCGAGCAAGATGGTGAGGCATTCCTTCTCTGTGATGCTATAGTTTTGTTCTGCCTTAGAGAGCATCTTGCTGAAACATGCTATGGGGTGATAAACCCCATGCTGATTCAGTTGAACTAAGATAGTTCCAACTGTATAATTAGAGGCATCAGTAAACAGCATAAAAGGTTTACTATAGTCAGGGTGGCGTAGGATTGGCCGTCGCTGCAGCAGCTTTTTTATCGTTTCAAAAGCAGCCTGGTTCTGCTCCCAAATGGAAAGGGGTTTTTTAGTTAAAAGCCATATGAGGGGCTCACTGAGCTGAGCGAATTGGGGATAAATTGATGGTAATAACCCATCATGCCTAAGAGCACCTGAATATCGCGAAGGGTTTTTGGAGCAGGCATCATGGATATTGCCTCAACCTTATCATGAAAAGGCTGGATCCCATCTTAAGAGATGGAGCGGCCCAGAAAATCCACCTTCTTTTGAAAAAATGTACATTTGGAGGGCTTCATCTTACTGTGAGAGGCCTTCAAGGGTTGGAAAAATTCCTTAGGTGAGAAAGGTGCTCATTGAATGTTTGGTAGAAGATGGTGATATCACAAAGGTAGACATTTATGGAACTAAGCTTCAGATCCTGCAAGATGTGGTCCATGGCTTTCTGGAAAGATGCAGGCACATTGCATAACCCTTGTGGTAGTCAGGTAGGATGGAAGAGACCCTCGCTGTAGATAAGTGCACGCTTTTCCTGGTCTTGTGGAGAAAGGCCCATCTGCCAGTATCCGCTAGCCAAGTTCATGGCTGAAAATAATTTGGACCCTGAGAGTTGTGGTAGAGCATTATCAATTCGAGGGATTAGGTAGCTGTCCTTCTTGGTGAGATTATTGAGCTTGTGGTAGTCCAAAACAACCTGATGCCCATTATTCTTCTTTTTTGAGCAATAGTGGAGATGACCAAGGGATTTGAGAAGGCACTAGTAGCCATGTGTCCAGTAACTGTGTCAAATTCTGGTGGTTGACTCTAAAATAAACCCTTTGACAACCATAAATTGGGCCAATTTTCCTCCCAATGCTTGAGCTAATGCCCTTTTTCTCAACTCAAAGCCTATTGCAACTACACGGCTCAGGCCAGATATCTCAACTTTAATTCAATCAAGTACTTTATCAAAAAGCTCAAGCAAAGTATGCTCGCATATATGGTCAATTATTATTGCATCAAATCTCAGCGATTGGTCCCAATTATCAGGAACAATATCAAACATGTAGTATACAAAATCGTTCAGGACTGACTCAAAGTTAACATTTAAAAGTTTCATGGACAATCAGAATAATGATACCATAATAAATTCCCGTTCTAGGACAAATTGTATGTCAATCTGCATAATTGGCATGATTTACTTGCACATGGACTGCCCAAAAGGGAGTACCTAGTGCTATTGAGAGAGAGGCCTACTGATGTCCTGATTGGTGTAATGATCGACGATTGTTACATGAATCTCATAAGGTGGGAATTATGAGATTTGTTTGTGTTAATAGTTGTAATTCAGTTATTCCAAGTAGGATTTTCCTATTTGGGCCAATAATGGAATAATTAAAAAAATAATATTTATTGTTTGTCCATCCTGAGGATTCCCCCATTCGCTGCCAAGTTGCCAGGGCCAATTCTGAAGGGTTTTTACGCCCCTCATGACTGACTATTCATTTAGCCTTTTTTGGTAGTATTTCAATCTGAGGTCAGCCCTGATGGACCTCAGTATTAAAATTCTATTCCAACTTCAAGTCTACTCCCAATAAAGGCTGCTAAACGCTGGAACTGTTTTATTTAGTTTTAATTATTCAAGGCAGGGATTGGGGTGCGGATGGTGGTGCGAGGAGGAGGAGAGGAAGGGAATGGACATGCCAGGATTCTCTTGAGAGTAGCCTTGCCCTGGTGAGAGGGGAAGGAGCCAGAGTGGCCCAAGGTGACAGAGGCCAGTTGACCACACCTCAGCCGGGTAACCCTGAGGTGACAGAGGCTATAGGGATGCACCTTGACCTGGGTCCAAGGCAATAGAGGCCAGTGCACCGCACCTCAACCCAGTATGCCCAGCAAGGCTGTCCATTTGGACAGGACCATTCGGAGTTGGTACAGCCATATATGGGGGTGGATGTTATGGCTGGTGGCGGGCTGGGCCTTAGAAGCCCAGTTCGTTACAATTAGGGGTACATAATCTACTTTAATTGATGCAAGGATTTACCAGAAGGTGTATTCATTTACAGAAAGAAGAAACGCATATCAAGTAGATCCTAGCGTAATTTTGCATATTTTTATCACAACTTATGTCCCTGAAAACCCTCCCAATTTTAAAAGTATTTTGACACCAATAAACCTAAGAATAGGTTTCAGTCATATCAGTTCAAGGGCTGAACTGAGGTGTTAAAATATCTGTTGAAATTTTGTGCTCAGATGTGGCCAGGAGATGCCCTAGAGGTATAAATACTGGCGCCTTGTCTAATTACTGATTATTAAATAAACACCTTCCTAAAATTATTTTATTTCATCAAATTCCTGGTTTCTCATCTGAATCTTTTCTTTGGAGAAGTGTCGACAAGCTGGAAGTACCAAATCGCCAGCTTGTATCTTATCCCTTCCTCCAAAGTTGTTCCCAAATATGATGGAATTAAACATGGAGTTGACCATAAGAGTCAGGGTTTTTATTAAGCTAGTGATTTTCCAAACAGTCAGAGTACTGTAAGCCACTGGTAAAATTGAGGATTATATGGTCAAACTACAGCCTGAATAAGCATTCAGTTATAATTTAATCAAGTGAAAAATTTCTCAGAAATTTACAACTGGTGCTCACTCAAAACCATGACACCCTCTAAAATGGATTTTATAACGAATTCCTGGCAGCTTTGGCCAGACGAGAAAGTGAAAATGAGATGGAAACTAGCAACAATGAAATCTCAGTTTATTTTAATACCAGCCACTATGGCTCTGAAGAGGGTACCTCCTAGAAATAGATTTTACCACAGTGGGGGAGCTCATGCAGATACAACCGCCCAGTTGATCTTACATCTGAAAACGTAAAAGCGATGCTGAGAATTCTATATCAGGGTTTTGAGATTGGTACTTCACAAATCAATCCCTCCTTCAGCCTTTTCTACTACCACGTTAAGGATCAGGCGCTCAAGATGGAGATATATGTGAAGTACCACGACGCAACCATGGTATAGCTTGCCAAAAGTCTCACAGACAGTCAAGCAACTAACAAATTCCTCGTTACCTTTGTTCAACCTCAATTAAGCATACCCAGCAAATAATTTCTAGACAAAATCTGGAAATCATGGAAAGCTACCATGTGTAATGGGAGGAACAATCTTCCCAAGATAATCTACTGGAAAAGCTAAATTACATTTTTGCTGAAATTTGAAAGGCAATTGTGGATAATATGGGACAGCTAATAAAGCTCATGGGAGATTAAAACCCTCAAGGAGCTTCTAAACAAAGGAGTCAAGAAGATAGCCACATAATGTTAATGCTCATCATGGGCTATCGCACAAATGAGTACAAAACATAGATATCCGCTGTCAAAAAACTGGGAATTCATTCTGTAAAGCTATTATCCCAATCAGAACGACTTACCATACATGCCACTTCAGGACAAAGAAATCACCTGGAGTTAAATGTAAAAGTTGATGACTTTGAGAAGTTTGTTCAGGCTGAGCTGAATTTTGTAAACAAAAGCTTCAAAAACCTTGCAGAAAAACCAGCCGTCCCAAATAGGGATGAAGAGGATGCCCAGATTAAAGAGTACTTTCTAATATTTGGACTGTGATGTCAAGATTGATGGCCAGAAATAATGAAATTACTCAGGTGAATTGGAAACTCAAAATGCAATTATCAACTATAATTTCCTGAAGAGACAGTATGGCCAAAGTTATTAAAAGCATAACGACCAATAAAGCTTTACTCAAAGAGGAGTATGACAACCTTAAAAAAGAATTCTAATCCCTCAAAAAGTAAGGCTGGCAGTGCTCACCCAGATTTGACAAAAGATAAATAGGAAAATGCTCTGATTATTCGGCCAGAAAACAGCCTGGAAAATTAACTAAGGGCTGAATTCAAGTGTTGGAATCTAGTAGTTTGGAGCAATATCATGAAATCAATCTATCAGAAATTGAAACCTATGCAGAAACTATATTTCAAACATCCGTTCTAAGCCTAGAAGCCTTGCATCAATCCTGACTCCAGATTATCCCTAATGAGAAAGAGTGCCAATTATGAGCGATGATACACCAAGATGTTCAAGAAGAAGTACAACCTCTATGCCAAAACAGGGCAAGATGACTTCAAACCATTGAATTTACCAAAGTTTGATAAGGATGGGAACGTTCGCTTTCCCTCAAGTTAACTGAAAAAGTAATGAGGGGAGCATCAAACCCTGAAAAAGATCAGCACTGATTAACTCACTCAATGCCCATAGCTGTGACCTCATATGCCCTATTTAGGTGACGATTGGTCCATTATGGATGCCAAAATTGTAGTGACAAAACAGTTTGGAAGGTCTAAAAAATTTAGTCCCGAAAAAGAGAGCTTCTTAATATTAAATTTAAGCAGAATGAGACTATTAAAGATTTTGCGGATAGATCTTTCCATGAGGCACAAGTTCTGCGCGGGTGTAATGCAATAGATAAGTTTGATGCTAAGATTGCAATGGAGCATGCAATTATGCCCTTCTATGAACTGCAAAATGTCATGATACCTGCATTCAATGTGAGCTTGGAAATCCAAGAGCTTATTAATTACTTGAGAAGCTGTTCCCATAACTTCAATACCCCTAATTGGGCCAAAGATAAGCAAAATTACCCAAATTTCGGGCCCAAAAAGCAACACTATGTTCAACCAGGGGAAAAATCTCCAAACTACAAACCAAAAATTCGAGCAAAAGCAGCTAAAAGGACCTGTTACATGCCACAACTGTGGTCAAATAGGGCACTTTGCTAACCAATGCTACAGATGGTCCAACAAAAAGCCTGAGGTCAACGTTGCTCTAGAAATCAACAATGACAGTGAGGTGGAAAAAGAGCAGGTGGAGTAGAGGAAGAATTCTCTAACCTTACCAATGGTCAAACCATTCCATCTGACCCTGGTGATCTCTTTAAGGCCGAACTTTTTAAAAAACATAACATCTACCAAAATTGTGGCTAATGATGTCATGACGGTCACTAATTGAGCCACAGAAAAAGCAACAAAACCCTTAAAAATCACCAAAGAAGCCTGATCAGAGGTATCAAAACTTTATGAAAACAGAATATTGATCAGGGTTTAAACCTCCAACCCAGATTTTCAACTGACTTACCTAAGATTAACAATGTTAAAGTAGCTATTCCCATGAAGACTATAGCAGATAACTTCCCAGATATTTTCAAGCCTGAAATCACACCTGGAATCAAGCAGTAGTCACAGCATTCATACAATAAATACCTCTGAAAACTACTCTGAATGGAAAATGTGGACATAGCACTAAATAAGGTACAAGTTTGGGCTATTGTCAATAGTCGTGCTCCTATCAATATAGTCAGTACAAAGTTAGTTAAAAAGCTGAAAATTGCGCCCGATGTTGCCCACTGTCAGGAATATGGAACAGCTAGAGCGCATACAACTAAATCGGTGGGTGCAAAAAGTACCCTACCTATCAGATTTGGATCTATTATAGCAACAGCACATGCTATAGTATTGACAAATACAAAATATGATATCCTAATATGGACTGATTTCCTGAGAAGATATGTAGTTGTTCCCAATCATATCGACGATACTCTCATTATTAATGGCCAGGCTATTTTACTTTACTATAACCAGGATAAGGCAGTTGAGAAAAAGAAACCCAGCCTATTCATAAATCTGGCCTACAAAGATGGAGTAGTCTCAACTGAGTATGTCAAAGCGTTGTCAAAGATAAAAGCACTACCTACTCAGATTGATAAGTCAAATGGCATTCCACTTCAATCAAATCAGAGCATCACTATAGCATCTGAAGATCAATTAATTATCCAAACAGGGCTAACAATTAATATCCCAGAAGGACTTTATGGTGAAGTATATCAACAATGATCTAAATCTTGATTAAAACCAAACATTGCCCATGGAATTATCATTCCTGGCCACGGAGAAATACATATCTTATGTAAAAACTGCAAAATTGGCCCATCTACATCAAGTGACATCAAAAAAATGCATTTCTACATCTGTTCCCTACCTCAGAAATTCACTCATTCCATGAGTTTGGAACTTTTGTCAAATTAGGAACCCCAATAATGACCTAGTCAGCATAAATAATGTTTCCCTATTGCCAAGTTAAGCAACCTGATCAAATATGAGTAAAGCCCAAGCTCATGAGTTATTCTCTAACTATCAGGAGGCATTTGCATCAGATGATTTCACCTTGGGATGTGCTAAGGTTGTTACCCACAAATTGATACTGGAGATCATAAACCATTTCAATTACGGCCAATTAGATGCTCAAAGTCATCTGAAGAAGCTGTATCCAAAGAGATTATAGATCCTTGATCATGGCATGTTAGTACCTTTTAAATGTCCATGGGAAGCACCAGTTTTATTAGTGAAGAAAAAGGATGGGAGAAACTGAGTAGTCATTGATTACCAGAAGTTAAATAACATCAAAAAAAGAACTTTTACCCTCTGCCACAAATTGATGATGCCTTGGATATGATAGGGGGCATGAAGATTTTCTAAGCAATGGAACTTATCAGCAGGTTTTGGCAAATAGATCTTCCCAAAGAGGAGCGCGAAAAATGTGCAATAATAACCCAAGAGAGCCTATTTTAGCTGATGAGAATGCCTCAAGGTCTCTAAAATGCCCCCAACTAATTTCCAAAGGGCTATGGACACAATTCTGGGAGAATTGAAGTTGTCATGTATACTAGTGTAACTTGATGATAGCAACATTTTCAGCAGCAGTTTTGATGATCAACTGGAACACTTATAGGAGGTTTTCAGAAGGCTAGCTGCAGCTTTTTTCATAAAAATCAAGCTTAGAAACTGTCAGTTTTTCAAATACCAACTGGAATACCTCGGAGGAGTGATTGATAAAGTGAGTCTTCAGCCCCAACCCTCTAATCTGGATGACATCTCCAAAAATGAAACAGCCCAAATCCAGGTATGATATTCAAGTATTTCTAGGAATGATGGGTACTATTGCCAATTTTTTCCAATTTAACACAACTTGGGGAGCCACTTTTCTATCTACTTATAGATAAGGTCACATTCGACTGTATTACAGCTTGCCAGGTTGCATTTGACCAACTCTGATTGGCCCTATTGGGCGCACCTGTTCTTTGATACCCAGACTTTGATCATGAAAATATTTTCCAAACTAATGCATCCCAAACAGCATTGGGGACGTGTTATCTCAAGTTGGAGAAGATGGTGAATAACATCCAGTTGCATTCACTAGTCAAACCTTAAGTGTTCATGAAAGGAACTATATGGTGATGGAATGAGAAAGCTTAGCCATCATATATGCTTGCAAGAAATATTAGGTCAACCTTCATGGCACTAATTTAAATGTTATTACTGGTCATGCTTCCCCAAGATGGTTAAATAACTTAAGAGAAATTGAGGGCCAATTATATCGCTAGCGTTAAAGCTTCTAGTTTAAGCCTACACCATTGAGCATCAAGATGGGCAAAACACCAAAACGCCAATTGCCTATTCTGACTAACCACTATTGCAACACTTAGTTGGGCCAACAATGAGTTGTTTATGAAAATGATCAGCAGAGAGTATTAAAAATAAGTCCAAATCCAACCAAAAAATTATAAATCTACAAAAAGATACAACCATTGAAACTGGGACTCTTTACAAGATTGTCGAGGGCAAAAAGTATATTTTCCCAAGACCCTCAGCCCAAACAGACCTAATAAGGGCGGAGCATAAGGCCATAGAGCATGGCGGATTCAAGAAAATGAAAGAGCATCTGAAGCAATTCTACTATTGGGAGTCAATGCATTTCGACATCCAAGAAATGCTAGAATGTTGTGCAGAGTGCCAATGTAAAAAATTTTCTGAAAAGGCACATCTTACCAGCTTGTTCAGCCCATGTTTGCCTGGCACACTATATTTATTATTGTTGTCAGCCCACTTCCAACAAGCAATAAGAAGGCCAAGTACATAATCATAGCCATGACTACTTGACTAATGGGTCAAGGCCAAGGCCATTTGGGAAGCTAGAGTGGCAACTACCACCAAGTTTGTCCTTGAAAACTTCATCTAAAAGCATGGATGTCCCCAGGATAGTATGGCTGATAACAAAACCAACTTTACTGCCAATGTACTTGCCAAGATCAGCCAATTAATGGGAGTACAAGGTATGCTTTCTGCTCCCTATTATCCCAAAACTAATGGAACTGTTGAGCATGCAAAATGGGACGTTAATGAACGTTATCAGGAAATTAACTTAAGCCAAACCATCCAAATGGAGTACTTATCTAAGTTTGGCAGTATTTTCCTACAATCTCCTACCATTTGTCAGCCAGGATGTCTCCATTTCAGGTATTATATGGAAGACATCCAGCCCTACAACGCTACCATATTTGGCCCAGAGGATCCTGGTGAAAACACTAATCCATAATACATTGAGAAGCTTACAGATGCTTTAATCAAACTACAAGCTCAAGCCTTAAAAAACAGTTTTGCCAAGAAAATGGCCCAACATCAAACTGAACTTAGAGAATAACTACACACTAGCCAAATTTGAAGTTAATGACAATGTTCTATCTTGCAACACCCATGGATTAGGCCAATTGCAAAAGTTAAATTACATCTGGGTGGGGATATTCGAAGTGATTGAGAAAAAACTAAGTTTATGTACACTAACATTGATATCAGGATGGTTATTATACAACCAAGTCCATGTAAAATTACTAAGAAACTTCAATAAGCGAGCTGATTAAGAAAAGAAAAAGCTAAAATAAAAAGAAAAAAACATTTTTATATATAATGATAGCTTAATTCAAATAATACTTAGAATACACTTGAGGTTGGGGAGAGGATCCAAATTCAGACTCAACAGGCATTTGGGCCAAAATTAACAATAAGAGGATCCAACTTTAGACTCATCTGGCGTTTGGGCTGAAGATAACAGATGCTGATGATCAACAAAGGCTAATCAGGAATCTTAAGACTTATCTTTAAGTCAAGTGGGGGGAAATTCGGATTCTGTTGGTTGACTCAAGATAAACCCCTCAACAACATCAAATAGGCTGATTATCCTCCCAATGCTTGAGCTAATACCCTAATTCTCACCTCAAAGTTATTGCAACTGTTGGACAATTGCCTTACCAGCTGCCAAAGAAGAATGTTTTGTGTCAAAAGCAGGTAAAAAGGGGAAATGTTGGCCATTTGTATATTTCTGATACTAACTATAGTCGTTTGAATAATATTACTAATGATATCAGCCAAAAGACCATGGCTGATTCTCGGTGGAACCCCAAGAATTGGGGTAATATGTTTATAAATAGCTCATGGGCAACCCTTTCAAAAACGTGTAGTTGAATTCCTCCAACTTCAGGGCTATCACCCAACGGTTCCTCTCCTGCCACCTCTGGTTCAGCTAAAACACCTACCTGGGGACCAACCCCCTTTATAGGCGTGGGGGAGGTCCTCCAAGGTGAAAGTATTTAGCCCAGCGGTGAAGGGTGAAATACATTAAAACATTTCCAAATAGGTACATCATGCCCCAAAACCCATTTCGTCAGTTATTCACCCAAATGTGCCCAACAATTCATGAGATCTGATAAGCTAATGCACCATAATTCCTAATATGGATATGGTTTAGACTATTCTTCATGCTACTCCAGAGCCCTTCTATTCTTGAACTTTACCCAAATTTAAATATGGAACGCTGGTATTGAGTTCAAGACTTTTTTACTCTAACCCATGCCCCAAAATAAAAATTTAAAAGCTGCTCAAATTTTCTTCTATTAAGAAAAGAATAATCTTTTTTAAGTTCTTTTTATTCATTATTGTGGATATCCCGCCGCGTTCAGCACCTGCAAGCCAGAACCCTTGCTAGATCCCACAGCAACTACACAGCTCATGTTGAATATCTCAACTTCAATTTGATAAAGTACTTTAACAAAAAGCTCAGGCAAAATATGCTCACACATTATGGCCAATTTATTATTGCATCAAATCTCATCAACTGGTACCAATTATTGTAAACAATATCAAACATTCAGTGTACAAAATCGTTTGGGACTGACATCAAGTTTACCGTTTAAAAGTCAAATGACAATCAGACGTACAAAACCAAAATCAATTACCCGCCCTAGGGCGAAATTTGTATGTTGATCCGCATAATAAGCAAGATAACACTTGAACATGGACCGCCAAAAAAGGGAGTACCTAGTACTATTGAGAGAGAGGTCTGCTGACATCCCAATTAGGGGTACGTCATCTACTTTAATTGGTGCAAGAATTTCACAGAATGAGTATTTCGTCTGCAGTATGAAGAAACTTAAATCAAGAAGATCTTAGGGTATTTTTCATGTTTTTAAAGTAATTTCTGTCACTAAAAACTCTCCCAATTTTTAGAGTATTTTGCTACCAATAAACCTAGGAATAGCTTAGTCATATCAGTTTATGGGCTGAACTGAAGTGGTAAAATATCTGCTGAACAATTTGTGCTCAATTGTGGCCAGGAGATGCCCTAGAGATAAAAATAATGGCGCCTGGCCTAATGACTGATTATCAAAATAATAACTTTTAATAAAAGATATTTTATTTTATCGCTTTCCTGGTTTTCTCATCTGAATATTTTCTTTAGAGAAGTGTCAACAACCTGGAAATACCAAATCCCCAGCTTGTATTTATCCCTGCCTCAGAAGTTGTTCCCAAGTATGAAAGGAATATTAAGCCCAAAATCAGCCAGAAGAGTTGAGGCTATTTAAATAAGCCTAGTGAGTTTCCAAATGGTCAGAATACCATAAGTCACTGGCAAAATTGGGGATTTAATGGCCGAACATCTTCTAGATTTAGCGTGCAGGATTTTAATTATCAAGAGAGCTATTTTTAAAAAACTTTACAAACTGTTTAAGAACCATTTTCATCGGGAGCTCCTCAACATTTGATTTCTGATAAGGCTTGGGGCAAATAGGCTTGGCATCACCGAAAAAATGGTGTGGCACCACCCTTCATATGCCCATAGTCAGTATCAGCTTTGGAGAACATGTCACTATATGTCCCCAGTAGAAAAAGAACTTTATTAAGCCAGTTGGTGTTAGATCATCAAAATCTGAACGTTGGGCAAAGCGCATGTCATTTGGTTAGTGGGTAGTCCCATAATTAGCATAGATCCAATATAATAAACTTTTGTGAATGTCCACAATTGGAATCAACAGGGCTTTTCATATCTCCTGATGCTTCTTTTTGACCATATCCTTGTTAGTAATATTCCCCAGCAGGAGATCAATAGGTCGCTGGTAAGCAGGGTCTAGGATACCTGGGAATACCTGAGGTTTCAAAAGGCTTATTCCATCAATGCTTGTTAGTGCAGAAGCAGTTGTGGGAATTTTCATAGTAATTTTGATGTCTATCATATTTTGTTCACCCGCTTTGACTACTACCTCCTCTGACGCATACAATGGAATGCCCTCTGAAGCATCCACAAAGTCAGGCAGCTTTTTTGTTTCTGCCCGATGTGGTATAAGTAGGAATGAGGGAGGATGAAGGGTGCTCAACTGCGCATGTATATTCCTTATTTTTAGGCCCATCGTTTGTAAAGATTAGGGTAACTTAATAATTTAAAAGGGAGAGAAATCCCTTTTCATATTAATAATATCATCATACTCAATCATGAATTGAGTGCCAATGAGTAGGGCTTATGCATTATTGATTAATGCCACACCGGGGCAGCAAGTAGGAGCTTCCCAATCCGTATATGTAAAGAAGAGTAAGCTTTAATAGCTCATTTATTGTTAGTCCCTGAAGTTCCAAACTCTTGTGAATAGTCCAGGTCAAGCGCCAACTTAATTTTATTGATGAGATTTGAAGAGACCACGTTCACTGGAGCACCTGTATCAAGGATGGCTAGAACTCACACCTTATTGGTGACAACCTCTACCTTGGTAATTGTGTTACCAAAAGTAGGGGGAGGGCGAGAACCTCCTTCAAACGGAGAGTGGAGGTAAGGCGTTGAGCCGTCGCAGGGTATTTGTCTTTGATATATTGGAGGGTATGAACCTGCTGGGTGGATTAAATCACTGTCCCTATATGCTGGTCCGCATCACTAGCGGTATAGATCACCTCTGAAAACCTCAAAAACTGTTAAAGATAGGTTCATCATAATAATATGGATATATCTTTTCTTTCCGGCCTCAACCTATAAGAAATTGCACTTCCATTATAGCTAAAAGACATAATAGCCTGCTTTTTCCCCACCCCATCTATACTCGTCATCAAGGGATTGTCAATGCATCTCAACGAGTTACTAAGAGGGGATGTAAAACCGGCTTAATCTCCTCACAGGGGAGGTCTTTGTCACTCTCATTAACCCTTTTGACTTTTAAATGGAGCATCGTAACTGTACCAACTTTTGGGGGAAGCGTTGAAAGTGTAATGGCTTTGACTTTTGCCTTAGAAGTGACCGGCTTGGGCTGCCCCATGACTACATGTTTTGAACTAGAGGCAGCCTGAGTTGAGGCTAAGGGGGATTTAGGCAGCGGCTTAGATGGATGTGCTACTTTATCCTCCTTAGTATAAACTCAGCAAGAGGGAAACCAGAGAAAGTGATAACTGACTTCACCAGCTGAGCTTTTGCACCTGAGCTTGAGGGGAGCGCTGCCCCATAACTGCTAATGTTTTCTGGCTATCCTCATATGGTAAAGGAGTATTTTGTCGTTGCAGTTCTGCAGCAGTTGGGTCCAGCAGGATACAGCCATAGAAGAGGCTAAAGGGGCAGAGTTGCTTCCTATTAAGAGCTTTTTCCAGAAGTTTATGTTATAAAAGTCAGCCACTGTTAGCAATGCCTCTTTGATAACCCATACAGTTTTGAAGGTGTTCTTGACTGCGGAGATATGCATTGCTAAAAAGGGATAAGACGCCAAGCTAGCCATTATAGCAGCAATATATCATCTAGAGAAAGCAGTTTGGCCAGCAACAGAGGTGAGCTTTTCTATAGAATCGCTCAACAAATGAGTGGATTGATTCTCCCTCTTGCAGGCTAAGGCACATAAAGGCCTTTTTCTTCATTGTAAACTCTTCTTTGATTTAAACTAGTCAATCAGCGCTTGTTTAACCTCAATCCAGGTGGTAAGTGTGGCCATTTTTGGGGCCATGATCTCTTGAGCCATCTGAATCAAGCAGGGAAGGATAAATTAATTTTTGAAGGTCAGTCGCTCCTTTTCTTACAGATTTGTAAACATAAAGTAAGGAGGCAATACTGCCCTTGCCAGATGCGAACTTGTCTATAAATGGAGGTTTAATAATATGATGGGAGAGCCCATAAGGCTTGTGGAAAGTTCTGCTCAAGCCTTTTGAGGTGAGCTAAAGCACTAGCTAGTTGGTTCTATAAAGCAGCTAGCCTTGGATCGGAAAATTTGTCATTCTTTAGTTATTTTAACAGGATTTGGTGGTATATAGGGTCCCCTGTAGCTAGCACCACATGTTGGGTTTTAGGCGCGGGAGATTCTCGATGGTGCTTGTTTCTCTAAAATTCAGCAATTGAGATTGAAGCTACTGAAAATAATAAAGTTACTTAAACTTTTAAAAACTAGAAAGTCATGGTTTTCTAAAGTTTTATTATGCACTTCCCAAGATAAGAAAAAGAACCCCTCTTTTTTTTAGTACTAGATGGAAAAAGAACCCCTCTTGATATTTGACTGTTCAGTATTTATACTGTATTTAGGGCTAAAGGGAATTCAATGGTAAGTTCAGTACAGCTTAGTAAGATCAATATTAGAAAATGATGGAATTTAGCCTATTAAAGCTCAAAAAATTCACTTCACTTTGGCTGAATTATGGATGGGGAACTAGTTTTTAGGCAATACATACTCACGTGGTAACAATTTAATATATTTCAGCCAATCCTCATTAGCTAAAATTATTGCAACTAGGGGGACCTCTGCCAAGCCTATAAAATGGGGGTCCCCGTTTAGATGTTTTGTAGAAAACTGGACATGGCTGGGGAGAAAGCTCCTATAGATTACCTGGGATCCCTCACGTGGTTGGGGCAATCCAACTGCCTGACTTCTTTCTAATTACCCGTTTAGTATTTGAAATATCGTTACCCCAATTTTTGGGGTTCCACCAAGAATTGGCCAGGGTCTTTTGGCCAATAAAAACGTTGCTATTATTTAAATCAATATTATCATTATCACGAACTTGTATGTCCATTATTTTCCCTTTTTGGCCGATTTTGACCCAAAACATTCTTAACTTGAATCTGGGAGGACAAATGTCTGACACACTTTAACCCTTTTAGTGCCTAGCGAAAAATGGGTGCCTATGCAAAGATAACTGGACGAATTTGATGAATTTATTAGGATTTGGGAAAAGGCTTATAAAAACCAAACTAAGAATGATAATTAACCCCTTTAGTGCTGGATGACAATATATTGACATTTACTACACTTGCAAAAAGTGCCAACAACAATATATTGTCATCCACCACTAAAGGGTTAAAATGAACCCCAGAACATGGGACAAATTATTCTGCCTTAATTAACATGCCATTACTATCTGTATTGTAATGTCCATCACTCAGGGGTAGGCCATCTATTAATTACATATATATGCTTTTACATAGGCTTAATTGAATATACAAATGTTGAAGTTTATTGAGAGGTTTATGAGTAGATAACATATTCCTTAAGCATTGCTAAAAAGACCTTATGTAGTCATTCAAATCTTTTGTCATCCCCGATCCCAATTTATTTGCTTGGATACGTTTAAGAGCTTTTTTAAACCCTTATAACCTGAAGCTGGAGTATTGTGGAAGCTCTTGACTACTTACAGTTGAGTTTGCCCATCTGGGACCCATATAGCACGTTGCTTGTATAGCTTTAAACATTGATAACTAATTCAGGAGAAAGTCCAAAATATAGTATTTTTTAACATATCTTAGTAAATAGGATTCTTACTTTATTCTTCTTTTTTCTTAGCTTTCTAAAGAGGTCTCAGAATGTTATATGGTTAAGAAAGTAAACAAAATTGGTCTGTTTCATTCATAAGTCTGGTGTTGTAATACAAGTATCTAGGATCATTTTCACTACGACCTTATCTCCTTCCAAGTTCATCCAGAACTCAATCTAATTTCCCTGATGTATAGTCAATATGGTTAATAATTGTCTAGACCTAAAACTCATCATGACTATTGCTAACTGCCTTAGACCTTTTAGTAAAGAAGGCTAAAGTGATTATTTCTACTAACCACAGGATTTTTACTGCTATTTAGGTATTATCTCCAGTGTTTGATAGCCTTGACAATGGCTAAAAGTTCTCTATCATAAACCATGTGATTTCTCACCGCTTTTAACATAGTATGGGCAAAGAAGGCCACAGAATGGACTCTCTAATTACTTTTTTGGTGCATAATGGCGTCATAAGCAAAGTTTGATGCGTCAGTCTCCAAGGAAAGTTGTTTGTTTAAAAAGGTCTAATAAGAACTGGAGTTGTGGCAGATACTTTTAGAAATTAATTGACTTATTAGCCTTCTCCATCCATATGATAAGTACTATAAGAAGAGATATCTGTTAGAGCAATCCCAATTGCAGAGAAATCTTGATTAACCTTTCTACAATAATTTCAAAGCTTAAGTAAAGCGCAAAACTTTTTTATTTCAGGCAAAACTTGTGTGATATTGTAGAGATTTTGCATTGAGAGATAGCAAAACCACCTTTCTTGATAGTGACCCAAAGAAACTCAATATTACGCAAAAACATATTTTACAGCTCAGCATATAGTTTTTATTTCCTGGATCATCTTACAACTTCTTCCATTCAGAATTAAGAAGTTACAATGTCCTTTTAGTATACAAGAATGTCATCAAAGTAAACAACTACAAAATTGTCTAGCATTGGGAATAGAACTGTCATCAAAGCTTAGAATTTTGATAAAATCTTAAGCAGCTTAAAATGAATTATCAATTATATTTCTAAAAGGATCCTGAAGTTTATCTTCCAATAATTTTTTTTGAATTTATGACTTGATTATATGTATTACAAAATCTAACTTTGCAAAAATCTAAGCCACTGTAAGGTTTTCTGTTAATTTTTCAGCTGATGAGTTAGGGTATCTAAATTTTTCCCAGGAACAGAGTTTAAATCTAAAGTAAGCTACACATTATCTGAGGCAGCATATCATTTTAAAGACAATTGGAGATAGCGAGATTTAGAACTTATCATGTATTCAATTTATAAGTTCTCCTTAAAACCGTTTCAGTAAAACTCTTTGGTGCCAATTTGTAGGGAAAACGTTTTCTCAACTGGATATCTTTCATTGAATATTGATACTTTTTAAATTATAGTCCCAGAGTGGGAGTTATGTCTTATGTTCACTTCATTAGTTACATCTTGGTATCTTTTTAGCTCCTTATGTAATATTATGATAATATCCCATTGGTTTATTTATTACTCAATGGAGTGTAGCCAAGGGATAACAATGAAAGTCAATTTTTTCTGCAATTTTTTATGAATTTAAAACTTTTAATTAGTATAAGAAATAACCGTCTGGTTATCCCAATTAATGATGAAACGTGCTTCTTTCACCCAAGAGAAATACAGTACAACAGGAAAGGTAATATGTTTCATTAATGAGGTACTTTTGCTGAGCCTGAAATTTCCAATATATATCTTGCAGTATAATCATCTACTTGAACATCCAGAGTTGCATCATATGCTATTTTGGCCTTTTCCTTCTTTGATACATCCTTTTTTGACTTGATTAGGCTGTAATCCATAAAACTATTCATGGCTCTGGTGTCAAGTAAGACCAGCTTGTTACAGCTTGGTTTTTATTAATAGTTCTTTTTAAGATGGTAATGTAACGTTAGGATGTGGTTTTAATGTCACTTTCAATTTTTGATAGTGAAGTAGATATTTGTCCCCTTATCCAATTCAATAATAGTTAGGGAATTCTAAAGCATGAAGCAATAATTCTAATTTTCTCCACAGTATAAAACTAATTTTGGATTCAGTAGAACTTTTACTCTGAGTAAGTAAGGATCCTCCTATTTATTTAGGCATGGTTCTAGGCAAGGCTCCTTATGCTGTTGTAAGCATGGTGTGAAATCCTTGGTCTGATTCCTTGCACTAACAGTGCAACAATCTATTAAGCAGTTGTTCAAGCCTGCGCCCCTTAGAAGAAATTCTGCACTAAGACATTATAAGCTTCTGATAGTTAATTTTAAGCCAGAAGTTTTATACTATTACACCAATTTTACTTATATCTAAAAAATTACTTCTGTATTATCAAGGTTTAGTTGTTGTTTTATAAACTTAACTTTTCACAGAAGATTCTAATTATATCATTATATTGTTGAAGTTCATTCAAAAGCCGGTGAAAATCACTTATGTTGCTTTCTTGTGACAAACCTTTAAAAATAGTTCCCTACAGAAATGTAGGTTGTTCTTGTAAATTAGAGTCCCACAAGTTTGCCTTAGCAAAAATGTCGTGGTGTTCCAAATTACTGCTTAACATTTTTTATTTTTTTATTCATGTATCTTTCCCTCTGACTCAAACTCTTAAAACTACTTAACTTAGAATATTAAAGGTTGTATTTTTGTTCACTACATGAAAAACCCATATCTAATAATCGTTTAATACTACAGAGTGAAACTAGAAAGGAAGGGTTAGATACACCAAGATTTGGTAAAAAAATTTCCTAGTTAGTCATTTTTATTATGGAATAAATGATGAGGCAGATTAATGAATTTTCCACAACTAATATGATGATTGTTATAATCATATTGAGTGTATTGACCACAAAACCACCTGAGCTTTTTTTAATGTACCATCACAGTAAGGAAATTAGTATATTGCGAGGGGAAAAAATCGAAAGGTGGACTTACTTTAAAATGAATCAGAGATGATTTAATAATGAACCCTGTTAAGTAGGTGATCACTGGTATTTATTTTAATATGAGGTACGCTGACCAGGGGATGGTCATTATCTGAAGCTTAAAGAACAAAAAATATGAATGAACAGACCTTCCCAAACAGAATGTTTTGACAACCCAAATAAAGCAAGTAAAAAAATGAACAAGATCACAACCAACCAGGTGGGACAGCGGCGAGCTGCACACCCATAATGGTGGAAGGGGAAAGGGGAGCAGGGGGCTCATCCTCATGTTCCTCAACATCCCAAGCGCGGGCCAAGGCAAAGAGCAAGGGCGTGGGTTATCAGCGATATGCAGGAGGAGAACTCAGAGGACCAGTTGGTCATAGAAAGTACTATTATTGTAAATTGTACCAATGTAAGTGGACAAGCATTTCTCTGCTTTAATGCAGATGGCAGGAAGTTTGGAAGTTGAAGCAGCACTAGCACAGGTAAATTTTTTCTTTTGTGTTGGGAAATGGCAAACACTTTTTGAATGGCTTCCGCGGCATTGCTATGCTACTGGAGAATGGTTTTATGTTCTGCGGGGTGCAGGGGGGCAAGATTGGGAAGTGGGAGACCTTTGAAAAGCACTTTTGCTGTGTGGGCAACAGCATGGCAGAGAAACCTTTTTTGGGTTAAGCAGTAATTGCCAAAGCAAACTGGTGTTGGGTGCACAATACATTGTCATTTGGCTGTGGGGCATAAAAGTGCCAAGGGGTTGCAGTAGGAAAATGTGTAGGGATAAATTACCTCATGTTGACATTGGAGTCTTCAATCACATTACCTGATTTGTCAGTTTCATCTAATGAGCACCATGGATTCATTTCATATAAGTCCACGTTTTTCTTAATAGGGATGGCTGATGCTGGCGATCGGGTTGGGGATCAGGCTTGAACTGTTGCCAAGCTGCTACATGATTTGTGGGAACATTGGTGGCATTTGACTTAGGGTGGGCCTGATTGGCTGATGCGAGGTGTTGCGTGGATGGTTAGCTAGCGGTCAAGCCTGCAGAGATGGCAGAACTGGTGAGGCAGGGGCAACTATGCTTCAAGTGATCCAACTCAGAGCAGGTTAGACATATGGTTCTCCTGCCCTCAACTCAGGCCCAGAATGGGTGGTCAGGGTCGAGGCTATGAAGGAGTGGGGGGGAAATTTGCTCAGTGACGTTATTGCATTTAGGGCTGATCATGGCAAATGCCCAAGGCTTAGCAAGGGTTGTGGCTTCATTAGGGACCACAAATTAAATGATGGGGTCATTACTGTATACTGCCAAACCTGCCATCATCTCTTGATGGAGCACCGCAGGGGGGAGGTGAGTGGGCAACTCAGCAAACTGAACTCTTACGTGAAGTCAGTGGGAAGCTGGGTGCAAGTGGTGGGAATTATGGTGCCCTCAAAAGAAGGGGCACAGCTGCTGCAGTGGCAGCATCAGCTATGCAAGTGAAGCTGAGGTCAAAGTACCCCTTATAGGGGCAGAAATTAATAAACCTGGAGGGTTGCATCACCACCTTGGCTATTTTGATGAAGGCTTTGTCTGCATATGTAACAATTTTCCATATTTGACCTGAAGGCTGAAATGCATGTTAAAGTGGGGAAGTACCAGAGGGCAGTGGGGCACTTCCTGGGAGTGTGCGAAGTGAATTGCAAGATATTTGAGCGGAACAAACTGACCTAAGGCTTTGGTAGGAATGGATGAACCAATCTGAGCGCGTTTTCTCACTGGGTGGGAAAATGCTGGGTGGTTTTTGCCACTGCCCCACACGGGAGCAGCAGGTGGTGGGGCTGAGGACATCAGTGGGTTGGTGTCACAGCTAATTTGTCTAGCTATTTAGTTTTATAGTTTTAGATTCTCTTGAAAGTGGGCACAATCAGAAATACAAAAAGATTTGATAGATGTAGATGACAATTAGTAAAATTAGCATATTTTGACTAATATAATCACCTTTATTTAAATAAAATAAAAGATATAGGCCAACCTTGTGATCACTGTTATTACTAATATAAGAAAATGTACAATATGTACAAAAAATGCGTATTTTCCAATATAGTTTCTGAATTGATTAAAAACATCCAAAGCATAAAAAATGCTAATATAATAATTGGCGCATATTAGTACATAACTGGAGGAATATAATTTTTGACCTTTTGAGGGATTCTCCACAGGGAGAATTATACAATATGGAAACTTTTCTTTCTCGTTGCAACCACTTTTGCAACCTATTCAATTCAAGACTAAATTTAGTTTGATAATCTCACAGAGGAGATTAGTCTGCGCCCATGTCTGGGAGCAGTTGGGCAAGCAAGGCAAGAGGAGCAGGCGGAAGGCCTGCAGCCTCTAACATTCAAAAACGCTCCAGAGAATTTGGCAGAATAGAAAAAAATCTCAAAAAACTGGCGGTCACAATTTCCCCAGAGATACTCGTGTGGCAAGCACGATGCAACCAGTACATCAATACGCCACACTCCCAGCCACTTTTGTCGGTGGAATTCGGAGTCCATGTGTATCTGGACATCCAAAAAACTGCCTTATGGGAAAAATTTTGTGAAGATGTACACAAAATTTTCCCAACTGAGGTGTATGTTGGCCTCATTCCATGTCGTGCAATTGGCTGGGCCTAGGTTTTGAAAGCAAAATAGCAGCAGATGAGGCTGCAGCGGTGCGCATAGTGGTTGACCTCCCTGAAGGGCAATGGGTTGTCAAAACCAAATGCACCAGATGGACAAAATCAAACCAAATTTTCCTCACGTTTGACTTTTTGCCTACTACAGTAAAACGTGACATTTTGGAGCAACACCTGAAAGATGGTCTCGCCATATATGGCAAAATACAATCTTTTGAAATGCAACGTTTCATGCTGATGCCACACCTGTGCACTGGCAAAGCCATGGCAGTTCTGACCCCAACTGAGGAGATCACAAAGGACCTAACCCAGATCCTGAACTCCACCTTTATTAACATCGCAGGGCATACCACCCACCCATTCTGGGTAACAGTGGACAGCGCGCCCCCCATTTGCACCCACTGTGATGTGTTCAGCCATAAGGTGCACGCATGCCCCATCAAAGAGAACGTCACATTCCAAGAGCACCCCTCGATGGCCATGGCCAGCGGAGAGGCGCACTATGAACCAACCGCAAGCACCAAGGAGGCTTTCCTGTGGGGAGCACAAGGCTGCTACCTATTGGTAAAGCCTATCTCCCTGCAAGAACGGAAGAAGGCCAAGCAGGCCCGTAGGGCTGCAGTCAAAGAAGCGGCCAAGGCCACCACCACCATCCCACACTCACAACGCCAGGAGGACATGGAGACCTTCGTGGCGGAAGTAACTCGGGAATCCATCACCCAATCAGATTGGGAGGCCCATGCCAAGTGGGCCACTCAGTCTGAGGATCTGATGGGAGATTCGATCTCACCCAATTGCTGCACCCAAGCTCCAGTTGAAACCCAACTTGGGACTTATCCCAACTGAAAAAAAATTTTTGCCCCGCTCAATGGTGCACCAAATTTATCCGCACCGCAAAAAATTCGTCCGACGTCAGGAAAACAAAAAGTGAAGGCCAAAGCCAATGCAACTCTTTCCGCAAAAATTAACAAAAACCCCGATAGTGTTGCTGCTAACACCTGTGCTGCTGTGAAAGCCCGTGGGGACCTTGAAGAGGCTGGTGGGCCTGGGGGCCCACCCCCTCGCACCTAAGGTGCGAAGGGTGAAACCTTCACTCTAGGGATGCTGAATATCGCTGGACTCAAGGCCTCCCCATCCTGGGCTAGGAAACTGAGTTTTTACAAAACAATTTACCCATGGATATCCTGGCCATCCAGGAGTCCCACTGACCACAAGGTTCCGAGGAAGCTTGGAAAACAATGCTCCTACCATCCCTATCCTTTTGGTCAAAGCACTGTGGGGTGCTAATTCAGAAAAATAATTTTTTCAAATTCACGTCCTCAGAAACATTCCTAAATGGCTGAGTGCTCATTGTCACCTTCTTGTGGGCTGACGTTGCACACACAATTGTCAACATCTACGCCCCAAACAGTGCACATGAGCGTTGGGAATTTTTCTCGTCAGTCAAATCCCTCCCGCTACCCCCCAATTCTTTCCTAGTTGGCGACATGAACTGTTGTCTAACCTCACCAATGAACCGGTGGCCACCCTCACCCAACGCCCCACAGGGTCACATAGAACTCCGTATTCTTAAAGCCACCCTTGGATTAATGGATGCGCTGCCACAACATGCCCCACTGCTCAAAAACATGATGCGTCCCTACATCCATATCAGCCAATTAAGGTCCATGACCCACATTGACCTTATTCTAACACCAGCGAAATTCCAACCCCACATCTCCCACTTCAAAACAACGAAAATGGAATTCTCTAACCAATGACTGGTCTCAATAACATACCACTTACCTGTCACAGTTGCAAAGGCCCCACATTGGTGCAAAATCCACCCCCCCTGAGCTCGCGTCACCAGGATTTTCCACGTGGGTGGAAGAGGCAACTTTAGCAAAATCGTTTGTTGCACCGTTTTGCGCGGACCCCATTTCCACATGGGCAACTTTCAAAGAAGACACCATCCGCCACTATCGCCATCTCTCATCCAGATGCTCACGAGCCACATCAGCGGTTATATCGCGCACGCTGGCGGAATAGCCCACTTGGAGTCCAACATTCCGGCCACAGGATAGAGCCCTGCATGGGGCCGGAAGTGGGCGGAGGCAGCCGCCCACCTCAACGCACTTGAAAGGCAACACAAACATCGGGTTTGTGTCCAGTACAGGGCCACATGCATCACTAAAGGTGACAAGTGCACCGCATACTTCTTTGAAAAAATTTCGCACCACGCCAGCGCGTGGCCTACACACAGATGCAAAGATCAGATAATTCCATTGTGGACACACTGGCCGAAGTGGCAATCAAAATGCAAAAATATTACTCCAAGTTATACTGAGCCAAACCAATTCAGCCGGCCAAAATGGTGGAATTTCTCGACCAAGCTCATATCCACACCATTTTCCAATACCTGAGAATAATGAATTTAATTACTCTGAACGAATTATAAACAGCTTTTTGTGGTGCGCCAAACTGAAAATGCCCAGGCCCAGATGGCATTCCATATGATTTCTACAAAAAATATTTTAAATATATATCCCCATTGCTGCTAGCCTCACTCAACCAAAGCCTGTTGGAAACATGCCTCCTACCAGGAGGAAGTGAGGCCTTTACTGTCACACTCTTCAAGAAAGGGGATAAGCTTGACTTAGCCAACTGGCGCCCCATTTCTCTAACAAACACAGACACCAAAATTTTAATAAAAATCATGGCTAACCGTTTAGGGACTGTAGCATCTGCCACCATCTCCCCAGAACAATTCGGTTTTATCCCCAGAAGGTCAATTTGGGATAACGTGCACTCTGTGGCTAATGTGTGTCAGTCCACAGCCTCTGGGGCACTTGTTTTCTTGGACCAACAAAAGGCCTATGATAGAGTAAACTGGGAATACCTTAGGGCCTGCCTCCATCAATTCCGCCTACCCCCCGCTTCATAAACTGGGTGATGCTGCTCACGGAATCTGTGACAATGGCAGTGCGCGGCCTAGGCTTCCTAACGGAAGTAGTCTGCCCTCAAAGGGGCCTGCGACAAGGGGACCCCCTCAGCCCACTCTTATACAACTTCAGCCTTGACCCACTACTGCGAAATGTGAATGCCCACCTCACTGGGGTCCATGTGCCAGGCCAAACCCCAGTCAAGATGATGGCATTTGCAGATGATTGCGTGGTGGGGATGTCTAATAACAAAGATGCACGTGCACTTGAAGCCCTCATCCAGGAATATTCCCATGTAAGCAACGCGGCACTGAACGCCTCCAAAACCAAAATCATCCTCCTTGGTCAGTTTCAGAACTGCTGGGCCCCAGCAAGTAGTTCCCAACCCGGCCCATCTGCTCGCCCACGTCCACGCCTTACTAACTCAACACACACCGCTCCACTGGTGCTCCCCTTTGTGCCACGTCCTACCATAGGACCGGTGCGCCATCTGGGCGTGTTGATGGAGGCAGGCGGATATGCGTCTGCAGTAATGGAGTGCCGTATACTGGACAACGTGACAAAGCGAATCGCCTCTCTCAGAGCCCACCCTACTACCCTCACTGGCAGGGTTGTTCTTGCCAACTCTATGCTCCTATCCAAAGTCTGGTTCGGAGCCCACGCCATCCCCTTCTCCCCAAGCTTCTTCAAATCCCTGTATGCTTTGCTGCAAGGATGGCTTTGGTCAGGCCGCCCTCCACCAGTACGGCTAGAGGTCATGTTTGGCCCTCATCATCAAGGTGGCATGGGCCTGCTTGACTTCAAAGCCCATGCTGCCAAGATCCTGGGCACCTGGATCGCGACCGTCACTGCTCCTACACTCCCATCCCAACACTGATCCCGTGAGGCCCGCTCCAACTTCTCCTGAGCCTTGGGCCTCAACAATCCATCAAACCCCCACTCCCTGATGAGGTACCTCGTATCACACACATCGGCCACAGGTCCTCACGGGACTAAAACCCACTACAAACGAATCCTACTCTCCATGCGAAGCGCAGAGTGGAGAATTCGTATTAGTGGACATACAACCCAAAGAGGCCGCCCCTCTCCTCAGTTCACACAAGAGGTACAGGGGATGCCCATCCATGATGGCGTGATCCCCATTTGGCTCAAGTCCTATCCAGGGTGGACTACCTGGACAAGATGGACATCCCTTATTCCACTGAGACCCAAAAGACTTTCTGGAAATATGCACACCATCCTCTGTTGCAGCCTCAAGTCCGCTCCCATGTGTGGCGCTGCCTGAGGCGGGTGTATCGTACAGATGAGCGCTCTAACGCTTTACACTCATCCTGTGTCGTGTGTGGCCAGTATGGAACGCTGTTCCACCGCCTGGAGAAGTGCACCACCTCTAAAGTGATATGGCGCGAAGTCCAACGTCTGCTAGGCCAGGATCAAACACATCCCTTCAGTCTGTCAAGAGATATGTTTGCTTCATCAATGGCCTCCCCCTTCCACCCTCCCTCCGTGCTCTGGTGGTTGCAATCGCCATGTGGACTATCCACACGATTGTCTTGGATGCCATCGCTGGCTCCATCCCCACCCTCCCTGAAGCTTTCCACAGATTCTGGTCTCATTTGGTGGACAACTTTCAAGCATGGATGTTTGGATATCTCCCACCACGTCGCCGACAGCTGGTCTCCTTCTGGTTCCCAGTCTGGTTCATCAAATCAGACCCCTTCCTCCACACGTGCTTAATAGTGGCTACGGCCCCTTCACACGTTCCCTCCCCCTCCCCATAAGTGGCGTTCCCGCTGGCAACAAGAGATAGCATCGCTTCTCTGGGGTGCCCCCCTGGTACTAAGTTTATCTTTCCTGAGTCATATTCGGAAGTGTCCATCTCATGGTCAGCCTTCCCGCAATAAATTTAAATTTAAATTTAAAAAATTATACAATATGAAATTTAGCATAGAATTTTGATTATGTGATTTCAACTGTGATAGAATTCAACTTAGATAGGACTGTTGGCAATAAAGTCTACACAAGAACACTATAAAAAGATAATTTAAATAAAGTATAAAGTTTATATCATAATATACTATATGAGAAAACTAGATGCTTTACAACTTTATACTAGCCTTAGATTTTTCTCAGCTATCCATGTTTATGCATAATCTATCTGAACTAAAAGGGATAAAATAATAACAACTAATTCTAGAAAGTTTATATATTAGCTTTCTTCAATTTTGGAGTTTTTTAACTACTAATAAGCTCCAGAAAAGCCACAATATCAAAATAAATCAATTAAAAATGATATAACCAAAAATATTAAAAATTGAACCGATTAGGTTAGTCAATTGAATTATATTAAGTTTAAACTTAACATACTTTCTTAGTCAAGGTAGAGTGATAGATTTCTTAGGATTTCAATACTGGCATGTAGGCGCACTATAGCAGTATTTACATGGTCACACAACAAGCGTATCTTTCATTAATTTATTAGTAGTAGCACGAAGGGGTTTGATGTAGCAAAACCATTACTTTTGACAAACCTCCACTAGTTATGTTTTCATCATTAATTTTAGAAACTCCTAATTCAACTGTAGGACAATTTGATACTTAATACCATGTGTTTTGGTTGTGCGCCCTTGAAACTAATTACTGCTTTATTGACTTTCATTAAAGCGCTGTTAAAAAGCTCAGAATAAGGCGATTGTTATTCTATTGGACATGAGTAAAGCTCATTGCATTGCTAATCATAACATTGTGCAGGCCATAACTAGTAAATGTTGGTAGATGGACAAATGAATGTAAGCATTGAGATACTTCATATTTATACTGCAGAGATTTAAGCTTTTAGGGAGGATGATCATAGTCAATTTAATTATATAACATATATATATCTTGGTCTTGATTGTGTTTTTGAAAAACATGCCCATAATTTTTCACCAGGGTCACAAGCATTCAGATGATATTCTCTAAGCTACCATTTCATTATGAGTATGAGCTGCTCAGAAGTGACATTGTCATTCTCCCTTATTATTGAATTCTAATTATTGACAGTCCACAATAAATTTCTACTGAAATGTGTTAAAAACTTGGGCTTTGTTGCTCGCTTTAAGCTCTGAATCTCAACTGCACAGATTCGTGGATCCTGGTATTGACTATTTGAATGAGATTGTTAGAATGGGGCAATATTAGTATGAAGACTATTATTATAGTTGATTACCCAAAAGCCACGTTGAGAGTAAAGTCCAACGCTAAACTGGTGCTTCTTCATCTTGAAGATATTTTTATCTGGTAGGGAACACTTTCCCTATTCCCTTCTCACAGAGCCAAGTAGAGATTTTGATATTGCTAATCCTAAGAATATCTGATCCATGCACTCTTCTCTTAAGAGTAATGTTAAACAACCAATGTTAAACAACTAAGCTAACATCAAGTTTAATCTAATTTTATTAGGGAATTATTTGGGGTTTTTATAGTTAGAATTGGCATACAACTTTTCAGCTGTCCGATGAGAATATTTGTGCTCCTATACTGGTTTTGACCCTTAGTGTTAGGCACCAAATCTCATCAGGTACTGTTACCAGTGTTTTTAAGCAGCGTAATCCTTGGGCATTTGGCAGACCAAACAATTGGTATTAGGTACATGAAACTGATTGTTCTGGCCAATGACAATTCTACTCTTCCTCTGGCGTTTGAACGTTTTGATAGTTTCTGATGACTTCAATCTGTTCCGCTATGAACAATTCCCTATAATTTGACTATCAGGGATTATACCAATATCAAATTATTGCTTAATTTCATTGGGGATGATTCCTAATGAATTTTCATCTGTCAGCAGCCTCAATTATCAAAGGAGTGATGCCTGACAATAATTAAAAGTCAGCGACTTCTAATATCATTGGTGATTTCGCCCAAAAATATTCTCATCAGTCAGCCACTATTCCTAACCCTCTACAATTATAACATACTCGTTGAATCTCATATTTGGTCAAAGGGTTGGACTATGTGATCATCTGCAATTCTGACACATGCATTCCTGATCAGAAGGGGTATCTATAATGAAGATGGGTAGTTTGTCATCTTAAGCTTTCATGGGCTTTCCTGCATGCTTTGCTTCAAAAACTTCAAGATCCATGCAGATATTGTAAAAGGAACTGCTGTTAGAATTAGAAGGTTCTGACATGGCACAGTTTTTATAAGTGTAGATGATGCGTTGGATTAGTGGACTCCTATTTTGAGCACCACTATTAAAATTCCGTCAGATATTGGCCACTAATGTATGTTATCCATAAAGATAATGTATAGGGTTTTATTATCACTGTTAGCTTGGGGGAGAATTATTACAATTACTGTCCCCTCAAAATCAAAAAAGAGCAAAACGAAATTTATATGAAAAATATGTATCTAGTGACATAGTCAAACTGACATCTAAACTCAAGTTTTAAACTACCCTATACTTTATTGCTTTCACTAGAAGTTTTATTATCAACCACTTTGTCTTAGGCCTAAGCTGCCTAACCAATCGTTGTATTGGACTAAGTTCTTGTGAATCATATATTAAACTTAGCTTTACGTTGGGTCCATTATCCTTAGAGTGGCCAATCATCTCGCTTAGCTTCAGAAGGGCAATCTTTGAGATATAAAATTCATAATATTCATAAACATTTTGTTCTTGACACCTCAAATTGCATGAAAATGACCTTATATGGCTCCTATAGTTTTCAATACCTTTTTAACGCCAATTTTATGTCATATTAATTTAAGTTGAGATATATGATTATCTGGACTTATTTCTTAGTCACATCAACTTTCTAACAATACCCTTGAAAACCCCATAGTGTTTCTTTTCTATTAGAGAAAGAGGGTGGACAATAAGTCGTCATGGAATAACACGTTTGAGAAAAATATAGAGAAAATTATAATCAATCTTGATATTTGATGATGCTTTATGGGGCTTGGAGGGTCCAGGTACTCCTAGATAAAGCCTTGTATTTGGTCAATTGCCAGATAGAAAGGTCACCAGTGGATCATTAGAAGTGAACCATAATCAGAAGCCAAGACTATTTAGGTCAAAGATGGTGCTTAAGGGCTTTGTAAATCCCCAGAAACATTACAGAAAACGATGGACGGAATTCCCTGAGACTTGAAGATGTCTTGTTTCTTACTACTTAGACCGCATCTCACTATTTAACTGAACATTCCAGGAGCACTTTCACCACCTTTTTCAGGTCTTTAACTGACTCCAAGCCTTGAGCCTCAGATTAAAAACCAAAAAATTTCACCTTCTTAGAATAAAACTTGATTCACTTGGCCACAAAATCAGTGCAAATATATTTAGCTTTAGAGTGGAAAAGCAGAGGCCATTTCTAATAAAAACCAAACAGTGAATGCTTGACGTCTAGATATTTATAGGCATGGCTCTATCAATACTTCGTGCTCCATTCTTAAGACATCGCCACTCACTCATTGTAGTTGATGAACGTTAGATTTTATAGGAGAGCCAAACATGAAGAGATTATCAATGAGCTCAAACAAAGGCTAATGTAAGCACAGATTTTAGAATATCTGGATCTAAACATGACTTTCTTCTTTTTTATTACCACAAGTAATATTAGAATGGAGCTTCGTTGACACTTCCATTTGAAGATAGGATTATATTACCATAGAATACTGCTCTAAGGTCTTATACAAGGCAAAGAAGAATGTCTATTTACAAAGAATTAAAATTTAACTGTGGAATGAGTAGCCAAGCATTTCTGCAAATATGTGTATGGAGTACATATGGTTGTGATCAATCATGATTTACTGATTTGGTTTAGGTCATGTAAAATCTAGATACCTGGTGTCATAGATGAGGTAGCAAATGGATCAGTGGATTATTCCTCAACATGCATAATGTTAAAATCACCCCAAAACCAGAGGAAGTGCAGACAACCTACCCGCAGTGGATGATGACAGATGATCCCCATTTATATATTCTTAGAGGCAAAAAATTCGCCTCAAGATCAGAGTGATTTCATGCGAATTAATTTTTGATCTGGCACTTCAGTAAACTTATTTTATTGAGGATTATGACGGCATCTAAGATAAATATGAAAATAATCTCAATTATACTTTCATAAGAGAATTTGCAATTCACTGATGACAATATAAAGACTTGAACAAATTATCCTAATGGGAATGATTGAGGCTCCAGAATAAATATTACCTTATCTGGAAGGCAACATATTTTGTGAGTCACTTAAAATCCAGTGTGAGGCACATCAAATGAGTGCCATCACTTGAACCTGAAGTTAAAAAGCATATTAACAGATTTGGTATTAAAGAAATATATGAATAAGATGCAACATCCCGTAACCCAAAAGTGGGAACAGATGGAAGGGCCCCTGAACATCTAGAATCAAAATTAACTACCACTTGAAGGAGCTTGAAGATACAGTAACTACATCAAATGATGAAGCAACAAATGTAGCAGTTAGATGACGTCTCACTAGGGATTCTGAAAATCCCCAATATCAATACCCGATTCCTAGTTTATTCATAATATTTGATCATTATCTATATTGATTTTTCATTCTAAGTATAAAGTACTTTACTCCTTTACATTAGTACTATCCCTTTTCACAGAATCTTATTTTTTCTTTTTATTTTCAATCATTGTTGTCTAAGTGAACTAATCACCAGTAGCCAATCTGGGAATAACGAGTAGCAGAATACAAAAGACAGTATGAGATCTGCTCTGATGAACAAGAAGCTGTATATTGCAGATACCTTGGAGCCGATCTGCCAAGGGGGAGTATGGATTGGTTTTCGTTGAGTCTTGAGGGCCAACATACAATGAACATTATAAAGAAAGTCAACAAAAGATATTGAAAAGTGCAAAAAGTTTATAAAAGAGATTAATGCAACAACGGGTAGCATCAGAGGAGACATTTCTTTACTAGAATAATGTGATTTTATGAAGTTTTTCTGATGCCTAATTTGCGTTAAAGAACCCCCTGAGCAGCAAGTCTAACTCACATGTTAAGAGACCCGAGGTTGGCGCGCTGACTCCTGGCATGATGAGCTATGTAATTTCAAGGGTATAAGTTTAATATTATACATCGAGATGGCCACAATTATATGACTGCAGATGAGCTTTTAAGCTTACCGATGTTCCATCTAGAAGAGCATGAAAATTTTAACTTTATTATAGGAGATCCTGAAGAAATTTGGAGCATGAAACTAAAGAAGTTTATGGTGTGTCAAGAAGTTCTTAAAGGATAATTATCAAGTAGATGGCCAACAACGTAAGTTTGGTCATGGAAAAAGGGTACTACATCTGACCCAGTAGTTAAAAAAATTATCTTTAAAGTGCAAAATCGACTAGACTATGGCAGGTATTAAAATTTTATGAGAAATTATGATAAACAGGCGCTACGAAGGCTATGAAATTATTAGTATTGTGGCTCTAAAGAAATCGATTTAAATGTAATGAAGCTATTAGTTCCATCACAATGGTTAATGTCAACTGAATATAAAGAATCCTAAATGAACATAGACCAAACTTATACTACGTGAGACCAGTAAGTGAGGTACTTTATTAATTAAAAAACCAGAGATATTTATAGGGAAAATTTAGTGGTTCTTTGTGAGGATTATCTTGATTCACCTGAGGTAAGAACTATCCTACCAGAGGACAAATATTGTTGATTGTCATTATTATTATAATATTTATGATGATCATATCTAATAGAGCTCTAGTTAGATGCAATCACTCTTCTTAATGAGGCCTAGCCCCTTCAAAATGATTAGTCATTTCAAATTTCTTGGCCATCTCGAACTACTGAGTTTCTTTGGGTTGATTAGATTCACCATCATAGGAGGTCAACAACTCCTAAGATTCTTTCTTCAGTTAAATTGAGAATTGTGAATTTCGTTTTAGATTTCTCCATCTTATTAGACTAAGATATCAAATCTCAACCTAGAGTAATTTTGGTCATCTTAGTTGTATCTTCAACGGCGGGTTACAGAAGAATTATGGGCACCTGAAGAGACAAGTTTATAGTGAAGTATTAGGTGATAATATGATTTGAGCCATCAAAATTTGCATACCTTGTGCAAGATTTAGAGCATCAGTGAAGACGTCTGACTTCACATCAGTACAATTTACTATCTTTTTTAAATACTTTCTATTGATCTTAAAGAGGTTTAGATAAGAGATGGTGAATTGTTGCACAGAGGTTAAACCCACTGATACAATGGAAGGAAGATATGAAGATTGCCGTTCCTTAAATGAAGATTATAAAATAGATAAAATAGAACAAGCGCTTCTGGGAAACCCAATCTTCTAATATAAAAAGCAGATTCACACTGCCACAATCAGGGTGTCTACACCAGATATCAACTTTGTATTGCAGAGTCCATTGAAGCTTTCCAACTAAAAATGATCCCCTTTTTACTCTCTGTTGTTACTTTTATTTCTCTCGCTACAGTCATTTTTACAACTCAAACAAAGAAGTTAATCTCACTCACTATTCGCTTAGTGCAACTCTCATAGGAATTTTAAACATATCGCTGCACTTCCAAATATTAATCTTTGGCATTTGATCCACTGGCAATCATCAGTAACTTACTAATATAATCTATTCTCGATTATCCTTAGCTTCTAGTCACAAATGATAAAATTATACAAATTGTAATCATACTGCTTTCTAAAGCAATCAGATCTGGTGGATTCTTATGCAATCACTTGACTATCAATTGAAAGCTTACTGTATCCTAGTATTTGACATAGCGGGAGGAAACTATCTGATTAGAATCTAGACATTCCCCTCTCTTAACCAGAAGGTATTCCTCTGATACGTCGCCTACATCTCATTCTCTGCTAACCAATCCAGAAGAACCTCATCATATCTGAGAGTGGAACCTTCCTTATTCTGCCAATGGCTATGGGCCCTTCCAGGTGAATCACTTAGTGTTTGTATGCTTAAAGGAACTTAACTTGTTTTCAGTTGATAGTCTTACAGCTTGCTGGGTCCTTGATTATGTAGGCATAAGTATCAATTATTTATACTATCTAGAAGGGTCCAATCCAGATGAGAGCTAAAATACTCCGCCGCCCATATTCATGCTGGGCATGTACAAGACATGCTCTTCTTTTGTGAACTGCGGAAGTCTGCTACATCATTGTTGATTGGAATCACACTCCTTAATTTTCGGTCAAGATGGTCAAGTACACTTCATTCTAAATTTAATAAGCGTAGACGTCAGATTCATCAGAGAGAGTAGATGCTTCTTTTCGCCTGTATCCTCTACATAATTAAAAGTAGTGAGGCAGAGCTGGGTGTCTGCCATAGAGTAAAAGGAACAGACTATTTCCCATTGACAAGTGATAGCTGATGTTATAACAAAATTGAAGTACAGAAAAGGGTGCTCCAGTCAGATGATCAATCCCTCTCAAGCTTCCAAAGGATATCTACTTAAGCTCCATTAATCTATTTAACAGTTCAATTAGAATCTGAATGATATGTAGTAGTTATCACACCGCAGATCGCCATCAATTTGTTCAACTTAAAAAGGACATAGGAGGTGAAGTTAGTTCCATTGTCCATGATTAGGAACTGTGGGCAGCCATGTCATTGAATAACACACTCCATTATGATCTTTGCAGTTATCACGGCCCAAGATTACTGATTGATTGTACTTCTATCCACCGTTTTAAGTAGTCTATTGCTACCAATATATACTTGGAGCGATTTGCGCCGATTGTCAGGGGTCCAAGACGTCAATGGATACTGTATGCTAAGAGAAATAGGTTTTAACCAGACGATAAGTGGTTCTCTTGTGTAAGGATTTTCCACTTGGCATTGATGACAATAAGTGACAGTTTCCAGCACGTCAAAATTCATACTTTACCAGTAATAGCGCAACTTTAAGAATTTTAACGTTTTCCATAGTCCTCTGTTCCCTATCGCCTTGTGTGTATCAAAGATAATACCCAGTCAGGAAGAGGGCTTTGGAAATCTCACTGTGACCTCAGTAACCTTTAAAAACAGATCAACATCTCATAAGAAGGTATCAATTCTCATCCCATCCAGCGCCCAAGGGATTTGAGGTGACGTGTTAGCATATTACTATTGATCATTTTATTGTACATTATATCACAAGATCCATCTTGATAGTGACGGCTGGTAAGTGTTATAGGCAGTCAGTATTATGGTGTTTTGCGCCCTGCTGGTGGGCTATCTTAAAAAATTGCTTGCAGTTTGAGTACCCAACTGTGAGAGGCAGCCCTCTTTCACCAAAAGATTTGGTAACCAGCGTAATGATGTGTGATCATTTACAATTTTTGACTTAACTCTGTGGAGATATACCTGAAATTGTTTTCATGTATAAATTACCACTAGGAACTCCATTTCAGTCACTACATAAACTCACTCGTGACAGTTAAAACTTTTGCTGCAATAGAGATGGGATGGTCCACCCCATCAACATCCCACTGTGACAAGACCACTCCCTCATTGCGAAGAGAAGCGTCTGTCTAAACAATAAACTCTTTCTCAAAGTTTAGATACTGCAGCACTGGAGCGCTGATTAGTGCCGTTTGAAGAGTTTAAAAGTTCTCTGACATCATTCCTTCCACTTAAAAGTGGCGTCCTTTTTCAAAAGCTTAAAGAGAGGGGGCCCCAATACAGCTAAAATTGAGAATAAACTAACAGTAATACTCACCCATGCCCAAAAAAGATTTTAATTTCTCATTTGATATGGGGTTGGGCCATCTTTTGATGGCTTCTACCATAACCAGGTGTAGTGAAAAAAAACTAGCATCTACCATGAACTTGAGATATACTAGTTGCTTTTTGAAAGTAACATTTGTGAGTCTTGATTTTAATTTAACCTCGATGAGCTAGCAGAATACTTACTCCAGGTGATCTGGGTGCTCAGAAAATAAATATGAAAAAATGTTAATATTGTCAAGGTAGACAAGGACATATGACAGTTTTAGATCACGCAGGATAGTGTCCATCGCCCTTTGAAAGTAACTAGGGCGTTACATATACCTTGTGGCATATGAGTGGGCTGGAATAACCCTTTGTGTAATATACGGGTTCAGACCAATACGTGATGAAGGAGTTGGGAAGTGCAAGCCATGTCATTGACCACATGACTTATAACCCAGAAGAAATCCACCACAAACCTATATGCCATTCCTGGATGTTGCAATGTTTCCAAACTACAGTTCCAACTTTGCTGCACATGAGCAGCAACGTCTGACTCAACTATAGTGCTGAGAATGAGGCCAACACCTGGGCCAGCTCGCTCAGTGAGCTCATCTTTTTCAGTTTTTTTAGTAATTTAAATAAATTTTACTGTTTTGAAGCTAGCAAATATTTTAATGCTTTAATATAATTTTCTTAGAAAATTAAAACTGAATTAGTCTTTATCATTTTCCCTTTTTATAACATCATAAAGCCCATTAGACTAGATCCCTTTGCCCCTGGCTTTCAAGTGATGACCCAATCATTGTATGTGAAAGCTCCATATCACAGTAAATCATAAAATTTGGAGAATTAGTAATGCCATTCATGCATCACGTTGGATAAACCCTAATTCACAGTTTCCAAACTTTACCTATGACCCCAATTTAGTTTTTTTCCTCATTTGGCATGGAATTCACCAACTTGACCTTAAGATTCATGGCATAATATGAGATTTCATCCAAAAGGTCGATGTGTGGGTCAGGCTGAGCCTGATCCGCCACACATTGGGAGGTTATCATAGCACTCTTTTTTGTTCTGCCTTGGGCAGCTCAATCTTCCATTACCCCAAGATCAGGTCATAGCTAAAAAAAGCACTCACCCTCCAGACAATCTAAAACATCATCGATTCTGGTTAGCAGATGCAAATTTCTTTAGTGATGCTAAAATATATTAATAGTGGGTCATTACCCTGTTAGTGCCATCCTTCTTTTTAACAATTAGCACAGGTGTGGCCCAAGGACTTTTAGACAGCTCAAGCATACCCTTCTTCAGCAACTTCCCTATTTTTCCAGACACTACCTCTTCCACAGCCTTAGAGTGGCATATTGGCTGAGAACAGATAAGATGGTGGTCCCCTGTGTACAAGTAATGAACAAAGCCATGAGAACACCCATGATCATGGTCATGGGATGCAAAAATCTCTAAAAACTTTCTAATAAAGCCATTACCCATTCTTGTTGCTCTTCAGATAGCCCTGTCAAAGCTTCAAGCGGAGCCTGTCATGTTTACATGTCTTATTTGAGGGTACCAACAGCCAAGACAAGGCTGGGCGGCAGGAGGCCCAAAAGGTCAGGCTTTAGGACCTCCCTGACATGAAGCACATCTTGGACCACCGCCAGGTTCATGCCATATATGACCAGGTGGTCCAGGTGAAGTGCATTTTCCCAGCCCCATGTTACAACATTGGTGTTAAAAAGGATGAGGTACCTTATTAGCCATGACGGTTTGATTTGGATGTTTATAAAATGGGGCTTCAAAACAGTTCAATTTTTTGAAATTTATAATTTGGGTCAGTCTTTCCTTCAATTAATAACTTATAGTTTGGTTTTTCTAGCTATAGTACCCTGCCCAATGGAAGCGTGCACTTATTGGTGCACCCAGACTTAGAAAATTTCCACAGATTGATGATTTACCCAAAATTGTTCAAATATGATTCTTTAAAAACAACCTTCCTCATTAATAAAAACCCCTTGATAGTTTAAGTTTTATGTTTACTTGGTAGAACCTGTGCGCAGACCTCAATGAAAAGGTCTTTTACAACTTTAGTGTTTTTTTTCAAAATTTAACTCTTGCATCTGGTGCACCGCTAAGCCACCCTAGTTCCCTCCAGACCAGGGCTTCCTTGCACTTCAGCCCAGATACTTTCTCGAATATGGACTCCTTTTTGAGGTCCACCCAAACTTTGTTGTTTGTTTATCTAATGATTTATACCATGTTAAGCGCCCTCGCCTTATGTTACCTTAACTCCAGCACCCTCTGAGGGGCTATGCTTACCTTAGTACTGATGACTAGTTCCCTGGCTTTGGGGATGGGCATATTGCACCAACTTGCTGGGAACTGGAGAGTTATAGAAACTCTCCAGACATTGGACGACCAACCTAATTTCTTATGTAAACTAGAATAATCCATATGGGACTTTTGCAAAGTGTGGATTGGGTTTTCTAGCTGTTGGTCATGGCCGCAGCAGGGCTCACCACCATTTTCTCATTTTGCCAATGATTGGAGCTTGACGTTATTCTTGCTACCTCCAACTGGGAAGTACCTACCCTTCATCTTGTACCTGGTGGATTTGGAAATTTTGCAATCCAAGGGTCATGATTCCCCAACTGCCCTGAAATTATGAAACCACTTTTATTAAAATGATTTTTTCTGCGCTGCATCTGGATGGTGCAGATGGGATCATTAATGAAGAGCCTGGTGGTGATGGCCTTGGATAACGATGCACAACCCGCCGCCAAAATGGGTATGGAGTTGTTTTTATTTAACCGAGGCAAGCTGACTAGGGGACAGACATTACTGAAAGAAACAACATGAAACCTGTTCAGGGTCAACTCCATCAAAGAAAGTCTTTCACCTCCGGATTGGGACTCAAATTTTTCTGGTTACATCATGGGTAAGGTTTTCGTGTTATTAGATCTACTAACCGCCAATAGCTTCCTTTGGCTGGCACCCCAATCAATATGCAAAGGGTAGGAATCAAACCCACAACCTTCAGGTTGGTAGCCGTATGCCCTTACCAACTCGCCTTCCACCCCTTGGGTATGGAGTTGTTCTCAGCCCAAAATGCGTTTTATAACTCCAATTCCTTATACAAAAACGAGCAAAATAGCATCACTTATGGCTCTGACATGGAACCCATTTCAGTTTTCTAAATCACCCCAGAGACCCGCGCTTGACAACTACCTTGATCCGCATAGCACAGGATGTGGTGAAGGAGTTATTTTTATGTAAAATGTTTATGCAGTTTTTAAAGATATGATGGGATATGTGACCTTATTAGTAAGAGTGGCCAACTTCCTCTTCATTTTAAAATGCAGAAACATACCCTGAAGGCATGCTTATGACTGATGAAGAGTTTCTCTTTGGAGGCGTTGGCGTTTTCTTCTTTGAATAAAGATCATTCAGGATATTTTTTATTGATTGATACCCTTTCTTCCACTTTAGGGAAAATCAGCACAACTAATTTGGTAGATACAAGAGCCTCTGAGATTTTTATTGACCAAAACTTAGCCGAATACCCTGAGCTGAGTTAATTGCCAGGTGGTATAGTTAAGGGAAGGGCTTCTCAAGGTATTTCTACTCTAAAGGTTCTGAGTTAGTGGTTTATCAAGTTGGCAAATATCATTTGTCTGACTGCTTGCATGCTATCAAAAAATCTTGTACCCTCTATTTTTAGGTGTATAATGGTGGGGAAAATTAGACGTCAGAACCAACTTGAAAGACAATACCTTATCCTTAACGTTGTAGAATGGTCATGAATTTGTTTTCCCTTTAGCTGAAGCAAACTTTCAGGGCAATTTGCCCCACTGACCCAATATCCACACTCTCAGTCTTTCTCCATTGCTGAAGCTCCCTCTGAAGGTATCCTTACCTACAGTTTGGAGGGGCTAGAATCCTCGTTTGACGAAGCTTCAGCCAATAAACTACCAACTCATTCTGATTTTGATTGCGAGTTAAAGCTCACAGTTGATCTGGAGCGTATATCCTCTCCCATTTACACTTTCACTATACGGGAAGAAGAGGCTTTATATGTATGGGTTAAGGACAATTAGCTAAAGGCGCAACATTTTAGCGTAACTCCCCAGTATTCTTCCCCCTTCTCTTTATGGAGAAGGCTGATGGTACCTTACGTCCATGCGTAGATTTTAGGAAACTTAACGTCACAGTACCAGACTTGCATCCCATCCCACTGGACTCATATATTGCACGCTATGTGGATAAGGCGAAAGCCTTATCCAAACTGAATTGTCTAAAAGCGTTCAATCAGATCTGGATCAAGAAGGGCCAGGAGTAGCTAACCGCATTCTGTACCAGAAAAGGAATTTTTCCAATTTCGGTTATGCCCTTTGGGCTTAAAAATGCCCCTGCTATCTTTCAACGATGTGTTGGTGCAGCTCTGGAGGATCTGCAGGGGTATGCGCAGTAGCATACATGGATGATATTCTGGTCTTTTCACCTGATAAGGAGTCCCATGCAGTACAACTTTGGCAGGTGGTGGAGCGTTTGAGGGCAGCTGACCTTACATTGAAAATTAGTAAATGTGAACTCTTCAAGTCCTAGGCCACCTTCCTGGGCAACTTCCTGTCTGACCAAGTCCACATGATAACTCCAGACACGGAAAAGGTGGTTTTCTAAGTGGCCCTTCTCAACTTTGGTCAAGAAATAGAGGAGTTTTTTAGGGACGTGTACTTTCCTCTAAGAGATTCATGCCAAATAATTCTGAGGTGGCAGCGCCCTATAAAAGGCGAATGGAGCTAAAGTGCTCCAGTGGTCTCCCATTCTACAGGATGCCTTCCAAGCTGTAAAGTGCACCCTGTTATCCACATCCGTCCTTCGCCATGTAGATCCAGAAAAAGAGTTCATTGTAGCCACTGATGCCTTCAATTTCACCATAGCAGTGGCCTTATTACAAATAGTAGATGAAGATGGAATAGAGCATCCAGTGGGATTTTTTTCCAGGAAGATGTCTCTTCCAGAGTTAAATACGCCGTATATGATGAATAGTCATTAGCAGTGGGTGAGGCGCTGACTTATTGCCATCATCACTTGCATGGCTCATCCTAACCCTTCTGCATATGTACGGATTACTCGCCTTATTGTACTACCTCTCATTTTAGTCTTGACCACATGGCAAACACGCTGGCATGGAACCCTAGCCCAATTTGTGTTTTCCTATGATTTTACTAAGGGAAAGAAGAATGGTTTGGTAAGTTGCTTTGAGCCGCAACCCTGCACTAGCTCCTAATCCAAAGGAGGTAGATGTGCATAATACCCATTTGATGATTCTGTCAGGTAAGATTGTGTCTCAACTTCCCTCTCCCTTGGACCATGGGCCAGCACTTGATCCTCTGGAAAATTTGGGGAATAAGGTATGTTCAGAAAGGTAGTCCTTTCCCAGGCTTTGTTGGCCGAATATACTATGGCCCTTGCTAGGAGCGCGTTGAATCAGGAGTATATTATCATAGGCTATAACGTGAAGGATAAGATGATGTGGTTTCAGTGGCGCCTATGGGTTCTCGCTGGACCACTTCGCCCTGAAATCATCTAGGACCATCATGATGGAAATACTGTTGGTCATCCTGGGAAGGCAAATACTATGGATCTAATTTGCCACACTTACAATTGGAAGGGGTTAGCCGCTAAGGTGAGCAGGTATTGTAAAGAGTGCCTGATCTGCAACCAAATGTAACCGAATTGAAAGCCACTAGCAGGGTTGTTGGTACCTGTTCAAAAGTCTGAAGGGCCTAGGACTTCTTTATTGGCATATTTTACTGTGGAATATCCTGTACATGATGGCCTAGATGCTATCTTAGTAGTGGTGGACCGTTTTTCAACCTTCTCCCACTTTATTCCCTGCAAAACAACAGTAACCGCTACTGAGATGGTTAGGCTCTTCAGCACACATGTGTTTGCTCTTCACAGGGTCCCCCAAGAAATAATCAGCGATCGTGGACCCCAGTTTACCTCCATCTTTTGGGATGAGTTGTGTGAGACTCTTCAGATTCGCCCCTTAAATTCAGCTGCCTATCATCCCCAATCATATGGAAGACTAAACGAGTGAACCAGTGCCTCAAACAGTTCTTGTGGTGTTACACTGCCGCAGATCATTCAAATTGGGTCTCCCATCTCCCCACCGCCCAATTTAGTTAGTAAATGCCCAATATGCATCAATCAGTTGTTCCCCCTTCTTCACCAACTATGGTTTTATTCCCGCCTTTAACATGGAGCCCAGTTGTGGTCCAAGGTGGAAGCAGTGGTGGGCTTTGCCAAAATGATCAAGAAAGTACACCAGGGGGTGAGCACGAATCTAGCTGCAGTCATGCAGGCTTACAATAAAAACGATGATGTTAAGAGATGAGTTGGACCAGTGTATGAGGAAGGAGATCTCGTGATGCCGGATGCTAAGAACATCCCAATCAAGCAACCATGCAAAGAGCTGGGACTAAAGAGGATTGTACCTTATTGCGTTGTCAGAAAGGTGGGCCACACCTCATACCAGTTAGAACTCCCCCTCAATTAAAATCTTTTCTTTCTTTAATGAAAGTAAAGCTTACGTTGTTTAAGGGCCCCCCACCAGATACTTCTGAGGCTTATCTCATATATGGGGCGCTGGAGTGAGAAGTGGAGGAATTTATAGCCTCCCATCAGGTAATAAGAAGACTCGACTATCTTTTATCTTGAAAGGAATTTGATGCAGCGGAGAACAATTGGGTCCCAGCGCATGACTGCGCTCATGCCCAAAATCTAATTTAGGCATTCCACGAGCGTTTCCCAGAGGCAGCAGGATCTAAATCCAAGCAAGCCATCGCTGCTATAAGCTGGTTCATGCCCACAAAAACTGTTCCTTGTTGAATGCCCCTGGAGGGGAGGGTAGAGCCCAAAAAAGAGGAGAGGGTAATTTCATGTTCAAATGACCTAATTGAGGGAACCAACAGACAAGACAAGGCTGGGCGTCAGGAGGCCCAAAAGGTCAGGCTTTAGGACCTCTCTGGCCCAAAGCACACCTTAGGCCACCGCTGGGTTCAGGCCAGATATGATCAGGTTGGTCCAGGTGAAGTGCATTTGCCCAGCCCCATGTTACAACATAGGTGTTAAGAAAAATGAGTTACCTTATTAACCATGACTTTTTGGTTTGGATGTTAGTAAAATGGGGTTTCAAAACTGGTTTAATTTTCGAAATTTACAATTTGGGTCATTCTTGCCTTCAATCAATAACTTATAGTTTGGTCCTTTTCTAGCTATAATACCCTTCCCAATGGAAGCGTGCGCTTATTGGTGCACCCAGACTTAGAAAAATTTCCACAGATTGGTGATTTACCAAAAATTGTTCAAATATGATTCTTTAAGTACAACCTTCCTCACTAATAAAAACCCCTTGATAGTTTACGTTTTATGTTTACTTGGAAGAACCTGTGCGCAAACCTCAACGAGGAGGTCTTTTCCAACTTTGGTTTTTTTCAAAATTTAACTCTTGCATCTGGTGCACCGCTAAGCCACCCTTATTCCCTCCAGACCAAGGCTTCATTGCACTTCAGCCTAGATACTTGCTTGAATATGGACTCCACTTTGAGGTCCACCCAGTTTTTGTTGTTTGTTTATCTAATGATTTATACCATGATAAACACCCTCGCCTTATGTTACCTTAACTCCAGCACCCTCTGAGGGGCTATGCTTACCTTAGTACTGATGACTAGCTCCCTGGCTTTGGGGCTGGCATATTGCACCACCTCGCTAGGAACTGAAGAGTTATAGACACTCTCCTGACAAACCACTGCCATTACGCCAGCCAAATTCTGGGTGGGGAGGCCAAGCTCATCCAACAAGCCAAATTCGTGAAGCTGGATGACCTCATCAACGGGTCAAGTGTAGATAAGACACCACCTATGCCTTTAGACTATAAGAGATTCCTTCTGCATGTTGTCCAGAAGCACTTTGATTTCCCTTGGTTGGAAATTAGTATTCCTGGAGCTATATGAGGCTCAAGGCGTGATTGTTGGTAAGGGCTGAGGACCTCACCAAACAACCCTTTCAGAATCTCCACTTTGAGATCCATTTCTATGGTAGTTTGTCCGGGTGATATCATTAAAGCACTCAATGATTGTAGCAGTATTCCTTGGTACTCGTATAGTTGATTAGGAAGAACCCTAGTCCGCCTCTTCATCTGCTGGTAGCAGATGAGAACTACTCCGGCACAGTTTAAAAAGTTGATTTGGCCATCTTGGGTAAATTCTTGTGGTACCCCTTTTGATTAAGTATACAGAGATCTGATGACCTGGATCTTGAAGGTTCTCTCTACCATGTTGACCACAGCAGAAAAATGGCGCATGAAAAATGCGTCAATTAGCATGTCATAATTGTGGTTTGGCAATATGATTGCTGTCACTAATACAGTGATTGACTTAAACTGAAGAGGCAGCAAACTGTATAATCCCTCCAATATGAAATTTCCACTCTGGTAGTCCAGTATACCACCCAGTGCTCCACGTCAGGTTTCAATGGCAGTTTAGCTATTAGTTTTGTCAACACATATGATAACTGTGGTGTTGGTGTTGATGATCACACATATTTTTATTTTTTCTACAAAAATGTCACAATCAGTATACTCAGAGTAAGAAGAGCTACACCTGTTTAATACATGAACACCCAGGGAATTCTCATAAAGAAAGTGCATAATACTTGACCCTACCTGTGGGTACTCCTTTCCAATCCCCTCATCAGTTTGGCAACGTTCATACTGTCCATTGAGGCCAATTTCAAGGAAAGTTGTGGATTGTCTGATAAATTACGCTCCAGGATTTGATAAGCGTGTGATTTTTGAATCTCTTGACGAATCTTTTTCATCACGTCCTCCTTGGCTTGGGAGAGAGTTATCACTTTTATGTCATTAATGATTTGTTAGTAGAGAAATTTGTAATTGGGGTCATGAGAACCAATGTAAGCCATCCTATTATGATCAGGCGTAACAAATAATTCAACACAGTGGAAGTAGAGAGTCCCATCTCTACTCCGTTTGTTCTTTTCACTGCTCATCCAAATTCAGCAGAACAGCATGGACGTTTCACGTTGCGAAACAGCTCACCACTTAATGCCCTTGCTGACCACACATGAAGCAAAGTTTTTAAAAGATTCTCATTTCATGAACATCAAACTTGAATGAGGGTTTTAAGCTGGACGGTGGCGGGGCGGAGCATTAAAGAGTGGCCTTGGATTGGCCAAACGGTCTTATATTAGTCACGGGTTGGTCAAATGACTGTAGTTTGGCCAGAGCTTAGCTGGCATATTTTAAGTCAGTCACTGCTGTCCACCCACAGATGAAGCTCCAGAAACAGTCACTGACAGTTTCCAGCCCCATTGGGTGGGTTGAATGCGGCAACCAATTGCCGCAGGTAGTTTAAAACACAGTATGTAGAGATCCCCATGTAGACCTAAATCCATCTTGTTTTAGAGCTCCTAGTTTTATTTCACAACTGTGGTCATAGTAATACTGACGTTCGCCTTTGACAGTTTACCTCCCCTACCAGCACATGCGCTCTCAAGGTGAAGCGGTCAGTGAATGGCAAAAGGGTTTTGTTCTATTGAAACCTGATAGTCAGGAAGTCTGCTTTTCATTGTATTTTTTATACCATGTTGAACAAGCATAGCGCCATATCCTTGACCTCCTTGTAGGTCATGGAACTGTCCTCCAGGTAAGAGGTGACCTGGTTGGCGCTTACAAAACCTAAGGTGGAGATTAGCAGCTTCGCCTTACTGCGATCTGAAACACTTTTGATGGAAAATTGAACCGCTTGAAGAACTTGTTCATAATGCCACTCCAGTTAGATGGAGGCAACTTTTTGACATGCACATACTCTCCTCATTCCAGGCTTCTGTTTCTGGGAGAAAATTGAGCAAACTCTGGCCTGGTAAACGTACCCCCTACATGAGAAGTGCAGGTGGGTGTTGGACAAAACTTGGTTCCGCTTAGTACTTTGAGAAGTGGTGGCCTCTTTGGTTGGAATAAAAGCAACGACTGGGGGTAGCTCACTCGCGGACCCATAAATTTCATACCAGAGTTAGGATTATCCACAACCTGACTCACTTAACCCTCTGGGCAGAGAATAACTCCTCCACAATTTGTTCCGCTTTAACTTAACCACACTGGCAGCGCCCTTCTTTACGACTTGTATAAATTCATCAACCTCTTTTTGTAAATCCCAGAATAATTCCTTCTCAGTGGCCAGTTTTTGCTTAAAATCTTGAAGATGCTCAACCACATCAAGTGTTCCTTTCAACCTGGAATACTGTCATCTGCTGTCATAAGCTTGACGAGATGTATCTTTTAGTTGACTTACTAAGGCAGCTCGTTTTAAAGTAGCTCCAAATCTGATCGTCACAGATTTTCTAAGCTAACCCTGAGATCAACATATTTTACTAACTCGATAAATATAAGTTTCTCAAATATTATTTCTTGGCATTGTTAAAGCCCTCTAGGTGAGTTATCCAATATAAAAAGTTCCTATATTCAGCAGAACTGAGGAACAAAGGTCCGTGATTTTTACCAGCATAAAAATTGATCCATTCACCTCTCAGCTGAATGAGATCAATTGCAATTGAGTCATCTTGGTTGGTGACGTGCAGCTCTAACATGTTAATGCGGTCCCTGATGTAACCCACATCAGAGTCGATGTCTAACACAACTGTGTTCATTTCTTGTATGAATCATTTGATGTTTTATCATAATGTAGTCACGTCCCTAAACCAGTCAAGAGGGAGGCCTCTCTGGTTCAACAGCTCTTCCATGGCCTGGAGTAACTCCTGATTTAACCTACTCATGAGCTGATCCATCTGACTGTGGGCGTCATCAACATGGATGTGTACTTGGACAAGCGCCCCCTCATCTATAAGAACATCTGCATAGAAATTCAGCAAAAGATGGTTTTTTTTGTGCGCTTGAGTGAACCACATTATGCCTGATTATGAATATTATGATGAGCCAGACTTGAAGGAGCTGCCAGATAGATGGCTGTACATAAGCGACAAGGTACACTATTGGCCCATGGGAGTCAAGATGGCGCATAGGCTTGTGGTAGTCATGACCAGATAGGACATAAACAATTTTTAGCGCTGAGCCTGATCTCGCTGGCTAAAGACATGCTCATAAACTTTATAATGGGGTCCTCATCATAAAGGCAGTATCCTCAAAAGAGCCACTCTATAATAGTTTGGAGCTGAGCGGTGTTGACATCTGTGAAGCGTCCATGCTGTGCATAATTGAGATATGGACAGGCGGGTAATTGCAAATTCCATCAGAGAGTCGCTGAGATCAGATGGCTCAGTCATTATGAACTGGCATGTTCCTCTTTGAAGATTCCATAGGTTCGCCACTATATTGGTCGCATAACCCCACAAAGCCTTGGCAAAGATAGATAGAATTCTCCCTGGTTACAGATATTTCTGCTGCTACAAATTTGAATCAGTGGGCCCCCTGTAGTGAGCACCACTGTTGATCTTCCAGCAGATTAGATAAGATCTAAGAGATTGTTGCGTAGAGGTTAAACCCACTTATATAATGGAAGGACAATATGAATATCCCTTTCTCAAATGAAGATAACAAAATAGATAAAAAAGAAGCAAGTGCTTCTGAGATCACAATCTTTTATTATTAAAGCAGCTTCACACTGCCACAACCAAGAGGTCAACACCAAATATCCATTTTATACTCCATAGTCCATTGCAACTTCAACTAAAATTGTCCCTTTTCCATACTCTGTCACTACAATTATTTATCCCACTGCGGCCACTCTTACAACTTAGCTAAGAAGTTAATCTCACTCACTATTCACTCGATGCAACTCTTGGCAGAATTTTAATTATATCATCACATTTCCCATTATTAATTTCTGACATATGATCTGCCAGCAACCATCAGTATCTTAATAATATAACATATTCTTGATTATCCTTAGCTTTTAAACCAATACTCAACCTATACCTATTGTATTTAAACTTCTTTCTGAGGCAATTAAATATGGCAGATTCCTATGCAATCGCTTGATTATCTTTTTTAGTACTAGATGGTCCCAACCCAAGGGGGATTCATCGATGTTTATTGAATTATGTCTGGGCTCCTAAGAGCCTGAGGCAAGGGAAGGGGAGGGAGGAGGCATCGAGAAAGGGAGGGGGGTTAGCGCCAGAGCCATGCTGCAGTGACAACTGAGCGGGAGAGGGTTGGCGACATAGTTCAGACCTTCAGGGTCGTCTCAAAGTGTATCTGAAAGTGAATGATCATGTGTGGAAGGGTCCATACCTGCTGGTCAAAGGCAGCACGAAGGAAGGAATTATGGATGGTCCAGATGGCTGTAGCATAGGCGAGGACATGGAGGGGTCGGTGGCAACCAGGCAATGTCTGCTCAAACATGAGGTCTTGCACAGGGTGTCCAGACCAGGGCTGAGCATGGAGGAGCGCGCGGGCCTTTGGCCAAAATGCGGCGACATCTGGACAGGTGAAAAAACGATGGAGGTGGGAGTTAATGGGCTCCGCACAGCGGGGGCAGCTTCAGTGCTGGAAGGTAGGGCCAGTCCGGTCCCCTGTCCTGTATGAACAGTGGAGCACCCTCCATAAGGTGTTGGACACCTTTGCTGACAGGATGGGGTGATAGACGTCCTTCCACAATTCCTTAAGGTCAAATCTCACGGAGGGAGGGAGGAGCTCAAGGAGTCTTGGGCGGATGGGAGGACAATATTGGGGGTTGAGGAGAGTTGTGACAACTTGTCCATTGTGCACAATTTCATGGCGACGGGGGCTGAAACCAGGGCCTTCCCTTCTGTATGGGAAGGCATGGCGGATCCGCGCGCCTACTCGTTTCAGGGCAAGGAGAGCCTGGTTCCAGTAGGGGATGAGGATGGTTTCAGGCGATGGCCTGGGTGGTTTGTGAGCCACTCCCTAATGAGGTCAGAGATGCTCTAGGAAGACTCAGAGCTGCTGACACTGACTGGCGGAGGGCGGGCGCCCATTGGGGCATGGGGGTCGCGTCCCAGAAGACAATCGGCCATAGGAACTTCAGGAAGATTATGGTGGCATGGGATCGCGTGTCCAGAAGCCCTAGGCCCCCTTCATTGCAGGGTTGGGCAATGATTGAGAGGGCCATTGGTGGATGGTTTGAGCCCCAGATCCAACAGCGGAGAAATACATTGAGCCTCATATAAAAGGCATCTGTGAATGGGCAGACGTGCGCTAGGAACCAGACTTTGGAGAGGAGGAACACATTGGCCATCAGAGCTCAACCCTGGGGGGTGATGTGCCGCCGGTTCCAGATGGCAATCCTGGAGTTAGCTGCTGCGAGGAGCAAGTCCTCATTGTCTTTTAGCGCAACTCCTTGTTGGTTGGTGAGAACGCCCAGGTGACGGAAGGTACCGCGCACAGGTTCGATACCATATGGTGGGGGGAAGGTGGGGGAGCCAACCTGTACAACTGTTGTCTTGGAGGTGTTGACCATGGCGTTGGACGCCTTGGTGTACCTCTCAATGGTCACAGCAGCGAGGGCAACAACCCCAGGGCAGCCAAATGCAATGGCAGTGTCATCTGCAAATGCCATGGTGCGTGTGGGGGCTTTACCTGGGACCAGAATCTCCGTTAGCTTGTCCTGTAAGGAGGCCAAGAGGGGGTCAAGGGTGATGTTAAAAAGTTAGGGCTCAAGGGGTCCCTTTGCCGGAGACTTTGTCCAACTGGTACTGCCACTGTAAAGCCCATTGGCGCCAGGACTCTGGTGTGGAGCTGGTCATAGAGCGCTGATATCCAGCGCCTAGCTGCGGGGGGAGATGGAAGCGGGCCAGGGAAGCATCAATTTACTTCCAGGCTACCCGATCATATGCTTTCTTCATATCCAGGAGAGCCACAAAGCCATTCACCTTACGAGAGTTAGCTTTAAAAGTCACGTGAAGGTCATTATAGTTGTCCCATAACGACCTCCCCGGAATAAAACCGTGCTGGGATGGGGAGAGGCGAGGTGACACCCATTTGGTGATGCGGTTGGCCAAAAGCTTCGTAAAGAGCTTGTGGTCTGTGTTGATCAACGCTATGGGGCGCCAGTTCGCCAGGTTCTCACGGTCTGACTTCTTGTAAATGAGGGTCGTGATTGAGCCTCTGGAGTCGGGGAGGACCTCGCCATTCACCAAGAGTGCAGCGAAGAGGTCGCGGAGGGTTCTGGCTATCACTGCAGGTTCCAGAAGGTACACCTCAAAGGGTATTCCATCTGGGCCTGGGGCTTTAAGCCGTGGGGATTTCAGAAGGGTTTCCATTACCTCCTGGATGGAATTAGCCGCCAGTAGAGCCTCATCAGCCCGTGGGTCAATGGGCGGCTCTAGAGCCCGCCACAGGAAGTCTTGGATGTCCGATGGGTCCACCTGGGTGGCATGGAAGAGGCTGGAGTAGAAGCGGTGTAGTATCTGCGTGATTTCCTCCTTATCTGAAGTGGTTGTAGTGCCCATATTCAGTGCAGTAATATCCTGCGCTGTTGACCGGGATTTCTGTTTCTGAAAGAAGAAGTGGGTGGGGCGTTCCCATTGAGCATAGTAATGGGATGTTGTAAAGTTTGCTGCCCGTTCTTCCTGCAGTGTGAGCTCCAAGCGGAGTGCTTCCTGCGCCGCTTCCCAGTCTTCCAACCATCTGGGAGAGGGCGAAGGCTGGCAGTTTCGCTCCAGATGTCTGATTCTGGCTTCCGCCCTTTTGACTCTGGCGCGAGCTGCAGTCATCTGGGCTTTGCACAGTTGTAAGCAACGCGGGTGATGCCCTCCTTGGTCACCGCCCATCTATCCTTGTGGTCAAGCAGGTGGGGTGGGGGGAGGTGAGAGTCTCCCGGATGGTCATAGACTGCTTCTCCTTAGTGAGTAGTTGTTGAGAAGAGCGGGGCAACACTAGGACAGAACCTACGCGACGGTCTAAGTGTGGTGGTGAGGACAACAGTGAGTGACCTGTGATCACTAAGATGGTTGTCACGAGAGATGGGAGAGGAGACGCGGCCAATTAGCAGGGGGCTGATCAGTGCCAGATCTATGCGTGACGCTGACTGGAAATATTTCCATCATACTGGATTCTAGTCATGCAACCTAGGCCTGACGCGGAGGGTGGAAGCGCATCTATAAAGCCACTCAGGCGAAGGAAATCCTGGAGGCGACTTGATCCAGGGCGTTCCTTTGCTGCAGGGGGGTAAGAGTCACGGACGCGACTTATGGTTGTGTTGAAATCTCCTAAGAGGACTGTATTCCGTGGGAGATTGAGTTGGACGAGCTCTATCAAGAGCCAATTTTTCTCCTGACCTGCATTAGACAGGTAGATGCTTGCAGCGAAGAAGGAGAAGTCAGGAGTGGCGAGTTTGGCCAGTATGAGGCGGCCACCTAGATATTGTGAAAAAGTATGGGTTTTAACCCGGGGATTAAAAACAATAAGGGCGGCATGGTTTGTCTAGAAGGAGTTGCCTCCAAACTGTTCATTCCATGCAGATTGTCCGTGGGGGAGGATATGGGGCTCCTGGACAGCAGCGATGTCAATTTGTGCTGACCTGAAGTTGCGGAGGAGGCGGGCTCTCCACTTAAAGTCCCGCAACCCATTTGCATTTATGGATTGCAGGGCCAGGGTGCTGCCATGGGGAAACATAGCTGTTCCCCTCCATGTCCTGGGGGGTTGCCAGCGCTAAAACCTGCTGCTGTGAGGCGGCTAGTTTTGAGTCCTTTAGCTTGACTATTAGCTGCAATCCGTGAGGAACGTTGAGGATTCTGAGGGGAAGGAGAGGGTGGGGGCGGAGGACCCAGTAAGCCAGCCTAGGATGCTGCCCCGCTCCGTTGCAGGGGAAGGACCTGAGGGTGCTCAATGGTGACCTCCGCGGTGTCCCCATTTGATGAGTATGAGTCCATATTCACTTCCTCCAACACTGCAAAGGATCCGCGCGAAATGGACTGTGGAGTTGGGGTAGGACTCTTTGAGGTGGCACTTCTACCGCAAGCCGCGGGTTGCCAGTCCATGCTGGTGGGCATAGCTCCATTGGGAGCTGAGGGTTGATGCGATAAATCGCTGGTGGAGGTTGCTGGGGGTGCCTCGGAGCCCTGAGTGGGGGTGGCTGACGAGGGGCACCCTGTGGGAGATGCCTTGCGCTTGATGAGAGAGGGAGTTGACTCTGGGAGATTGGAGGGGGTGCCCACTGGAAGGGGGGCATGAGCGCGAAGGTATCCCATACCAATAGTAGGGTTAGCTGTTTCAACTGCTAGGCCTAAGGCCTCTGGGGACAGGTCTTGAAAGGGAACCCATTGTGTGGGTTGTGGAATTGCTTGTGCGGCCACGTGGGATCATTTTTGGCCTGGTTTAGGCCCCTGGGTGGTGGCTAAGAGGGCTTGTTTTCGAGCTGTGCAGCCACTTTAAAAGTGTCCAAGGGCGTTACACCATGAACACTGGGGCGCGCCTGATCAGGGTCGACAAAAAAGATCTCAGGGCATGCCCCAACTACCGCCACACGAGGAATAACCTCAATGTTGCGGGATACAGTGGGGGAGGGGATGAACGACGCTCTAGCAGTGCGAGCTCTTTGAGTGGGAGCATAGTAAGAGGGGACGCTAAAGTCCACTGAAAGAACAGACCCAAACTCCATTAAACCATGATGAAGCGCCAGTTTAAGAGACTCAGGATCAACAGTCGTTGGTAGGTTGGAAAAAGTAAACCATGAAATTTTCTCCAGGTGAGAGCATGTGCAGGAGATGCGAAGAGATCCACGCGGAATAATGACCTGGAGGGTGGCAGCATGGTCAGCAAGGGCAGCTTCAGTGAAGCCCACATCGATGTAGTGGCCATCCACTGATTCAAGGATAGTGGTGTTAATTGGGAATGTCTCCGCAATCGCTGCAAAGTATGAGAAGTAATCCTCCATATAGAATCTAACAGGGTTATGCCCATAATAAAGGAAAATTGTGTGGAAGAGGGTTGAGCGAGGTAGAGCTTTTTGCGCTCTAGTTTCGGCCCATTTCTTAACATCAGCAATAAATGCCACTTCATGGGGATCAGCTTTGGGTAGCGTTGATGCCAGAGATTTTTGCTACGCCCCAGTGGCTCCTTTGGTACATTTGTGTTTGCTTTGGGCTGCAATCACGGGTTGAGTGTGAGCTGGTGGTTTGGACAAGTTTGCAGAGTTCCCTTGTTGCTGGAATGTTACAGCAGTTGCTGGCGTCATATTAAATTATGGGGCAAATTGTTGGGCCTTGCTAAATTGGGGAGGCCCATCCAGATTGGAATTAACTCCAGCCAATTGGGAGGAGGGAGATGTTTCATCACCATCCCATTCTATTTGGGTAAATTCAGACCAAGTTAATGCTGTGATTTTGTGGGCAAAACTCACTGGCTGATTGGTGAATTGGTTGTTTTCAGCATATGGAGATAAAGTGCCGACTTGAGAAGTGCCAATTATGGGGTTTAAATGGGACGGGTGAGATTGGAACTGGTGTGAAGTTCCAGAATCTGAACCATTTAAATCCCCATTGGGAAGAGTAGATTGTCCCAATTTGGTGCTTAGTGAACCAGAATGTGCGGTTAATCCAACCTTATATCTGAGGGTTTGGGGGCCAGGTAGCTGGGTATTGCCCCTCATAGAGGGAGCCAGAAACACGGCGTCAGCAATAATATATGGGGCTGAATTAGCTGACACAATGGGGGAGGTGAATGCCTGGGTGGGCTGAGTTGCATTCGACTGAGCAGAAGCCATTAAACAGCGTGGGTGATGACCTCCTTGGTTGGAAAGGCTAGCGGGTTGGTGGGAGGCAGCGCACACAGAGCTGTTAGGCGTGCAGGTTGCAGAAGTGCGATCAGGTGAAATGGCGCTAGTTGAAGTAGCTCCAGGTTGGGGGGTGGTGCCTGCTTTCATGGCTGCTGCTTGAGAGCGGGTGATTCTGGTTGACCCTGAGGTGGGTAACCGAGGGTTGCTTCGTTTGAGGGTGGTGCTGGCTCGTTTGGCAGAGCCTGCGGGTTCTTTTGCGGGGTTTCCCGCCATTTTGCTAATAGTTTTTGTAAATCTCTTTAGTGGAGCTAAATTTCAGGCCGAATCGATTTTTAAAAATTGATGCTTAGCAGAAAGAGAAGTCCCAATCTCTTGATTATCAATATCATAGTTAATTGGATCATTTTATTTAGAATAGTGGGAGAAAACCATCTGGTTAATTTACTGACACTTTTATTGATGTTATAGGACCATTAATAAAAACTTCAAGGGGGTGAAAGGCGAGTCAGTAAGGGCATATGGCTACCTACCTGGAGATTTCAGGTTTGATTCCTGCCTTCGCACATCAATCAGGGTGCCAGCCAAAGGAAGCTATTGGCGGTTAGTAGGTCTAATAACACGAAACCTTACCCATGACGTAACCAGAAAAATTTGAGTCCCAATCTGGAGGTGTAAAAACTTTCTTCGACAGAGTTGACCCTGTTCAGGTTTCATGTCGTTTCTTTCTTTCATTTCTTTCTTTTGGTAATGCTTGTCCCCTGGTCAGCTTGCCTCGGTTAAATAAAAACTTCAAAGTAAAAATCAGTCAAATTATTATTTTTGAACACATCTTTAAGTAAGTAAATGCCGTTTCCTCTTATGCATTCACTTCTTTTGCCACTGCAATGTTCCTCTACAAGCAAAATGGGTAATAGACTTGTATGAATTGATATCCTACTTTACTACAATAGAATAAACTTTATTATATAGTAGGCAAGATGATGAGCCTGATTTGGGGCCAAGAAATAATTTATGAGCATTCACAAAAAATCTTAATCAAAGGAAGCATCAAAAGAGCCATTATAACCCTACCAGAATCCTTGATAATTTTTCATCAATCACGTCTTATGTTAGGTAACTTTTCATAATATATATCCGAATAATGCCACAATTATAGCTAATAAACACATACTATACCATTTATTTAAATTTATTGCGGGGAAGGCCGACCATGGGACGGACACTTCCGAATATGACTCAGACAAGACAAAACTCAGTACCAGGTGAGGCACCCCAGAGAGGCGATGCTATCTCTTGTTGCCAGCGGGAACGCCACTTATGGGAAGGGGAGGGAGCGTGTGTAGGGGGCATAGCCACTATTGAGCACGTGTGGAGGAAGGTGTCTGATTTGATGAACCAGACTGGGAACCAGGAGGAGACCAGCTGCCGGCGATGTGGTGGGAAATATCCAAACATCCACGCTTGAAAGTGATCCACCAAATGAGACCGGAATCTGTGGACAGCTTTAGGGAGGGTGGGGATGGATCCGGCGATGGCATCCAAGACAATCGTGTGGATAGTCCACATGGCAATTGCAACCACCAGAGCACGAAGGGAGGGTGGGAGGGGGAGGACATTGATGAAGCAAACATATCTCTTGACAGACTGAAGGGATGTGTTTGATCCGGGCCTAGCAGACGTTGGACTTCGCGCCATATTACTTTAGAGGTGGGGCACTTCTCCAGGCGGTTAAACAGCGTTCCATACTGGCCACACACGACACAGGATGAGTGTAAAGCATTAGAGAGCTCAACTGTATGATACGCCCATCTCAGGCAGCGCCACACATGGGAGCGGACTTGAGGCTGCAACAGAGGATGGTGTGCATATTTCCAGATAGTCTTTTGGGTCTCAGTGGAATAAGGATGTCCATCATGTCCAGGTAGTCCACCCTGGATAGGACTTGGGGTCGAATGGGTATCACGCCATCATGGATGGGTAGCCCCTGTACCTCTTGTGTGAACTGAGGAGAGGGGCGGCCTCTTTGTTGTATGTCCACTAATACGAATTCTCCACTCTGTGCTTCGCATGGAGAGTAGGATTCGTTTGTAGTGGGTTTTTGTCCCGTGAGGACCTGTGGCTGATGTGTGTGATGCAAGGTATTTCATCAGGGAGTGGGGGTTTGATGGGTTGTTGAGGCCCAAGGCTCAGGAGAAGTTGGAGCGGGCCGCGCGGGACCAGTGTTGGGATGGGAGTGTAGGAGCAGTGACGGCCGCAATCCAGGTGCCTAGGATCTTGGCGGCATAGGCTTTGAAGTCAAGTAGGCCCATGCCACCATGATGATGAGGGCCAAACATGACCTCTAGCCGTACTGGTGGAGGGCGGCCTGACCAAAGCCAACCTTGTAGCAAAGCATACAGGGATTTGAAGAATCTTGGGGAGAAGGGGATGGCGTGGGCTCCAAACCAGACTTTGGATAGGAGCATAGAGTTGGCAAGAACAACCCTGCCAGTGAGGGTAGTAGGGTGGGCTCTGAGAGAGGCGATTCGCTTCGTCACGTTGTCCAGTATATGGCCCTCCATTACTGCTGACGCATATCCTCCTGCCTCCAACCACACGCCCAGATGGCGTACCGGTCCTATGGTAGGTCGTGGCACAAAGGGGAGCACCAATGGAGCGGTGTGTTTTGAGTTAGTAAGGCGTGGACTTGGGTGAGCAGCTGGGCTGGGTTGGGAACTACTTGCTGGGGCCCAGCAGTTCTGAAACCGACCAAGGAGGATTATTTCGGTTTTGGAGGCGTTCAGTGCCGCGTTGCTTACCCAGGAATATTCCTGGATGAGGGCTTCAAGCGCGCGTGCATCTTTATTATTAGACACCCCCACCACGCAATCATCTGCAAATGCCATCATCTTGACTGGGGTTTGGCCTGGCACATGGACCCCAGTGAGTTGGGCATTCACATTTCGCAGTAGTGGGTCAAGGCTGAAGTTGTATAAGAGTGGGCTCAGGGGGTCCCCTTGTCGCAGGCCCCTTTGAGGATGGACTACATCCGTTAGGAAACCTGGGCCGAGCACAGCCATTGTTGCAGATTCCGTGAGCAGCATCACCCAGTTAATGAAGCGGGGAGGTAGGCGGAATTGTTGGAGGCAGGCCCTAAGGTATTCCCAGTTTACTCTATCATAGGCCTTTTGTTGGTCCAAGAATACAAGTGCCCCAGAGGCTGTGGACTGACACACATTAGCCACAGAGTGCATGTTATCCCAAATCAACCTTCTGGGGATGAAACTGAATTGTTCTGGAGAGATGGTGGCAGATGCTACAGTCCCTAAACGGTTAGCCATGATTTTTGTTAAAATTTTGGTGTCTGTGTTTGTTAAAGAAATGGGGCGCCAGTTGGCTAAGTCTAGCCTATCCCCTTTCTTGAAGAGTGTGACTGTAAAAGCCTCATGTCCTCCTGGTAGGAGGCACGTTTCCAACAGGCTTTGGTTGAGTGAAGCTAGCAGCAATGGGGATATGTATTTAAAATATTTTTTGTAGAACTCATATGGAATGCCATCTGGGCCTGGGCATTTTCAGTTTGACGCACCACGAATGGTAGTCCGTAATTCGTTTGGAGTAATTAAATTCATTATTTCCGGGTATCAGAAAATGGTGCGGATATGAGCTCTGTTGAGAAATTCTGCCATTTTGGCTGGCTGAATTGGTTCAGCTCGGTATAACTCGGAGTAATATCTTTGTATTTTGATTGCCACTTCGGCCGGTGTGTCCACGATAGAATTATCTGATCTTCGTACCTGTGTGCAGGCCACACTCTGGCGTGGTGCAAAAAAATTTTGAAGAAGTATGCGGTGCACTTGTCGCCTTTAGTGATGCGTGTGGCCCTGTATTGGACACAAACCCGATGTTTGTGTTGCCTTTCAAGTGCATTGAGGTGTGCTGCTGCCTCCGCCCACTTCTGGCCCCATGCAGGGCTATATCCTGAGGCTAAAATGTTGGACTTCAAGTGGGCCAATTCCGCCAGCGCGCGCGATATAACCGCTGATGTGGCTCGTGAGCGTCTGAATGAGAGATGGCAATAGTGGCGGATGGTGTCTTTTTTGAAAGTTGCCCATGTGGAAATGGGGTCCGCGCAAAACGGTGCAACAAAGGATTTTGCCAAAGTTGCCTCTTCCACCCACGTGGAAAATCCTGGCGACGCAAGCTCTGGGGGGCAGATTTTGCACCAATGTGGGGCCTTTGCAACTGTGATGGGTAAGTGGTATGTTATTGAGACCAGTCAGTGGTTGGAGAATTCCATTTTCGTTGTTTTGAAGTGGGAGATGAGGGGTTGGAATTTCGCCGGCACTAGAATAAGGTCAATGCGGGTCATGGACCTTAATTGCCCGTTGTGGATGTGGGGACACGTCATGTTTTCGAGCAGTGGGGCATGTTGCAGCAGTGCATCCATTAATCCAAGGGTGGCTTTTAGAACGCGTAGTTCTACGTGACCCTGTGGGGCGTGGGGTGAGTGCAGCCACCGGTCCATTGGTGAGGTTAGCCAACAGTTCATGTCGCCAATTAGGAAAGAATTGGGGGGTAGCGGGAGGGATTTGACCAACGAGAAAATTCCCAACGCTCTTGTGCACTGTTTGGGGCGTAAATGTTGACAATTGTGTAAGCAACATCGGCCCAAGAGAAGGTGACAACGAGCACTTGGTTATTTAGGAATATTTCTGAAGATGTAAATTTGAAAAAATTGTTTTTCCAAATTAGCACCCCACAGTGCTTCAACCAAAAGGATAGGGATGGTAGGAGCATTGTTTTCCAAGCATCCTCAGAACCTCGTGGATAGTGGGTTTCCTGGATGGCCAGGATATCCACGGGTAAATTATTTTGTAAAAAACTCAGTTTCCTAGCCTGGGATGGGGAGGCCTTGAGTCCGGCAATATTCAGCATCCTTAGAGTGAAGGTTTCCCCCATTGCACCTTAAGTGCGAGGGGGAGGGCCCCCTGGCACACCAGCCTCTTCCAGGTCCCCACGGGCTTTCACAGCAGCGTGGGTATTAGCAGCAACGCTATCGGGGTTTTTGTTAATTTTTGTGGAAAGAGTCGCATTGGCTTTGGCCTTCTCTTTTTGTTTTCCCAACATCGGACGAATTTTTTGCGGTGCGGATAAGTTCAGTACACCGTCGAGTGGGGCAAAAAAAATTTTTTTTGGTTGGGATAGGTCCCAAGTTGGTTTCAACTGGGGCTTGGGTGCAGCGATTGGATGAGATTGAATCTCCCATCGGATCCTCAGATTGAGTGGCCCGTTCAGCTTGGGCCTCCCAATCTGATTGGGTGATGGATTCCTGAGTTGCTTCCACCACGAAGGTCTCCATGTCCTCCTGGCGTTGTGAGTGTGGGATGGTGGTGGTGACCTTGGCCGCTTCCTTGGCTGCAGTCCTATGGGCCTGCTTGGCCTTCTTCCACTCCTGCGGGGAGATGGGCTTTACCAATAGGTAGCAGATTTGTGCTCCCCACAGGAAGGCCTCTTTGGTGCTTGCGGTTGGTTCATAGTGCACCCCTCCGCTGGCCATGGCCGCCGAGGGGTGCTCTTGGAATGTAACGCCCTCTTTAATGGGGCACGCGTGTGCCTTATGGCCAAACGCGTCACAGTGGGTGCAAATGGGGGGCGCGCTGTCCACGGTTACCCGGAATGGGTGGGTGGTGTGCCCTGTGATGTCAATAAAGGTGGAGTGCGGGATCTGGGTTAGGTCCTTTGCGATCTCCTCAGATGGGGTCAGAACTGCGATGGCTTTGCCGGTGCACAGGTGTGGCATCAGCGTGAAATGTTGCATTTCAAAAAGATTGTATTTCACCATATATGGCGAGACCATCTTTCAGGTGTTGCTCCAAAATGTCACGTTTTACCGTAGTAGGCAAAAAGTCAAATGTGAGGAAAATTTGGTTCAATTTTGTTCATCTGGTGCATTTAGTTTCGACGACCCATTGCCCTTTGGGGAGGTCAACCACTACGCGCACTGCTGCAGCCTCGTCTGCTGCTATTTTGCTTTCAAAACCTAGGTCCAGCTAACCGCGCGCGTGACATGGAGTGAGGTGCAACGTACACCGCGGTCGGGGAAAATTTTGTGTACATCTTCACAAAATTTTTCCCATAAGGCTGTTTTTTGGATGTCCAGATACACACGGACTCCGAATTCCACCGACGAAAGTGGCTGGGAATGTGGCGTATTGATGTACTGGTTGCATCATGCTTGCCATGCGAGTATCTCTGGGGAAATTGTGACCACCGGTTTTTAAATTTTTTTCTATTCCGGCGGATTCTCCGGGGGCGTTTTCAAACGTTAGAGGCCGCGGGCCTTCTGCCTGCTCCTCTTGCTTTGCTTGCCCAACTGCTCCCAGACATGGGCACAGACTAATCCCTCTATGAGATTATCAAACTGGATTTAGTCTTGAATTGAATGGGTTGCAAAAGTGTTTGCAATGAGAAAGAAAAGTTCCATACTATACCATTTAAATCATTGTAATTAAGAGTTGACTCCCTACCACCACTACTAAACAAGATCATCAATGGCTAGTAAAATAATCTAAATCAAGTATTTATCAGTAAACACTAAAAGATGAGCTGAAAAAAACTTTACTCTCTCGTTGCAATCACTTTTGCAACTTATTCAATTCAAGTCTGATTCTAGTTTTGATAATCTCAAAGAGGAGATTAGTCTGCGCCCATGTCAGGAAGCAGTTGGGCAAGTAAGGTAAGAGGAGCAGGTGGAAGGCCCGCAGCCTCAAACGTTTGAAAACGCCCCAGAGAAACTGGCGGAATAGGAAAAAAATAAAAAACCAGCGGTCATTATTTCCCCAGAAATCCTCACTTGGCAAGCGCGATGCAACCAGTACATCAACATGCCGCACTCCCAACCACTCTCATCAGTAGAATATGTAGTCCGTGTATTTCTGGACATCCAACAAACATCTTTATGGGAAAAACTTAGTGGGGATGTGCACACTCTTTTCCTGACTGCAGTGTACGTCGCACCTCAATCCATGTCATGCAGTTGGCTGGACCTCAGTTTCAAAAACAAGGAGGCAGCAGACGAAGCTACTGTGGTGCACATAGTGATTGACCTCCCCAAAGGGCAATGGGTCATCAAAACCAAATGCACCAGATGGGTAAAATCTGACTAAATTTTTCTCACATTTGACTTTTTGCCTACTATTATAAAGTGCCATTTTGGAGCAGCACCTGAAAGATAATCTCGCCATATATGGCGAAATACAATCTTTTGAGATGCAACGCTTTATGCTGATGCCACACCTGTGCACCATCAAAAGCCATCGCAGTTCTGACCCCAACTGAGGAGATCGTGAAGGACCTAACCCAGATCCCGCACTCCACATATTAAAATTGAAGGGCATACCACCCACCCTTTATGGGTAACCGTAGACAGCGCACCCCCCATCTGTACCCATTGTGACGCGTTTGGCCATAAGGCACATGCATGCCCCACCAAGGAGGGCATTACATTCCAGGAGCACCCCTCAGCAGCCATGGCCAGCGGAGAGGCGCACTACGAACCAACTACAAACACCAAAGAGGCTTTCTTGTGGGAGCACAAGGCTGCTACCTACTGGTAAAACCTATCTCCCCCTCAAGAGCGGAAGAAGGCCAAGCAGGCCTGCAGGCCACAGCCAAGGAAGCAGCCAAAGTCACACCCGCTATCCCACACTCCCAACATCAGGAGGACATCAAAACCTTCGTGTCAGAAGCAACTTGAGAATCCATCAACCAATCAGATTAAGAAGCCCATGCCAATTGGGCCAACCAATCTGAGGATCCGATGGGTTTTAATCTCACCTGACCTTTGCAACTAAGCTCCAGTTGAAACTGGCTTAGTTTCCAACCTACCTGAAAAAAAAAGTTTTTGACCTGAACATTGGTGCACTGAACTCATCTGCACTGCAAAATCTGCTCAACGTTGGGGAAAAACAAAAGCAAAGGCAAAAGCTAACGCCAACCTCTCTGCAAAATTAGCAAAACCACCAATAACATTGCTGCAAACACCCGCACTGCCATGAAGGCCTGTGGGGATCTAGAGGAGGCTAGTGGGCCCAGGTGCCCACCCCTCACACCTAAGGTGTGATGGGGAAACCTTCTTTTTAGGGACATTGAATATCGCTGGACTCAAGGCCTCGCCATCCCGGGATAGGGAACTGAGTTTTTTAAAAAAAATTACTCGTGGATATCCTGGCCATCCAGGAGTCCCACTGTCTGCGAGGTTCTGAGGATGCTTGGAAAATCATGCTCTTCCCTTCCCTATCCTTTTGGTCAGAGCACTGTTGGGTGCTAGTTCAGAAAAACAATATTTTTAAATTTTTATCATCTGAATCCTTCATCAATGGCCGAGTCTTATTGTCACTTTCTTGTGGGCTGACATGGCGCATGCTATTGTCAATATCTATGCCCCAACCTGTGCATGAGAGTGTCTGGAATTTTTTTCATTGGTCAAATCCCTCCCATTACCCCCAGACCCTTTCGTAGTTGGTGACATGAACTGTTGGTTAAACACACCCACGGACCATTAGCCTTCCCTCCTCCCACGCCCCCAGGGTCACGTAGAACTTCACGTTCTAAAGGCCACCCTTGGGCTAATTTATTAACTTTTGCGGCAAGCCCTGCTTCTCAAAAACATGACACGCCCCCATGTCCTCAACGGCCAATTAAGATTTATGACCTGCATTGACCTTATCCTCATGCCGGCGAAATTTCAATCTTACATTTCCCACTTCCAAACAACAAAAATTAGATTCTCCAACAACCAGTTGGTCTCTATAACCTACCACTTACCTGTCACAGTGGCTAAGGCCCACACATTGGTGCAAACTCCGCCCTCCCAAACTTGCATTGCCAGTTTTTCCACTTGGGTGGATTCAGCAACTTTGGAAAAAGCGTTTGTTACACCATTTTGCGCGGACCCAATTTCCACATGGTCAGCATTCAAAGAGGATACTAACTGCCACTCTCACCACCTCTCCTCCTGATGCTCACGAGCCACATCAGCCATCATTTCGCGCGCTCTGGCAGAGTTGGCACACCTGGAGTCCAACATCCCAGCCACATGCTACAGCCATGCAAGGGGCCAGAAGTAGGCGGAAGCAGCCGCCCACCTCAACGCGCTCGAAAGGCAACACAAACATCGGGTTTGTGTTCAGTACAGGGCCTAATGCATTATAGAGAGTGACAAGTGCACCGCATATTTTTTTTAATAAATTCTTTGCACCATGCCAGAGCGTGGCCTGCACACACACACACACACACACACACACACAGATGATTCCGTTGTGGATACGCCAGCTGAAGTGGCAATCAAAATGCAAAAGTATTGCTAGAGTTATACTGATCTGATCCAATTCAGCTGGCTGAAGTGGCGAAATTTTTTTGACCAAACCTACATCTGCACCGTTTCCTGATACCTGGAAATAATGAATTTGATTACTCTGAATGAACTATGGACAGCCATCCGCGGTGCACCAAATTGGAAATGCCTGGCCCAGATGGCATTCCATATGAATTCTACAAAAAGTACTTCTAATATATCCCAGCTGCTGCTTGCCTCCATTAACCAATGCCTTCTGGAAACGCGCCTCCTACCAGGAGGACAAACAGGCCTTCACCGTCACACTCTTCAAGAAAGGGGACAAGCTAGACTTAGCCAACTGGCGCCCACTTTTTTTAACTAACATGGATACAAAAATTTTAACTAAAATAATGGCTAACCGCTTAGAGATTGTAGCATCTGCCACCATCTCCCCAGAACAATTCGGTTTCATACCCAGAAGGTCAATTTGAGACAACGTGCACTCTGTGGCTAATGCATGCCAGTTCACAGCCTCTGGGGCACTTGTATTTTTGGACCAACAGAAGGCCTATGATAGAGTAAACTGGGAATACCTCAGGGCCTGCCTCCATCAATTCCGCTTACCCCTCGCTTTATCAACTGGGTAATGCTGCTCATAGAATCTGCAACAATGGCAGTGTGAGGCCCTGGCTTCCTAACATAAGTAGTACGCCCTCAAAGGGGCTTACGACAAGGGGACCCCCTTAGCCCACTCTTATACAATTTCAGCCTTGACCCACTACTTCGAAACGTGAATGTCCACCTCACTGGGTTCCATGTACCAGGCCAAGCCCCAGTCAAGATGATGGCGTTTGCAGATGACTGTGTGGTTGGGGTGTCTAATAATAAAGATGCACGCGCGCTTGAAGCTCTCATCCAGGAGTATTTCAGGGTAAGTAATGCTGCACTGAATGCTACCAAACTTAAATCATCCTCTTTGGTCGGTATTAAACCTGCTGGGCCCCAGCGACCAATGCCCAGCCCAGACCATCTGTTTGCACACGTGCTCGCCCTCCCTGCTCACCCCACACCACCCCACTAGTGCTCCCCTTTGTGCCACGCCCTACCATAGGGCCTGTCCGCTATCTGGGCGTGTGGGTGGAGGCAGGCGGGTATGCATCAGCAGTAATGGAAAGTTGTATTCTAGACAACGTGACAAAGTGCATCGTCCCCCTCAGAGCCCACCCTACTTCCCTTACTAGCAGGGTTATTTTAGCCAAATCTATGCTCCTCTCCAAAGTCTTGTTTGGAGCCCACGCCATCCCCTTCTCCCCAGTATTTTTCAGATCCTTGTATGCCCTTCTACAAGGATGGCTTTGGTCAGGCCGCCCACCACCAGTATGGCTAGAGGTCATGTTTTGCCCTCATCATCATGGTGGCATGGGCCTTCTTGACTTCAAAGCCCATGCTGCCAAGATCCTGGGCACCTGAATTGCGGCCGTCACTGCCCCTACGCTCCCCTCCAAACACTGGTCCCGCGCGGCCCGCTCCAACTTCTCCCGCTCCTTGGGCCTTAACAATCCATCGAACCCCCACTCCTTGATGAAGTACCTGGCTTCCCACCCATCAGCGACAGGTCCTCACGGTACTAAAACCCACAAAAAACGAATCCTCCTCTCCATGCAGAGTGCTGAGTGAAGAATTCGTATTAGCAGACACACAGCCCAGAGAGGCCGCCCCTTTCCTCAGTTCACACAAGAGGTACAAAGGTTACCCATTCGAGATGGCGTGATCCCCACACGCCCCATGTCCTATCCAGGGTGGACTACCTGGACATGATGGATATCCCTTACTCCATTGAGACTCAGAAGACTATTTGGAAATATGCACACCATCCTCTGTTGAAGCCTCAAATCTGCTCCAATATGTGGCACTTCCTGAGGCGGGTGTACCGTACAGCAGAGCGCTCTAACGCTTTACACTCATCCTGCGTTGTGTGTGGCCAGTATGGAACTCTGTTCCACCACATGGAGAAGTGTCCTACTTCTAAAGTGATATGGCGCGAAGTTCAACGTCTGCTTGGTCAGGATCAAACAAATCCCTTCAGTCTGTCAAGAGCTATGTTTGCTTTATCAATGGCCTCCCCCTTCCACCCTCCCTCCATGCTCTGGTGGTTGCAGTTGCCATGTGGACTATCCACACGATTGTCTTGGATGCCATCGCAGGCTCCCCCCACCCTCCCAGAAGCTGTCCACAGATTCTGGTCTCATTTGGTGGACAACTTTCAGGCGTGGATGTTTAGATACCTCCCACCGCGTCGCCGACAGCTGGTCTCCTCCTGGTTCACAGTCTGGTTCATAAAATCAGACCTTTTCCTACACACGTGTTCAATTGTGGCTACGTCATCTTCACACGATTCCTCCCCCATCCCATAGTGGCGTTCCCGCTGGCAACAAGAGATAGCATCGCTTCTCTGGGGTGCCTTCCCTGTTACTAAGTTTTGTTTCTTTTGGGTCAAATTTGGAAGTGTCCATCCCATGGTCAGCATTCCTCGCAATAAATTTTAAATTTAAAAGATGAGCTGATTAGAAATAATATGAGGCAGTTTGTAACATTAAGAAACTAACAGTATCTGGACAAAAGAATATAAAAAGTAGTATTCAGCTACTTGAATACTAGTGGGCAAGTTAAGCATCATTCTACCATATTTGAAAAAGCCAGCCTGACAAAGTTATGCGGTGTTATGGACCATACATATTATAACAAGAAGAGCCACTGAGTATACTATAATTGGAGCTGTTACAAATCAATTATAGCCAAGTACATAAAGATACCTTTGATTCTTCCATAGACCATTTTTGGAGGGGTTGAATGGACTCAGCTCCTTTTATTGACAATAGTTCCTTGCCTAGTGAAAGAATTAAAGAAACAAGTTAAATAGGCCTTATAAAGGACTCTGAGACCCATAAGGCCATAGACACAATAAAATTGGACATTTATTTTAAGAGGCTGACAATAAAAATCATGCAATTATCCAAATAATGGCGGATTAAGTTTTAAAATGTGTTGAAATTATGGAAAATTGCTGACATTGATCGTATATCAAACTTTAAAAAGCTTATGATGGTGAATATACAATGGCTATTTTATAAAGCAGGATTATAGGCATCAGATCTAAGGGCTTTGGCCATTCACATGACTACATCTAAAGACGCAATAAACATAGCATGATGGCCACTAAACTTTAAAAATGAGGTAGAATCACATGGTAAATTTAGTGATCAGCTCTGTGGATACCAAAAGAGGATTTCGTAATCAGTAAGAAGGATAAATTTGATCGTCTCAGCATATAAGGAATATTGAAAAAGCCAGTTCATAAAAAAGGCGGCCATACACTAAAGGTTAACGTGTTGAAGATGAGCCAGGTGAATTAAATGACTTCCAAGTCTTTAATAGCACCTTGACATCTCTTGAAATTTTATTTCAATTGTTGAATCTATTGCGGGGAAGGCTGACCATGGGACGGACACTTCCAAATATGACTCAGACAAGACAAATCTTAGTACCAGGGGAGGCACCCCCAGAGACGCGATGCTATTTCTTGTTGCCAGCGGGAACGCCACTTATGGGGAGGGGAGGGAACGTGTGAAGGGGCCGTAGCCACTATTGAACACGTGTGTAGGAAAGGGTCTGATTTGATGAACCAGACTGGGAACCAGGAGGAGACCAGCTGTCGGCAACGCGGTGGGAGATATCCAAACATCCACGCTCAAAAGTGGTCCACCAGATGAGACTGGAATCTGTGGACAGCTTCAGGGAGGGTGGGGATGGAGCCAGCGATGGCATCCAAGACAATCGTGTGGATAGTCCACATGGGATTGCAACCACCAGAGCACGGAGGGAGGGTGGGAGGGGGAGGCCATTGATAAAGCAAACATAGCTCTTGATAGACTGAAGGGATGTGTTTGATCCTGACCAAGCAGACGTTGAACTTCGCGCCATATCACTTTAGAAGTAGGACACTTCTCCAGGCGGTGGAACAGCGTTCCATACTGGCCACAGACGACAAAGGATGAGTGTAAAGCGTTAGAGCGCTCAGCTGTACGATACACCCACCTCAGGCAGCGCCACACATGGGAGCGGACTTGAGGCTGCAACAGAGGATGGTGTGCATATTTCCAGATAGTCTTTTGGGTCTCAGTGGAATAAGGGATGTCCATCATGTCCAGGTAGTCCACCCTGGATAGGACTTGGGGTCGAATGGGGATCACGCCATCATGGATGGGTAGCCCCTGTACCTCTTGTGTGAACTGAGGAGAGGGGCGGCCTCTTCGGGTTGTATGTCCACTAATACAAATACTCCACTCTGCGCTTCGCATGGAGAGTAGGATTCATTTGTAGTGGGTTTTAGTCCCGTGAGTACCTGTGGCTGATGTGTGTGATGCGAGGTATTTCATCAGGGAGTGGGGGTTTGATGGATTGTTGAGGCCCAAGGCTCAGGAGAAGTTGGAGCGGGCCGCGCGGGACCAGTGTTGGGATGGGAGTGTAGGAGCAGTGACGGCCGCAATCCAGGTGCCAAGGATCTTGGCGGCATAGGCTTTGAAGTCAAGTAGGCCCATGCCACCATGATGATGAGGGCCAAACATGACCTCTAGCCGTACTGGTGGAGGGCGGCCTGACCAAAGCCAACCTTGTAGCAAAGCATACAGGGATTTGAAGAAGCTTGGGGAGAAGGGGATGGCGTGGGCTCCGAAACCAGACTTTGGATAGGAGCATAGAGTTGGCAAGAACAACCCTGCCAGTGAGGGTAGTAGGGTGGGCTCCGAGAGAGGCGATTCGCTTCGTCACGTTGTCCAGTATATGGCACTCCATTACTGCTGACGCGTATCCACCTGCCTCCATCCACACGCCCAGATGGCGTACCGGTCCTATGGTAGGTCATGGCACAAAGGGGAGCATCAGTGGAGCGGTGTGTTTTGAGTTAGTAAGGCGTGGACGTGGGCGAGCAGATGGGCCAGGTTGGGAACTACTTGCTGGGGCCCAGCAGTTTTGAAACTGACCAAGGAGGATGATTTCAGTTTTGGAGGCGTTCAGTGCCGCGTTGCTTACCCAGGAATATTCCTGGATGAGGGGCTTCAAGCGCGCGCGTGCATCTTTGTTATTAGACACCCCCACCACGCAATCATCTGCAAATGCCATCATCTTGACTGGGGTTTGGCCTTGCACATGGACCCCAGTGAGTTGAACATTCACATTTCGCAGTAGTGGGTCAAGGCTGAAGTTGTATAAGAGTGGCTCAGGGGTCCCCTTGTCGCAGGCCCCTTTGAGGACGGACTACTTCCATTAGAAACCTGGGCCGCGCACTGCCATTGTTGTAGATTCCGTGGACAGCATCACCCAGTTAATGAAGCGGGGAGGTAGGCGGAATTGTTGGAGGCAGGCCCTAAGGTATTCCCAGTTTACTCTATCATAGGCCTTTTGTTGGTCCAAGAACACAAGTGCCCCAGAGGCTGTGGACTGACACACATTAGCCACAGAGTGCACGTTATCCCAAATCGACCTTCTGGGGATGAAACCGAATTGTTCTGAGGAGATGGTGGCAGATGCTACAGTCCCTAAACGGTTAGCCATGGTTTTTGTTAAAATTTTTGCGTCAGTGTTTGTTAGAGAAATGGGGCGCCAGTTGGCTAAGTCTAGCCTATCCCCTTTCTTGAAGAGTGTGACCATAAAGGCCTCATGTCCTCCTGGTAGGAGGCGCGTTTCCAACAGGCTTTGCTTGAGTGAGGCTAGCAGCAATGGGGAAATATATTTAAAATATTTTTTGTAGAACTCATATGGAATGCCATCTGGGCCTGGGCATTTTCGGTTTGGTGCACCGTGAATGGCTGTCCATAATTTGTTCAGAGTAATTAAATTCATTAATTCCAGGTATCAGAAAATGGTGCGGATATGAGCTCTGTCGAGAAATTCTGCCATTTCGGCCAGCTGAATTGGTTCAGCTCAGTATAACTCGGAGTAATATCTTTGCATTTCGATTGCCACTTCAGCCGGTGTGTCCACAATAGAATTATCCGATCTTCACACCTGTGTGCAGGCCACGCTCTGGCGTGGTGCAAAATTTTTTTGAAGAAGTATGCAGTGCACTTGTCACCTTTAGTGATGCGTGTGGCCCTGTATTGGACACAAACCTGATGTTTGTGTTGCCTTTCAAGTGCGTTGAGGTGGGCGGCTGCCTCCGCCCACTTCTGGCCCCATGCAGGGCTATATCCTGAGGCTAGAATGTTGGACTCCAAGTGGGCTAAATCTGCCAGTGCATGCAATATAACTGCCGATGTGGCTCGTGAGCATCTGGATGAGAGATGGCGATAGTGGCGGATGATGTCTTCTTTGAAAGTTGCCCATGTGGAAATAGGGTCCGCACAAAACGGTGCAACAAACGATTTTGCCAAAGTTGCCTCTTCCACCCACGTGGAAAATCCTGGCGACGTGAGCTCTGAAGGGCGGATTTTGCACCAATGTGGGGCCTTTGCAACTGTGATGGGTAAGTGGTATGTTATTGAGACCAGTCAGTGGTTGGAGAATTCCATTTTCATTGTTTTGAAGTGGGAGATGTGGGGTTGGATTTTGCCAGCATTAGAATAAGGTCAATGTGGGTCATGGACCTTAATTGGCCGTTGTGGACATGGGGATGCATCATATTTTTGAGCAGTGGGGCATGTCATGGCAGTGCATCCATTAACCCAAGGCGTGGCTTTTAGAATGCGTAGTTTTACGTGACCCTTTGAGGCGTGGGGTGATGGCGGCCACCAGTCCGTTGGTGAGGTTAGCCAACAGTTCATGTCGCCAACTAGGAAAGAATTAGGGGTAGTGGGAAGGATTTGACCAACAAGAAAAATTCCTGATGCTCGTGTGCACCGTTTGGGGCATAGTGTTGACGATTGTGTGTGCAACGTCAGCCCATGAGAAGGTGACAACGAGCACTCAGCCAATTTAGGAATGTTTCTGAGGATGTGAATTTGAAAAAATTATCTTTCTGAATTAGCACCCCACAGTGCTTTGACCAAAAGGATAGGGATGGTAGGAGCATTGTTTTCCAAGCTTCCTCGGAACCTTGTGGTCAGTGGGACTCCTGGATGGCCAGGATATCCATGGGTAAATTGTTTTGTAAAAACTCAGTTTCCTAGCCCAGGACGAGGAGGCCTTGAGTCCGGTGATATTCAGCGTCCTTAGAGTGAAGGTTTCCCCCTTTGCACCTTAGGTGCGAGGGGGTGGGCTCCTGGGCCCACCAGCCTCTTCCAGGTCCCCACAGGCTTTCACAACAGCACGTGTGTTAGCAGCAACGCTATCAGGGTTTTTGTAACTTTCGTGGTAAGAGTCACGTTGGCTTTGGCCTTCACTTTTTGTTTTCCTGACATTGTCAATTTTTTGTGGTGCAGATAAGTTTGGTGCACTGTCGAGCGGGTCAAAATTTTTTTTTCAGTTGGGATGGGTTCTAAGTCAGTTTCAACCGGAGCTTGGGTGCAGCAATTGGGTGATATCAAATCTCCCATCGGATCCTCAGATTGAGTGGCCCACCTGGCATTGGCCTCCCAATCTGATTGGGTGATGGATTCCTGAGTTGCTTCCACCACGAAGGTCTCCATGTCCTACTGGCGTTGTGAGTGTGGGATGGTGGTGGTGGCCTTGGCCGCTTCCTTGGCCGCGGCCCTATGGGCCTGCTTGGCCTTCTTCCACTCCTGTGGGGAGATGGGCTTTACCAATAGGTAGTAGCCTTGAGCTCCCCATGGGAAGGCCTCCTTGGTGCTTGCGGTTGGTTCATAATGCGCCTCTCTGCTGGCCATGGCCGCTGAGGGGTGCTCTTGGAATGTGACACCCTCCTTGATGGGGCATGCATGCACCTTATGGCTGAACGTGTCACAATGGGTGCAAATGGGGGGCGCGCTGTCCACGGTTACCCGGAATGGATGGGTGGTATGCCCTTTGATTCAATAAAGGTGGAGTGCAGGATCTGGGTTAGGTCCTTCGCGATCTCCTCAGTTGGGGTCAGAACTGCGATTGCTTTGCCAGTGCACAAGTGTGTAATTAGCGTAGAACATTGCATTTTGAAAGATTGTATTTCGCCATATATGGCGAGACCATCTTTCAGGTGTTGCTCCAAAATTTCACATTTTACCGTAGTAGTCATTAAGTCAAACGTGAGGAAAATTTGGTTTGATTTTGTCCATCTGGTGCATTTGGTTTTGATGACCCGTTGCCCTATGGGGAGGTCAACCACTATGCGCACCGCTGCAGCCTCATCTGCTGCTATTTTGCTTTTGAAACCTAGGTCCAGCCAACTGCACGACATGGAGTGAGGTGCAACATACACCGCAGTTGGGAAAATTTTGTGTATATCTTCACAAACTTTTTCCCATATGGCCAGTTTTTGGATGTCCAGATACACGGACTCCGAATTCCACCAACGAAAGTGGCTGGGAGTGTGGTGTGTTGATGTACTGGTTGCATCGCTTGCCACATGAGTATCTTCAAGGGAATTCTGACAGCCAGTTTTTTTAGATTTTTTTCTATTCTGCCAGATTCTCTGGGGCGTTTTCAAATGTTAGAGGCCGCGGGCCTTCCGCCTGCTCCTCTTGCCTTGCTTGCCCAACTGCTCCCAGACATGGGCGCAGACTAATCCCCTCTATGAGATTATCAAACTAGATTTAGTCTTGAATTGAATGGGTTGCAAAAGTGTTTGCAACGAGAAAGAAAAGTTTTTATTTCAATTGTTAGATACTTTTAAATTAAACTTAAATATTAACTTCTGGGTTTGGATAATCTTACCTTTACATAAAGATTAATATATGATAAATCTTTATGTGCATTTTTTATATTGTAAATAGAAGAAGAGCTCACTTATAAAACAGATTAGTTACAGGAGTCCCAATGTTGCAATTCTGATATGACTGGATGATAAGCCCTAAGTCATTATTGTGGTTTGGGTATGTGGGATCCACTGATGGATGCCACATAAATATTTTCTCAAAGTGAGAATCTTACTTTTTAATAAAAGTATACAATAATGCTTTATTATAGTTTTTATGTTTTTTTTGTTTTAAGCGAGGCAAAACCAAAAAAGGTCCTCTTCTCAATACTAGTTTTTCCTATTTAGACTGGTTTGGATTTTGAGACCATGGGTATTAGAGATAAAAGTATACAAAGCTGAGATATCTAAACAGAAAATATAGGCTTTTGGCCTATCAGATCAAAGATAAATATTTTGAGGCAAAACTGACCCGTGGGGTAAAAATCTTGATGAATTGTATCCTATCACCAATGAGTATAATCTTCTCACCTTGGATGTGGTCAGACTCTTATAGTAATGATTGGTTTATTTGCATCCTATCATTGTCAAGTAAAATCTTCTCAACTCAGCAGTGGTCAGACTCACATGGTAATGATTGGTTAATTTCACCCTATCATCATTGAGTGAAATCTTCTCACCTTAGAGGTAATCAAACCCACGTGGTAATGATTGGTTGATTTTCACCCTATCATCATTGAGTAAAATCTTCTCACCTTGGAGGTAATCAAACCCACGTGGTAATGATTAATTAATTTGTACCCAATCATCGATAGGTAAAATCTTCTCACCTTGAGATGGTTCAGATTCAAGTGGTAATGATTTGTTAATTCGCACCCAATCATTCACAGGTAGAATCTTCTCACCTTATGGAGGTTCAAATCCATGCAATATTGAGCACCATAAATTTGGCTGAGAAGTTTAGTAATCCTATTATTAGTTTTACTTCTTAAGCCAATTTTGTGATAAACCGTATTTTTCTGATAGTTAGGATTCCACCGAGAATCTGTCAAGATCTTTTCGCCATTGGTACTCATATCATTGTTAACCACAATATTATTTGATGATCAGGCAGGAGATGGGCCAATCATGGTAGAAGATTTGGGAGCACTAATACCTCCAACATTCTTTTTCTTAATTCAAGAAGGAGATTGTCTGACATTCTCCCCTCAAGAATGTTGGAAGGGGTGTAGGGTTGTAGGGAGCTCATGTACCCGTTTTATGATAATTCTTGTAGCCAAAGACTTTATAGAATATTCATTTCTCTCTTATACATGATGGTAAATGGTCCCTCCCAGTTTGATCTAAGTTTGCCACTTTGGGGAGTTATGAAATTGTGGTAATATAAAACCCTATCCAACACTTGGTAAGAAAGTAGAGGAGCTCGGAGCTCATTGGCAGCTTGGCCTTCTTTAGTAACCTTTTCTGTGAGGTTAGTATTATGTATAGGTAAGGCAGAAAGTGGGTACATGTCCATGCAAGAGTATTCCTTTTTGCTGGGTTCTTAATGGGCTAGAACTAAGGGGACTTCATAATTGAGCAATGACAAGAACCCTTGCTTCATATTGATAATGTCATCTTATTCCATCATAAACTGAGTACCTATAAGCATCTCATAATCGTTATTATACAGAGCCACTGCAGGGGCCAATAGAATAAACATCCCAATACAAATGGGAAGGGATGTCAAGCACCCAGTGCGCAGGTGTTGTTAGGACAAGCGGTTCCAAAGTCCTGGTTGTACTCTAAGTCAGGTGCAAGTTTGATTTTTTTATCAACTTGGAAGAGATTACGTTCACTGGGGAACCTGTATCTAGGATAGCCATCACCTGAACTTTTTGGATAACCACTTCGACCTTCTTAAGTATCCCACCAAAAGTGGGAAGTAGCACTAAGACCTCCTTAAGATGGAAAATGGAGGTTAATTTGCATGCGGTATTAGGGTAATTTTCCTGAATGGAATTAATGGTATGGCCATGCTGGATAGGGCAAATAAGGTGAGACAACACCTCATCTGCATTAGTGGTAGTATCAATATTTACTTGCTCCCCTAGAACTTGGTAGAGATACTTCTCTTCAGGTATGGTGGCTTCATCCACTTCTTCAGCATTCAAGCGATCAGGGACTTCCACTTCAGCAGGTACTCCTACAATGTAATAGCCAACCTTATCTGCACCCCCCTCAAAATCATCCCCTGGGGTATTAATAAACGCGAGGTACTGGCATAAGTTGTTTAGATGAGTCAGGTGCATGAGATTTTTCAGCAATAGATGTGCCTTTCCCTACGCTGACATTTCTTTTTCCTATTCCTGTTCCTTGGCGTAAAGGACAAATTAAGCTCAATAGGAGCTGATCAGCGTCTCTGGCTGTGTCAATAGTTTCCATACAACCTATAACTTGGCGGAGGTAAGTATCCTTTGGTATGGTAGTTTCATCTACTCCTTCGGTGTTTAGGCGATCAGGGACTTCCACTTCCGCGGGAGCTTCCAATAAGTAGTACCCAACATCATTGTAACCCCCTCAGAGTCAGTCTCAGGGGTATTCTCAATCATGGGCAAGGTTGTAATTGAAGTGGTGGAGACATCCATGAGAGGTGGGGTAATTAGCTTCACTTTAACCGGCATTTTCACAACCCCAGTAGTTCTGGAGGATATACCCTTAGAGCGCGCACCTATTGGCTGAGCTGAAGGAGAAACCACAGTAGGGATCTCCGCTTTGCATGAATGAGGGAAGTTCAGTTTAAGTCGCACTGAAGCAGCAGTTTTTGCAGGGAGAATAGGCACAGGTGGCCTCACCTCCAACGGTTCAATAGGCTTCAGCTCACCTAAAGGAATATGGGCGACATCTAACAAAGCCTCTTGTATATCACGGAAAGTTGTGAAGTGGCATTTCACTGATATGATGTTCCTTGCGAGAGAGGGTTGTGAAGCTAACCCTGTTAATATGGCGGTGATAGCATCATCCAGGGTAAGCAGGTTAGACGTAGCCAGCCTTTGAGCAGTGAGATAGAACCGCTCAGCAAAACTAAGGAGGGTTTCACCCTCATAAATGGTAAGGCGCATAAAAGCCTGTTTTTCCCTGTGTAAGCTCTGCTTGGATCTGAATTCAGCCAAGAGGGCCTTCTTAACATCTGACCAGATGTGCTGAGGATCCAGGTGAGGAATGATCAGCTCTTGGGCTTTGCAGCTTAAACAGGGAAGAATGAACTGAGCTTTCTGTTTATCAGTGGCGCCATCCATCGCAGCTTCATAAACGTACAAAAAGGAATCAATGCTCCCTTCACCCGGGGTGTATCTGTCCTTTATAAATAATTTGAACGGCTGTTGTTCTAGCTTTTTGAGATGGGAGAAAGAGCTGGCTTGTTGCTTCTTAAGAGCAACTAATCGTAATTCAGGAGATCTGCTCATGTTTACAGCCTCCATTACTTTGAATCTTTAACAAAGTATTTAGGGTAATGACCCCTGTAGTGAGCACCAGTTTGTGGGATCCACCAATGGATGCCACCGATATTTTCTCAAAGTGAGAATCTTACTTTTTAATAAAAGTATAAAATAATGCCTTATTAAAGTTTTTATGTTTTTTATTTTTTTAAGTGGAGCAAAACCAAGAAAGATTCTCTTCTCAATACTAGTTTTTTCTATTTAAACTAGTTCAGATTTTGAGACCATGGGTATTTGAGGCAAAAGTATACAAAGCTGAGTTATCTAAATTAGGAAATATAGGCTTTTGGCCTATCAGATTAAAGATAAATATTTTGAGGCAAAATTGACCCGTGGGGTAATGATTTGATGAATTGTATCTAATCACCAACGAGTAAAATCTTCTCACCTTGGCGGTGGTCAGACTCATGTGGTAATGATTAGTTAATTTGCAACCTATTATTGTCAAGTAAAATCTTCTCACCTCAGCGGTGGTCAGACTCATGTGGTATATAAATTGTTTAATTTTCACCCTATAATTGTTGAGTAAAATCTTCTCACCTTGGTGGTGGTCAGAATCATGTGGTAATGATTGGTTAATTTTCACCCAATCATCGATGGGGAAAATTTTCTCACCTTGGGAGGGTTCAGATCTGAGTGGTAATGATTTGTCAATTCACACCAAATCATTGATGGGTAGAATCTTCTCACCTTGCAGAGGTTCAGATCCATGCAATATTGAAGACCTCAAATTTGGCCAAGAAGTCGGAGTAATCCTATTATTAGTTATTACCTTTTTAAGCCAATTTTTGTGATAAACATATTTTTCTGATAGTTAGGATTCCACCAAGAATCTGCCAAGGTCTTTTCGCCGTTGGTACTCATATCATTGTTAACCACAATATTACTTGATGATCAGGCAGGAGATGGGCCAACCATGGTAGCAGATTTGGGAGCACTAATACCTCCAACATTCTTTTTCTTAAGTCAAGAAGGAGATTGTCTGACAGGGTAGAACTCGCCAATCCTGAGTATGAGTTACGATTTTAGAGAGCCTTGAGATGAGGCAATATCAGTTTATAATGGATGGTTATTGGATCACTTCCAAATGAGGCAATTAGTAGATATTGATGTATGATAAATGGTTGTTAAATTGGCTCAAATTGGGAAATCATGGATTTAATAAATGAAGATTTGCCAGAACCAATGAGGTATGGCGAACTGAATTAATAAGATGAGTGATATAGTTAAATGACATGATAGTAGGCATCAACCCCAAGGATAAGGCAGGGTGGCAGGAGACCCAGAAGATGAGACTTCAGACCCTCCCTGACCTCAAGCATACATTATACCAACGCTGGGTACAAGTCAAATATGCTCAGGTTGGTACTAGTGAGGTGCATAACGCCAGCCCCTTGTGTCAGCTCAGGCGTTAAAAAGGACGAGTTATTCAATTACCAAAGACAGTTCAATTCAGTTGATTGAGGAATGGGGGTTTGAAACCCATTCCATTTTCGAAATTATGCGTTTGGTAGGGTACAACTTCAATTAATTATACCAGTGAAGTCAGTTTGGTGTATTCTACTAATTTGGACAGAAGTGTTTGTCAATTTGTAATTTGTGCTTAAAACCGCTTTGACAGACCCCAAATTACCCCAACAATGTTTAAATTTAATTTTTGTGACTAACATTCTTTGTTGGTCAACTTTTCTCAGCAAATTTTCCCGTTTTTCCAGTTTTATTAATTTCATCTTGGTGATCCTGTGCGTGGACCTCTTTGTGGAGGTCTCACGCTCCATAAGCCATTCCATTTTAATTATGATTAGGTTATCCCCTAGTGCACCATTGGTTCATTCAGGTTCTCTCCAACCTGGGACGTTTACCTCTTCTCCCCCTGTGCGCCGCGTCACTTTTGGTTGGTTATCACTATAAAGATTGCACTATCTCTTCTTAAGTTATAATTTCTCCAGCACCCTCTGGTAGGCTCAAGTATCTTTTGTACTAATGGCTAGTTCCCTGGTGTTGGCCTTGTGCACCGTGCATTATCACGCTGGGAACAGGAGAGTTATATACAATCTCCTTACACTGAGGGAATGGTATCATCTAAAGTCGCTGAGATATAAGTGAGATGAGACAATTGACAGAGGAGTATTGTTAGTATCTTAGAGTGAGTGGACCAGTGGAATCTGCTGGATGTATATTTTAAATAAATAAAGAGTGGTTTTGGGGCGATTTCTCCCTATTTATAAAACTTTTATTAAATTGTTTCAAGATAAATAATCGTCATATTGACACTCCTATTGCTCAGTGGGATTAACCCTGTCAAAGTTACTTGGCATATCTCACCAATTTCGCCAAAATTACAACAGCCAATAGTAACTAAAATGTTCTTAATAATTGTAATGGTTTTTATTAATTTTAAACTGGTATCAAACTGTCTTAAAATGAAGACTTAAATTATGTCTGTTGTAGTTAAAACGTTACTAGTGCCTACCTGATCCCAGTAATTTGGTGCTAATAATGACATAATTATCACATCAGTCAAAACTTTAGCCATGTGATATTGTTCAACCTAAAAACTTAATTCTTCTGAATGTGACGCTTTAAGGTATCACTAAATATACTTTAATTATAAAGCACAGGCACTTCTTGTTGAAATTCCATCTCCAATTTTTTTAATTAATTAATTATTAGAAAATACCATTAGATTCTTAATGCAATAAACAATACATTTGTTAAAACAAAAAATACAAAAAAGTAAATTTAAGAGTACAAAATCCAGCCAAACTCATTATTTTTCTTTGAACTTCCAACCATTTATTGCAATTGATATTACAACTGGAAAGATTGACACAGTAATTGTTGCACTTGAATAATTAAAACTGTATGAAGACAGCATACTTCAAAATAAACGTAAAGCTTAAGATAAAAAGCCTTTATTATATATATATTCACAAATTCTGTTGTAGTCTTGTTGGGTACTTCTAGCGCTAATAATTCGTCATGAGTGTAACCAAAAAGTTTAATGATGAGGGCAAACATCAAAATGTGCGTTACTGCATTTGTACTCTTCCAATATGTGACCCTTCCAATATCTACGCTAAGGCCTTTTGCGATGTAGTCCATGTGTCAGCCTTTTTTAACACCCAAATACTCCTGTATTCTCATTTTGGTACGCTATTAGTCTGCCAACATCACCGCTTGGGTCAGGTCAGCGATTGGGTACATTTTTAAAGTGTGATGGATATTAGTTGACAGGATCGTTTGTGTCAGACTTGATTGGATAATTCAGATAACATTTCATTTTCAGGTGGAACACTCTTCAAAATTCATCTGACTAAGTCTGGTAATTCTCACTTAATTGGAATGAGACTGGTTTGGGGTATGGGACATTTGGATGACAATTCAATAGAGTTTTATCCACCAAAAGTTAGGATTGTATGTTGATTAAATCATAACTACTTAAAATTTAGGGTCAGAAAATGCTAGTGAAATATTTGATGATGGATTAATGGGATTTGATAAGCTGAGGGATACAATAGTGGGTTAAAGGTCAGTGAGGTGTATATGGTTTTGAGGAACAACTGCTGTGGTTAATCTTGTATGATTGGTCAACCCAAATATTAAGGTTTCCTTCAGCTTGATCAAAAAAGAAAATTAATGACTTGACAGCAGCCAATGATTGAAATACTGGTTGGTAGAGGCTGGCGTTTTGAGCCCTGCTGGAACCACTTTAGAAATTTAGCATGCACTCTGTTGAAGATATGCACTTTGGCAAGGTCATTAAGCATGGACATATTGGTTGGAGTCTTCTTTGATCCTGAATGGTCCCTTTCAGAAATTTTTGAGCTTACTTGTCATGTCAGCCCCATGGTTGACATGTTAGAGCACTCACTCCCCTAAGCTGAAGCAGGGTAGAGGATGGCAGTTTTAGTTGTTGTGCTCTCTGCATCTCATTTACTAGTCCAGCACATTATATTAAACCTCTGTTTGAAAATTGATCATCGTTTGATGAGGTTCTCTAAGTATTAAAATAGGATCATGACCTCTCTGTGATCATATGAGTATAGGATTGGAAGTAGTGCGGGTTGACACCCTTACAGAGCTGAAACGGTGATCTTCAAGTGAATAAGTGGGACATGATATTAAATGTAAAGTCAGCGGAAGGGAAGAGGAGGTTTCAACTGGACATTTTGCCTGATATTGTATAATTGAAGCATTCCAACATACCATTTTTTTCGGGTGATAAAGCGTTGAGAGGACCCCATGAACCCCCATCAAATTGTTAAGCCTGACAATTACCTGGGAAGTAAAGTTAGTTCCTCTGTCCATCAGAAGGAATTGGGGATACCAATGTTTATAAATGATGTTCTCATAAAAAAATTTGGCAGTTGTTGTAGTTTTTATGTATCTAATTAATTTTGGCTTTGACCCATCTTTTAGTGTAAATGATGACTACCACAATATACTTTAATTGACCTCTACTGGCGGTTATTGGTCACATGAAGCCAAATAACATGATGTTAAATATAAATTCAGCAGTATATTGGATACGCCAAAGGGGTTTTTGCACAGGGTTAAGCCCACAGAGCAAAAGGACTGACAATATGATAAGTGTTTTCCTCAAAACAACTTAATTAACTTTAATAAATATGGAGCAATTGCCCCAAAGACACTCTTTTATTAATATGATATTCCACCGAATATTCCCTTGTTCCTCTCGCTCACTTCTACTAACAATCCTTTTCTTTCAAGCTACTCATCTCGCTTATATCTCACCAACTTTGGTCAATACTGACCATTTTGCTTAGACTATTCATTCTGCCATATTATCATTGGTTCTGGAAGGGTTCATCATTTATAAATTCATGATCGCTTTAATTCAAGGCGATCCACTCACTACCCATCATATGTTGACATCTCATTATATGTCTTTTGTCGATATTATACCTTATCGCCTGATTCAGAGGTGATCAAAATTACTCTTTTAACCCAATATTGCTCACCCTTAGGCGCTTAAATGATTGTAACTCATAAATAGGCTCGGCAAATTCTACTCATTCCGCTATAATGACGAGGGCTTATCATCCAGTCATATCAGAATTGCAACATTACCCCCTTGACTGGACAATAAGGCTCCTATTACTTATATACCCGGAGGAACTTTGCATGCACTCAGTTAAATATCCATCCACTCGTAGGGTCCTTAAAAGTATATTCATCCAAACCTTTTTTCTCTATAATTTCGAATGGGCCAATCCAGATACTGTCCTACTTGTGCTTCTGCCCAAACCCATGTTGATCATGGAATAGAACTATGTCCCTATCTATAAACCAAGCTGACCCACTACGCCATACCTAACAGGCAGCTTGATTCTTAATCTTCTTGGCTAAGCTGGACAAGTATGATTAATTTTTGCAATTTGATTAACGTAATGGCTAGGGTCATCAAATAACGTTGGGGATATATTCTACTGGTATCTTCTACACAGGCATATGACAACGTCAGAAGATCAGGGTGTCAGCCATACAGTAATTGAAATGGGTTCTTCCCCATAGCAGAATGATAGCTAATATCATAGTCAAAGACAGCGGTGGAAAGAAGGAACCCTCAATCTGAGAGTCAATCCGCTACTAATTTATGGAGTATGTTCACTAAAGTCCTATTGACCCGCTTGATCATTCTGTTGGACACAGGGAATATGAGGTTGTCAAAGCCCCATGGATGGCAATCAACTCATTTAGCTTTGGGAGGATGTGGGAAGTGAAGTTAGTTCCATTATTGGTAAAGAGGAACTAAGAGCAGCCATGTCAATGAATAATACATTCCATTATGAACTTGGCCACTGTGACCGCCCCCAGATCCCATATCACCTGTGCCTCAACCCATATGGTTAAGTGGTCAATTTCCATCAGAATGTATTTGGACCAGTTAGCACCCACTGGCAGAGGGCAACGGCATCAAGGAAAACTATATACCAAGCAAAATTTGGTTTCACTAGCCTGTATGAAGACTTCTGGTGGAATGGCCTTTCCACTTGGCACTGGTGGCAGTAAATTATTGTCTCCAGCAAATCAAATTTCATGCTTTCACAATAATAGTGAGGGTGCAACAATTCCAATGTCTTGTGCATGCCACCTTGTTCAACTTCCCTATGTGCGTACATAATAATGTTAGGCAAATCCGAGGGTCACAGGAATTTCACTGTTGAATCGCCAATTTACTTTTACAACTCTCCATTCCATTGGAAGGTACTTTCTCGCATTTCATTCAACGCCTTTATGACTTGTGGCATCTCATTATCGTACATATTGCTGAGCATCTTATTATACATAATGTCGCTTAGATCCACAATAACTGAAATTGTTGGTAGTCTTAACAAGAAATCAGCGTTCTAGTGTTTTGCTCCTGGTCAGTGGAGAATCTCAAAGTCAAAAGCCTGCAGTTTGAGGGCCCACCAGGCTAGACGCCCCTAAGGCTCCTTGAAGTTCTGCAACCAGCTTAATGAAGCGTGATCCAATACAACCTTAAACTTCACTTCATAAAAGTACACTCTAAATTGCTTATACATGTAAATCACTGCTAATCTTTCGCTTGGTCATGGTATAATTACGCTCATAGTAGTTCAAGCTCCAACTGCAGTATTCAATGGGGTGCTTTTCATCCCTATCATTTTTTTGGGATAGGACCGCCCCAATGTCAGAAAGAGAGGCATCCGTTTGAATGATGAACTCTTTATTGAAGTTTGGGTATTGTAGCACTAGCGCACTGCTCAGTGCCATCTGAAGTGTATCAAAGGATTTGTTGACGTTCCATCCATTCAATCACAGCATCCTTTTTTAGTAACTCAAACAGTGGGCTTCCAATACAACAAAGTTAGGTATAAAGTGGGTGTAGTAGCTTACCATCCCTAAAAAGACTTGTATATCACACTTACTAGTTGGTGTATTCATCTTTCAGATAGCCTCCACCTTGGCCAATTTTGGGCTTCAGCCCGGTCATATCTACCACAAACCCAAGGTACTTCCGTTGTTCCTTAAATAGGTGACATTTATAGGGCTTGATTCTGATGTTGGCCTCCGCAAGCTGCAGAAGACCTCCTCTAGATGGGTAAGGTGCTCAGAGAATTTACGCAAAAAACATTGATATCATCAAGGTATATGAGGATGCACAACTGCTTCTGGTCTCTGAGAATGGTGCCCATGGCCCATCGAAATGTAGCTGAGCATTACACATCCCTTGTGGCATCCAGGTCGGTTGGAAAAGCCCCTTGGACGTGATTATGGCGCATTTCTCCTGTCCCATGTTAGGGCAATTTTGATTTGCCAATAACTGGATACCAAATTTTTCGCTGAGAAGTAACAATATTCTCCCAACCAATCTAAGGCATTGTCAATTCACAGCAACAAATACAAAATCTTCTTGGTAATGCTGTTGTGCTTCCAGTAGTCTATTACCACCTGGTTGGTACCGTCCTTCTTTTTGACAATTAGAATAGGTGAAGCTCACAGACTCTTGGAAGGTTCAAGCATCTCTTGCTCCAGCAAATTTTCGATTTCCTCAGTAACTACTTCTTCATCTGCTTTTAATTGGTGGATTGGTCGAGACCTGATGGGAGGATGATCCCCAGTGCCCACTCAATGGGCAACCCCATGGGTGCATCCTAAGTCATAATCATTGACAGCAAAAATCTCCTTATATCGTTTAAATAAAGTATTGGTGAATTCTGCTGTTCTTCTGATAATCCAACTAAGTTTTCATGTGGGACCACCATCAACATATTGGTATGTGAATCAATTGGTAAACCAAATATATCCAGCAACCTGAACTCATGAACCTGGAAGACTTTTCAGCAGGGAGCAAGTGTAAATACGCTACTATTTGATGTCAGTGGACTTGAACTGGTTAGTGCTGCAAATTTTCTAACAAAACCTTGATCTTCCAGTATCTCATGAGTATGATGCCTGGAGCCACACGAGGCTCAAGCTGCAATTGCTGATAAGTCCCAATGACTTTCCAATAGAGTCCAGCTGGCACTTCTACCTCCAATTCAGTGCTCACTATGACTTGATGTCTGTAAGGAATAGATATATGCTAGCAGCTTGAAAAGGTATCCCTAGATATTCGTATAGCTGCTTTGGAAGGGCTTGGGTCTTACTCTTCAGTCAATGGTAACAAACTGGGATCACCCCATCACTGTATGCAAGGTTAATATTACTTGTGCACTAGATTCTTTGGCACTCCACTGGAGGTAACTTAATTGAGATTCACTCTCCCATAAAGTTTGAACGTCTCCTCTGTCATGTCAATGTCACTACCAAAGTGTCACAGAAAGGCACTTCCAATTAGCATATAGTAGTTTTCTGTTTTATAATAATATTGCAGGGGCTACCATGACAATTGACCCAAACTGCACAGGTAACTCGCTGTACGCTCCCTTAGAGACCGTGCTATCCGCTCCAGCGGTCCCATATACCATCCAGAAATATACATCTGGCCTTTATATTAACTTTGCCACCAGCTTTGTGGAAACTATGTTGACTGGGACACCCATATGTATTATTACCCAGACTCATGTTTTGGCTATGACAATATCACAGTACGTACATTCTGAATATGATAAATCTAAACTGTTTGTGGCATGGACATTTTAAAGCCTCTTCATTCCCAATGAACCTTGCAATTTCTTACCGAATTTAGGGTATTCTTTGATGATAGTGTTGACCAGAAGGGTGACTCTTACCCTTGAAAGGACGGTGCATCTGCTGATGGATCCATATTTTCATGGGAATCTTGGTCAAACACTTGACAAACTTATGGCTTGGACTGCAACAGAGATCCTCTTATCACCATGGCTTTAGCTTGCTGTCATGTTCACATGACATAATAGTGGGTATCAACCCCAAAGACAAGGCTGGGTGCCTGGATGCTCAGAAGGTGAAGTTGCAGTCCCTTCCTGACCCAAAGAACACCCTGGACCAACGCTAGGCCTGGGAAAAATAAACCCAGGTTGGGACCAGTGGTGCGCCAAACGCCCAGCCCCTGACAGCAGCCCAAGCATTAAAACGAACTATCTAACAAACTTAAGGCGGATGGTTCAGTTTTTTTAGTTTCAGAACAAGGAATTGAAACATGTTCTTGCTATGAAACAACGCGCTCAGGTCAAATACAACTTCAGTCAATAACTTGAGTGAAGTCAGTTTTGACCTATTTTACTAACTCAGATGGCAGTATCATCCTATTGGTGAGCCGCTGCTTGGGCCTACTGCGGCATAACCCCAATTTCCCCGTCTGAGCTTAAATACATTTTTCCTGACCAACATTTCTTTTTGGTCGACTTCCCAAATAAACCTATCCCCTATTTTAAGTTTTTTTCTTATTTTATGATATCCAGAATGCTCTTGTGCATGAACCTCTTTGAGGAGGTCTCGAGTTCCATTCCACTTGTCATTGCAAGTGCTATTCTTCTCTCCCCTTGTGCACCGTTTGTCAGCCCAGGATCACTCCAACCTGGGCCGCCTAAATTTGTCCAATATGTGCACTGCGTTGCCCTACTATGGGGTTTTATTATGAAATTTTTAATAATATGCCTCAGTGGTTATTGCTCCAGAACCCTCTGCTGGTCTCTAATCCCTCCGGCACTAACGACTAGTTACCCGGTGTTGAACCTGTGCACCAAGCACCACCACTCTGGGAACTGGAGAGTTATAGACACTCTCCTGACACTTGAACACACATCAATATATTCACTCCTTCAACTGACTGATGATAAAAAAATGCATCGTTGTACGGAAGGACTTCTGCTGAATAGACTACAACAGGTTCAGGTGGGACGTATGGGGTTAGGATAGTGGAGGTATAGAGTCCCATCTCTACTCCACTCTGACTTCTCCCTGATAGTACCGTTCCTGCTGTACGTGATGGATCTGCAATTAGGGCAACCTTTTTCCAGGTGCCCAGGGCAGCTGCATTAAAACAAATAATCCAGTAGGGCCTGCATCCTTGATTATTGGAAGATGGGCCACACCAATAGTTCAATTGTGGGAAATTGGCGTAATTACGCCAAGGTTGGTAGTTAGGCTGTTGACAATAAGCAGGTCAAGGGTGGATGGTGAGCTGCTGGGGTAACTTGGCAGAGATAAACCGGACAGCTGAATTCCCCCAAACAAGAAGGGTCAATGACAGCATCAGGATTTTTCTGCTCTGTGTTGAATGGAAGAAAGTTTATGGACAGATGGCGCAAAAACTGAACAAGTTTAAGCAGAGGTACGTCGTCATCCAACATTGGACATGACATTTTAAGTTCCTGGTATGGCTTTACCTCAGAGGTCATTGTGATGCACATGTTGGCTTCAGATAAAGTCCCTGCCCCAATCAACACGTGAGCTTCCGCCATAAATTGACCAGCAAACGCAGTGAGGGTCTCATCATGCTGAAACCCAATGGTCAAGAACTCAGCCTTCCGCTGCAACGTCTTCGCAGCTCCTCCAAACAACCACAGCACAGTACCCTTTACCTCTTGATATGCAACGGAACTGTTTGGAAGATAGCAGGTGACTTGATCCGCACTTTCAACATCAGAGTTTAATATCAACAGTTTTTCTTTCCATTGATCCAAGGCTTCTTCCATTGCAAATCAAATCTCTTAAAACTCATAATTATTCCCATCACAATCAAAAGAAGGCATCTTATCAATACAGATCTCCTGTAGAAGCTCCTCCTGCCTTTTGAGCACAGCATCAAAGGCAAGTTTGAGTTCTGAATATTTGACTGGTGCAGTGTGTCGTGAAGATCCTTTGTTAAAGCAAGCCTAATGTAACATGGCCGGTGACTGAAGAATATTTATCTTTTTTGTGATTGATCAATGGGCCCCCTGTAGTGAGCATCACTGTTATAAATTTGGTAGTATATTGGTGATAAGCTGAAGGGGTTTTCGCACAGGGTTAAGCCCACTGAGTAATAGGACCAATGATATGACAATTGTCATCCTTAGAACAACTTAATAAACTTTAATAATTATGGAGAATTTCCTTAAAAACAATCTTTTATTTAATATAATATTTCAGCGGATACTCCTAATTCTGCTCGCTCTCTTCTAATAACAGTCCTCCTCTTTCAATCATCTCATCTTGCTTATATCTCAGCAACTTCAGATAATACTGACCATTTTTCTTAAACTATTTGTTCCGCCATATTCTCATTGGTTCAGCGGGTCTAATCATTTATAAATTCATGATTGCCTTTATTGAGGCGATCCACTTACTATCCGTCATATGTCAACATCTCATTATTTGACATTTGTTGGCATTATCCAATCACCTGATTTGGAGGTGATCCAATATAATCCTTTCAACCCAATATCGCCTCGTCCTAAGGCGCTTGAATAATTGTAACTTTATAATCAGGCTTGGCGGATTCTACCCATTCCGCCATAATGACTTAGGGCTTTCGTTCTGTCAGAGTAGAATCACGACAGTGTTGAAGGCGAAGTTTGGCTTTACCAGTTGATATGAATTTCTTTTCCCATATACACTTCAGTTTGGTATTCCCTGAAGTAGCTGAGGGCTTCATGGATGCTTGTTTGCTTTGTTTCATGATATTAATGTTATTTAGTTGTTTATAAATCTTCTGAAATCCTCTGTGACCTATTGCTTTGTGAGCAACAATGATAAGATCCTTACATGTGGTGGGTCATAGTATAATGTATTTGCAGACTTCTATTAATCTGAAAGTTTCCACCCTCAAAGGCGGTATTCTCCATCAGTCAGTCCAAAGCGCGTTGTATTTCTTCTGATTGGTTGTTGTATTCCTCGCAAAGCATTTTGATGTAAGGGCCATCTGCCATGTCAGTAGTCAATGTGATGGCAGATTACCTAGACAGTCCATCAGAGTTCTGATGTTTCACATCAGGCCAGTGCTTGATCTTAAAGTCATATTACTGCAACTTCAGAACGCAGCTAGCTAGGCGTCTTTCTGGCTCTTGAGGTTCTGTAGCTATCTAAGCAAGGGGTGGTCAGTAGCTCCTTTTAGTTCACTCCATGAACGTATATCCTAAACTGCTTGCACGCGTAAAGCACCTCTAAAGATTCCTTATTGGTAACATCGTAAGTCTGCTTGTGTATGTCTATTGTTCAGCTGCAATATGTTATGGGATTTTCTATTCCTTTGTTGTCAAGCTGTGACAACACGGCGCCTATGGCTAAAAAAGATGCATTTATCTAGATCAAGAATGGTTTATTAAAATTCAAGTACATTAGTATTAACACTAAAACAAGACAGGTGTGAAGTCAGTTGAAAGCCAGATTACAGCTCATCATCTATAAAAATGGGTTTATTTTTCAACAAGTGTAATAGTGGCTCTTTAATTTACTAACTTTTTCTGCAAACCGCTGATAAATGTTAACAATACCTAAGAAACTCTGGATATCCCGCTTGATGGCTGGCATCCGCGCCTTCTTAATGGCCTCGCGATTGCCCAGCTGGGGCCATAGTCTCTTTTTGTCAATAACAGAACCCAAATACTCGAGCTGCTCTCAGAAGAAATTTCCTTTTATGGGCTTAACTTAAGATTGGCAATGGCGATCCAAAGGAAAACTTCCTCCAGGTGCTTTAAGTATTCATAGAACGTCCTCAAGAAAATAAAGATATCATCTAAATATAGTAAGAGCACAAGAATTCTTAAGACCTCCCAGTATACTGTCATACGCCAATTGAGAGTGGCAGGGCACTGCAAATGCCTGTGGTATTTTTGGGTTGAACAGACCCTGTCATTATGGTGATGCATTTCTCTTGCTCTAACTGGGGCAGCTCTATATGACAGTAGCCAGAAATCAGATCCATAGTGGATAAATATTTAGCTCACCCTAGTTGGTAAAACACATCATCAATTCTTGGGAGTAGGTAGGATTTCTTCTTTTTTAGCACTAGGTGGTCCCAACCTAATGGGAGATACACTGATATAGGGGTAGGAGTCTTCTATGTTATTTTGAGCCGCTGGTAGTCATTTATTTTCAATTAGATCCAATTTACTATTAAGAATGTTGTCAGATTCTGTTGTTGACTCATAAATAATTATTTCAAAAATTATTAATTTGCGCTAATTGCTATGGCAATAACCTGGAAATTTTTCTAATTAGCCATACTTGAAATTGACCTATAATAATAAAGGATGCTTGGAATAAACTCCTGAAATTCGTTCTGAAATCCCATAGGTTAATACTAACTAAAAGATTTCCCCTCATATTATTGAAATCCTTTTCTATCCTATGGCAGAATTTATTGTCATTTCTCGAAATTGGCATGATAGCACTTGCACATGGATAGCCTGAATGCGATACCTGGTTCTTTCAAGAGGCCTTCCAATGTCCCAATTAGGGGTATGTTACTTACCTTAATACAATGACAATTTTTCCATTGATTTTACTTTGTCAGCGTTATGACAAAACTCAAAATATGCTAATCTTAGAACACTTTTTCAAATTTGAGTTAAAATTCTATACATAAAACCTTCTTGATTTTGAGAGTATTTTGCCATTAATAGTCCTAGTAGAATGTCATGGATTTAATAGTTATTGGGACAAACTGAAGTGATCTAGTCTAAAGAAAATAGCGCGCTTGAAGTATGGCTAAAGATTCCCTAAAGGTATAGATAACGGCGCCTGGAATAACTAAAAGATCATCAAATGAAAAGTCAGATTATATCTTCTAATAAAAAGATAAATGTTGAGATTCAAATGACTGGATGATAAGCCCTAATTAGTTATGATGGACAAGTTAGTCTCACTGACATAATCAATAGTTACAAGTATCTGAGCGCCTTGGGATGAGGCGATATTGGGTCTGAAAGGATTATCATTGGATCGTCTCTAATAAAGGTAATAACAATGTCAACATTTGACGATTATCAAGTAAATTGCCTCAAATTAAGGCAATAGGAAAATTAAGGAATACCATACTCTGCCAGAACCAATGAGAATAAGGTGAAACTAGATTGTCTAAGCCAAAGGAGCAGTATTGACCAAAGTTTCTGATATAAGCCTGATGGGATGATTTAAGATGGAGGTTGTTACTATAAAAGTGGAGAGCTGTTCAGAAGGCACCTGCTAACATTAAATAATAAAGAAGGGTGGCTGGTGCAATTGCTCCATATTTTCTAAAGTTATTAAGTGTGTCTTGGGGGTGACAATCTTCATAATGTCTGTTCATTGCTCAGTGGACTTGTACCCTGTACAACCTTCTCGTTTATATTACCTATATTGCCAAAATTATAAGAGTAGTGACTACTACAGGGGCCCATTGATCAAACCACAAAGAATTAAAATTCTCCAGTCAACGTACATGTCATATCAGGCCTTCTTTGATGGGGAATTCTCATGGCACACTGCACCAGCTAAATATGTGGAACTTAAGCTTGCTTTAGACGTGGTTCTCAAGAAGCAGGATGGGCTCCTTCAGGAGCGGAACAACATATTGAACCAGCTCAATAATACCTTCAGTCAAATTTGAATCCTTGGACAACAAAACAGACAACTTGCTAATTGCATGGATGACAATAATGAACTGTTGCATTGCGCAGAGCAGAAGCTGTATGGTATCTCCCAGCCCCCTCATTGGGTAATGGACAAACAACAAGGGACTGCTCGTGGATAAGGGTATTAAGGGGGGATATGATACTGAATACTCAGTAAAGTAGCTTTTTGCTGATTCTGCAGGCAGCATAAACTACTCCACTATAGAGGGCAGCTACGGAGATGATTATGTATCAAGGACCATTTCCCCCAAGTAATGGTTGTACAGCCCACCAAAGGGGCCCACACTACCGCTGAGTCAGTGAACAGACCGTCCTCCGCTGGCCCTACTGGTCCATCTCCTCATCAAGGTACTGCTTATGGGTCTTAACCGATTCCTCAGTATGCTCCAAAGGGTCACATTTATGAGTGGGAGGGAGAAGTTTACATCAAAAAGCTGCCTTCATTTGATCGTGATGGGAATATCCATGGCTTAAATAAATGTTTGAGTTTGCAACAGAAGGCGCCTCAGATTGGCTTAAAGCTTAATTGTTATTATCCACCTTGGATGTTGGGAGTGCAGACCAAGTCACCTGCTATCTTTTAAAAATACCGTTACATACCAAGAAGTGAATGATACTGTGCTGAGGCTGTTTGGGGGTACCGCAAAGATGTTACAGCATAAGGCGGAATTCATGACCATTGGGTCCTAACATTATGAGACCCTTTTGGCGTTTTCTGACCAATTAATGGTGGAGGCCCATGTCTTATCAGAGCAGGTACTTTACCTGAATCTAATGTGAGCAGTATGATGACCTCTGCGGTAAAGCCATACTGTGAGATTTACAAATTATGCCTCCACCTTGAATGATGACGTACCCCTGCTCAAGGATGTTCTGTTTTTGCGCCAACTATCAGCTACCTTTCCTCCACCCAATACTAAGCAGAAACAAACTGTTATTGTCACTGGAACTTCTTATTCGTGGAAATTCAACCGTCCTAGTCATTTTCCACCTAGTAACCCCCTATTTATTATAATCATGCGCCTCGCTCTTGGCCATGTTACCCTAAGCAGTTTGGCTTCCACTATGGTCCTGCTTATGAAATCGTTAGTAGCCAACTACTGACCTGGACCTAATATTCCTATCATCAGCAATCACTCTATCACCTGGACCTGGTTACACCAGTCATCAACAATCAAACTATTGGCCCAGCCCTTCTTATGAGAACCAAGGACGTGGACCCTATGGGTAATTGTTTAAATGCAGTTAACCTGGCTGCCTTACATGAGGTTGCCCAAACCGTTGAGTTCACTACGTTTAATTGAAATAAATACTTCCAGGGAAAAATGGATCAGAATAAAGATGGGACTCTTTACCACCGCTATTCCAACCCCAAACGTCCCACCTGAACCTATTATAGTGTATCCAGCGGAAGTCCCCCATACAATGACGTATTTTTTTACTAGCAACTGGTTGGAGGAGTGAACATACTGACATGGGCGCAAACCAAGGTCACGGCAGATGAAGGACCTCAGGAGCAACCAAAGCCAGATGCCTGTCAAATTTTTGACTAAGGTTCCTCAGAATAACTGGATCCAGCTACAGATGCACCTTCTCTGAAAGGTGTAAAAGTTGTCATTCTGGTTAGAGCTATTACAAATAATACCCCAAAATCAGTGAAGGGATTATGAGCTTCTTTAGGAAAAGAGAACCCTTAAATGTCCACGTATTAAACAGTCAATATTCTTCTTATTCTGAATGTACATACTGTGACATTTTTGTAGCAAAGAATCAAGTTCATGCTATAATAGATATGGGCGCCCCAGTCAACATAGTTTCCACTAAGTTGGTGGCGAAGTTGACGTTAAAGCATGATTTTGAACATTGGATGGTGTATGGTACTGCTTGAGCAGAAAGCATGGTCTCTGAGGAAGCGTATATCACTCTACCTTTGCAGTTTGGGCGGATTGTCGCTTTAGCCCAGGCGATAATGCTACCAAACAATAGTTAGGACTTGTTAATTGGAACTGCTTTTATGCAACACTTCAGTTCTGTCGTTGATATAATGGCAGAGACCTTCAAAATTCTGGGGCAGCGGATCCCAATTTACTAAACCTCCAGCGGAGTGCCAAAGGATCTGGTGCACACGGGTCATAAAACCCTTGCATATTGTGACAGGGTAATTCAAGTTTGCTACCATCAACTAAAGAGAAAGACCTGAGTTTTATCCTCTGCAAATATAAAAATATCAAGGGTTGCCGCTTATAGCTGCTGATCTGATGTCCATCACTCCGGTTACCAAGTAATAGAAATACTGAATTGGTGGTAGAAGTGCCAGAAGAACTTTATGGGGAAGTTATTGGTCCTTATCAGCAATTGCAGCTTAAGCACCACGTGGCTCCAGTCATTGTAATTGCAGCTCATGTGGAGATCAAGGTTCTACTAGGGAATCTACAGAACAAACCATTATAAATCCACTGACATCAAATTGTGGCGTATTTACACATGACCCCTGTTGAGGAGTTCCTTCATGTTCAAAAAGTTCAGTTCACTGGATGAATTTGTTCAACCTATCAAACTGCAGCTTGGTGTAATGGCAGGGGTAACAAGAAAAAATTAATGGGTTTATTGCAATAACCAAAAAGATCAGGTGATAACCTATTCTCAAGAAATCTAAGGTGATCTTTATTGTCAACAACTAAAATTCAGTGTGCGCGCAGGGAATTGTACATTGACTGGACATGGGTGATCATCCTCTTACCAGGTCCCAGCTGATTTGTCAATCTATAGCAGTGGAAGAAGTTATCACTGAGGAAATCAATAAGCTGCTGGAGCAAGGAATGCTTGAACCCTCAAAGAGTCCATGGGCTTCACCCATTTTAATTATCAAAAAGAAGAATGGTACCAACCAGGTAGTGATAGACTATTGAAAGCTCAACAGCATTACCAAAAAGGACTCCTACCCCTTGATGAAAATTAAAATACCTTGGATTTGTTGGGAGGAGTTTGTTACTTCTCAGCAGTAGATTTGATATCAGGCTATTGGCAGATTAAGTTTCCCGCAGAAGAACAGGAGAAATTCGCCATTATCACGTCCAAAGGGCTTTTCCAACTGACCCATTTGGAGGAGGTATTCTGCCGGCTTACCATGGCTAACATCAAATATTAAACCACATAAATGACACTTCTTCAGAAACCAGCTGGAGTACCTAGGGTTTGTAGTGGATGCAATGGGGCTTAAAACTCAACTGGACAATATGGAAGCTATTTTTAAATGATCTAACCAACCAGTAAATGGGACATACAAATATTCTTGGGGATGGTGGGCTACTTTCAACGATTCATCCCTAACTTCAGTTGTATTGAGGACCGTTATTTGAGCAGCTAAAGTAGGATGCTATTTTTTAATAGACCTAATGCCAACAGTGCTCCTTTGATACCCTTCAGATGGCTTTGGTCTGTGCGCCTGTGCTATGCTATCCAAATTGATAAAGAATTCTTTTTCCATACAGATGCATCCCTTTCCGCCATGGAGGAGTTTCTATCCCAAAGGGACGATGATGGTGATGAGCACCCAGTTGCATACTGCAGTTAGAGCCTGAATTGCCGTGAATATAACTATACTCTTTAACTAAGCAAGAGTGCTTAGCGGTGATCTATGCAAATAAGCAATTTAGGGTGTATTTGCATGGAGTAAATTATAAAGACATTATGTATTATGCTTCGTTATGCTGGTTGCAGAATCTCAAGAAGCCTGAAGGGCGTCTAGCCCGATGGTCCCTCAAACTGCAGGCTTTTGCCTTTAAGATCCTCCACTGACCTGGAGCAAAAAACAGAACGCCGAAAGCTTGTTAAGACTGCCAAAAGTTGCCATCACAGTGGCTCTGAGCAACGCGATGTATGATAAAATGCTCAGTAGAAAATATGGTGAAGAACCTCCTCAAGTCATAAAAGCATCGAACAAGATGTGAACAAATACCTTTTTAATTAAATAGTGAGTTGTATAAGTGGCTTGGTAATTCTAGGGTGAACTTTCTGTGCCTTTGTCATGGCCTAGCGTTTATCATGAGCGCACATATGGCAGTCAGAAATAGTGGCATGTGCAATTTTTGGAATTTTTGCGTTATTTCTATTATTGGGGAAGTTAAACTTTGACATGCTTGAAAACATCTCCTATTGCCATCAATTCAAAGTGGAAAAGCCGTTTTGCCAGAAGACTTCATATTGGCTAGTGAAGGAACATTTTTCTTGGCATATGGTTTCCCTGGATATCATTGGCCCTCTGCCATTGGGAACAGACTGGTAAAAATACATTCTGATGGCGATAAACCACTTGACTAGGTGGGTTGAAGAATGAACAATCCATGATTTGGGTGCAGTCACAGTGACTATTTTCATAATGGAATGTATAATCCAGAACACGGTTTCCCTCAATTCATCTTTACCAAAAACGGAACAAACATATCTTTCACATCCTTCCAAAGTTGAACAAGCGATGGGCATTCATGGGGTTCTGATGACCTCATACCACCCTGAGTCCAATGGAATGGGTGATTGAGTTATGAGACCTTAGTGAACATACTCCATAAATTGATAATAGATTGCCCGCACAGATTGAAGTTCCCCCTTTTCACTGCTGTTTTTGCATACAACAGCTACCAATCTGCCCCAAAAAGGAAGAGTCTCTTTCAATTACTATATGGATGCACCCTGCTCTTCTGGCACTGCTTTATGCTTGCATAAAAGATACCGCGGAAAGGATCACCAAATATTTTGAATACCTAGCGTAAAAGTTTGTTAATTCTTAATGAAGAGTCTTGATTCCGCCGAGTCAGTTTGAATTGGGTATTATCCACTGAGCAAAAAAATTAGCCTACATGAAGTTTTCCAAAAAAACTTATTAAGCTATACACAGAGCTATCGCCCCTTATTTTGGCCTTTATTATCTTACTAATTTGCAGACCTCTCTGCAACAACCTAATCACGGAAAGAATACTCTTCTCTCAATCCTCCATGTGACTCTTTATATCCTGGTTCCTCAAGCCAGATGCATCCTTGGCTTGGTAGTCTTCTATTCATTTTTTCCTTTTACTAGAAACTCTCATTTATATAGAATCTCAGCATAATTCCCCTCTCTTAATTCAATCGTAAAATTCATCTCAATTCCCCCTCTGATCCACCAGTATGGTTAGCATATCATCCAATCATGTCAACTTCCTGACATTACCCCCTTTGACTTGATGATAAGCTCTTACTGTTTGTATGTTCAAAGGAACTTCACATGAAGTTTGTTGATGATCTGACCCCCTGCAGGTTCCTTGATGGTGTAGACATTCATGCCAGTCTTCTCGATTATCTCAAAAAGCCCTGCCCAGACGTTTGAGAGCTTTTTTCCGCCCAAAACTGTGCTGGTCATGGAATAATACACGGTCCCCTGCAGCGTACAGCGAAAGTCCGCTTTGTCTATTCTGATTGGCTGCATGATCACAAATCTTCTCTGCCAAACTGATAGAGTAGGCTTATATTTGCAGCTTGATCAATGTATCCATAAGATTCTTCAAATATCGCTGAGGGTCCACACCACCATTGTCCTCTAAAAACGAGTAAAGCAAGGCGGGCAGAGCCATATGTCAACCATACAGCAGTTGGAAAGGGCTCTTACCAGTGGACAAATGATAGCTGATATTATATGCAAACACAGCTGTAGGTAGAAGGGCACTCCATTCTGAGGGTCAATCTTTTACCAATTTACGGAGTATGTTCATTAGGGTTCCTTTGACCTGCTCCACCATTCCATTTTTATTCTGGATGATAGGGGGTGGTAAAAACCCCGCGGATCTCCATCAACTCGTTCAACTTTGGCAGGATGTGAGATGTGAAATTGGTTCCATTGTCCATTAGAATGAACTGCGGGAAGCTATGTTGCTGTATAACACACTCCATAATAAACTTGGCGGTGGTGACCGCGCCCAAGTTGTTTATGGCCCTGGCCTCCACCCAACGAGTCAAAATGATCAATGGTGACAATTATATACTTGGATCGATTGGTGCTAGTTGGCAGAGTCCCACTACATCAATGGAAACGGTGTGCCAGGCAAGCTGAGTTTTAACCAGCTGGTATGTGGTCTTCTTGTGTAATGGCTTTTCCACTTGACACTGATGGCAACAACTAACTGTTTCCAATATGTCATAATGCATGCTCTCCCAGTAGTAATGGGGTCGCAAAAACTCCAGCGTTTTTCTCAATCCTCCATGTCCTACAGTCTGATGAGCAACCATAATAATCGCGGGTCTGGCTGAAGGTTTAAAAACTCAGCGTTGAGTCTCTGATCTGCTTATATAGTTCCCCCTCACATAGAAAAGTATCCTCCCTGAGCCCATCTAAAAACCTTGATCACTTGCGGCGGCTCATCCTGTTATTTGTTCGCCATCATCTTCTCATAAAATATGTCAGCTAAATCCGCCATGATAGCAACTGTTGGCAGCCAGGAAAGACAATCCACATTTTGATGTTTTGCTCCTGGACAGTGTATAATATCGAAATCATACGCCTGGAGCTTTAATGCCCAATGTGTGAGCTGTCATTTCAATTCATGTAGATTCTGCAGCCAGCACAAGGAAGCATGGTCCGCCAATACTTGAAATCTTACCCCATGTAGATATACCTTAAGCTGTTTGTAAGCGTAGATAATTACTAAACACTCCCGCTTGGTCATGGTGTAGTTTTGTTCATGACAGATCAATCTTTGATTACAAAATGCGACAGGATGCTCCATGCTGGCATTGTCCTTCTGGGATAATACTGCCCCTATAGCGGAGATGGATGTGTTCGTTTGCACTATGAACTGTTTGTCAAAGTTGGGATATTGCAAAATGGGTGCGCTTGCTAACATGGTTCGCAACACATTGAAAGCGTTCTGGCATCATTCCATCCAATTGAAAGAAGCATTTTTCTTTAACAACTCAAAAAGCGGGGCCCTGATGCAACTGAAATTGGGAATGAACAGTCAGCTGTACCCCACCATCCCCAGAAACACTTGAATGTCCTGCTTATTACCTGTGCGAGCAAGCTGCTTATCACCTCCACTTTAACTGGCTACAGTTTAAGCCTATTTGAATCCATGACGAACCTGAGGTATTCTAATTGTTCTTTAAAGAAATGGCACTTCTGAGGCTTAATTTTAATATTAGCAGCAGCGAGGCGTTAAACTATTTTGTTACAAGTGGGCTAAGGTGCTCTGTAAACATCCATGAGAGCACATTGATGTTGTCAAGGTAAACTAAGACGCAGGACAGCTTTGATTCACCTAAAATCATATCCATGGTACGCTGAGATATAGCTGGGGCGTTGCACAATCCCCTTGTGACATGAGATTTGGCTGGAATAACCCTCTCAAAGTGATGATAGTGCATTTCTCCCATTTCCCTGATGGTAATTTGATCTTCCAGTACCCCAAGATCAGATCCATGGCTGAAAAATAATTTGCCCCACCCAATTGGTCCAGCGCGTCATAAATCCGTGGAAGAGGGTAAGAATCCTTCTTCGTTATGTTATTGAGTTTTTGATAGTCAATAACCACTTGATTTGAGCCATCTTTTTTCTTTACAATGAGCACCAGTGATGCCCACGGACTGTTTGACAGCTCTAGAATCCCCTGCATGATCATTTTATCCACCTCATCAGAGACAACCTCTTCCGCTGCTTTTGAACGTCTAATAGGTCACAATCAAATGGGAGGCTGATCCCCATATCTATCTGATGTACCACCCCTTGAGTGCACCCCAAATCATGATCATCATGCACAAAAATATCTTGATAATCTTTCATATAACGCCACAGCCTTATCTTGCTGTTCTGCCGATAATCCAGTAAGTGCTTCCAGCGGCACCACATTCAATATGCCAAATGGTGAGCTTGTCAGTAGTCCGAGATCCTCCCATGAGCCAAAATCATGAATATGGCGAACTTTCTCTATAAGAACTAAGTGTAAGTAAGCCACCACTTAGTGCCACTGGTTCGTTATTGTCTCCTTCTGTAAATTTCTAGCAGCACTTTCACCTCCCATTCCCTGGTAGCAGTAGCCCTGGAGCCACATGTGGTTCAAGCCGTGAGTGCTGTTGAGGAGCTATGATTTCTCCTTAAAGCCCTTTAGGGACATTGATTTCAATCTCAGTCCATACTATGCACTGGTGTCCAGACGTTAGGCTCAAAGCGCTTGCTGCCTGAAGCAGAATCTTTTTGTACTCATAAACCTGGTTGGGGAGGGCCCTGGTCCACCAATTCAGTCATTGATAACAAACAGGAATCACTCCTTCACTAAATGCTAGATTGATTTGACTAGAGTGGAATGGATCCGTTGGTATTCCACAAGAGGTAAAATAAACAGAGATATTTTGTCCTAAAATATCAAGAGTTTCCTCCGCCATATTTATCACAACACCAAATTCCCTATAAATGCCGTGCCAATCAATATGTCATAGTTGTTATTTGGCAGAACCACCGCTGGAGCAGAAGCCTGAACTGATCCAAATCATAAAGGCAACGCGCTATATGCTCCTTCAGACACTGTGTTATGCATCCCTGTGGTGTTTTATACTACTCGATGGTCCACATCTAGTTTTAACAGAAGCTTAGCCACTAACTGGGTAGAGACTATGTTCACAGGGGCTCCCATATCTACGATAGCGCGGATTTTTGTGCTTTGAACGAAATTGTCGCAGTAAGTGCATTCTGAGTAAGAGGAAACATCAGTGTTTGTTACGTGTACGTCCAAAGGCTTTGTGTTACTCAAAAAGGAGGAAATGCCCTTGCCACCTGAGTATACTTATTAGCAATTTTCTCCACCAGAATGGCTGTTAACCTCTACTAAAGAGGCAGCGTCTGTCGAGGGATCCACATTACTTGTGCAAGTCTGTTCCAAGATCTGCCACGCATATGGCTTCTGCACGTCCTGGAGGTACTCAGGGCTCAGGATGCATTTATAGCTCTCAGAACAGAAGCAGGGGTATCTGATGGATGCTGTTGGCATAACAAATAATCTGATTGAGTTCTGAATCCTATAAAAAAGATGCTTGGGAATTGTTGGGGACAGATGAATTGGACTTAGCAGAGGTAGAGCTTCCCGTCTCTACTCCACTCGAGCTTTTCCCTGCTCAATTTCTTCAGTTGGCCTCGCATACACTTGTGGTTTACTAGGGCAATTGCCCGCATAATGCCCTCTTTGTCCGCACTGGAAGCAAGTATTCATAAAAGGTTCACGTATTTAGCTTGCAGTGGAAGGAGCAGTGCGAAAGTTGATGGCATGTTTCCAGGGTCGTGGACAAACAGGCGGAGTGTACCTAGACCAAAAAGGATTCGCTGATTTGTATGATGGACAAATACGTTCCAGCAGTTAATAGCTTGGTCACTGCGGCCCATACTCTAAAGAATTTGGTGCAGAGACAGCGGAGGTTTTTTGGTCTATATTAGGGGCGCTTATTGTGGCAGAGAGAAGCTGTAAGGTATTCATGATTCAAATAGGTCCTGCATCTCCATCCAAAATGTGAGACATAACATTATATAGTTCCCAATATGGTTTGACAGCCGCCATCATCACTATACTGACATCCTTGGAGGATAAAATGTTAGCTTCAAGTAGTACTTGTGCTTCCACTGAGAAAATTTCAGCAAACTCTAAAAGGATCTCATTTTAAGAAACTGGATAGTCAGGAAGTTGGCTTTCCATTGGGCCATCTTGGTCGCACCCCCAAACAGCCAGAGAACAATTTCTTTAACTTCTTCATAGGATGCTGAGCTGTTTAGAAAGGTAGCAGGTAACTTGATTGGTGCATTCCACCTCTAGAGCAGACATCAACAGTTTTGCTTTCTACCACTATGAAGCCCCTTCCATGGCAAATTAAAATCGCTTGAAGTAACTGTGTAGGTTACCATCACAACTGAAAGGAGGTAATTTGTCAATTCGCACAGCTTCGCCTTGCTCCAGGATCCTGCTGCAAGGATAAGTCGAATTGGTTCTGGAGCGACTAAAGGGACCACCCCTTTGTAGACTATCATACATCTGTCCAGATGGGCTTGAATCCGTTAATATGAACTCAAAAGAAGTAGAGTCATGCGGGGGAATATGTTCTAGCACCTGAGGGATATATGTTAGTGGATTTATAGCATTCTTCCCCCAAATCGCCACTAACTGCATCATTCCCCCTGTCTCTGGCGTGCTCCGCAAAATGCTTATTGATTAACTGCTCCAGTTTAACCAAATAGCATCTATATTATCCATCCTGGAATTCCTGTTGCAGTGTCATGTACTTATATTACAACTCCCCACAATATTCCCACTCAACGTACTACTCTTGCTCCACTTCTTGTAGTCATGAGAGGACATCTTTAATCATGTTCTGCTTGTGGGCATGCTGTCAGCTAGCGTTACCCACTTGTTGATTAACATCATTTACCTGGTGTCAGGATCTCACTGAATTCGCATATCTCCAAAAAAATCCCCTTCCTAAATTTCCCTGACATCATCGGAAGGAGTGAGCAATCTATTGCAATCTATCAAAGTTGATGATCAATTGGATCCCAATCAACTGATTGAGATATGAATGCGCAGAGATTAATTCACTCTGATGGATTATGAACCGTAAAAAAGCCTATAAATATTTCCTCTTTTCAAAAATAAAAATTAGGTCGAGTTCAACCTGTATTTTCTTATTTACTTCATTGCATTTTGGAGAATCCACCCTTTGTAACTTTGAGATACAACCTGCCCCATTGGAAATGTAAATTTAAAAATTACATACTGGTGCTCACTACAGGGGCTCTCTGAGTTACGCACCAGTAACCACATCTATCACCATGGATTCTCAATTTTACCTGACGAGGCTCAAGATCAAGAGCAAGGCAGTATATTACGATGGGTCCCTTCAATTGGAGCCCAAATCCCAAAACTACCCTCCATGTTGGAATTTCGGGCCAACTTGTAATTCTATAATCCTAACTTAAATTTTGCCTCAGACTTTCAAATGCCACCTGAGGCCTTGCGAAATATCATCAATCAATTACTTGAAGGGGCTCTAATCCCTGGAATACTTTCTAACCAATCTCGATCAAATACAGTACCTCCTATATTGTGAGAAGTGCTGCAAACCTCTCAAATGTCAGGGATTGGCTCTGAACAATATCTACAACAACTTGTACATTCTACATTATACCACTTGCTACCTGTAGTTGAAATACACCATCAAGGGATGCTCAATTTACTAGAAGGACTCCATTCCTTGAATAATTATATCTCTGAGTTTTTCAAGTCAGCCTCCAAGTTTAGCTGAGATAATTGTGATGCTATATTGATAATCGAACTTCCCTCAACGAAGTGCAACAGCAGCTCATTCAATTTGATCATGGGATATCAACTTTTATTGATGTATAATTTCAAAAAAGGTTCAAGAGATCCAGAAGTAATGGAGAAAGGGCGTATCCCAACTCTCTGAGCGTAGTCAATCAATCCAGGAAGAAATTAGAACCTGTCTTTTTTAATTGGAATAATTGTACTCAGGAATTCATTTCTGGGTCAATGAAGTAGAGAAAATCTCTGGAAATATGGGTCCTCCTGGGGTAGAAGGACCTCGTGGACCTCCTGGAGCTGATGGGCCCCATGAACCCCCAGGTGCAGATGGACCTCATGGACCTCCAGGCGCTGATGGTCATTCAGGATCTTAACAGCAAATTAACTTTTTCATGAACGTGATGACCCACTTATGTGAACAATTCTCTAAGGTAGCCAAAGAATGCAACCTAACCCCTGATGGGGTACCAATTGACCCCCTTTTGACTCTGCAGTCCTTTTCCAATGAATTGATCTATTTGGGAAAGTGGGCCAAGGACACTGATATCTTATTACATGCTTGTGAATTAAAAGGGGAATTGCTTCAAGCGAAAATCGAGAATCTGGAACTCAACTACAATGCACAATAGGAACAGATTTTTGAGCTATCTCGCTGACTAGATGAGAAAGTAGGGCATGCAGACCTTAAATTGACGGATTAATGAAATTTGGACGGAAGCTGTTGGTCCTTACCCTCAATTTTCTTCTCAAGCTTCATATTCTGCCCCTTATGTGTCTACTCATTATGAACAACCTGGAGTGCATGTTTTGACTACCAATACTCCCATGAGTTTCAAGCCAGTATTTAAGAAAAAATACTCCCCAGGAGAAGGCAGAATTATTACTTCTCTATATCTGTATGAAAAGGCATTAAGTGAGGCCACGGATCACCAAATGATGAATTACTTGCCTAATTGTCTTACTCGATTGGCTCAGGATATTATGGTTCCCCACTTAATGACTTGCTCAACTTGGGCTCAAGTCAAGGAAGCATTGATCAAAGAATTTGGAAGTGAGCAGACCCTATCTTTGCAAAAACATGCCTTTATGGGTATACAGCCCCACCAAAATGAACTTTATTAAGGACTTTGCTCATCAGTTCTATTAGAAGCTCAAACTCTTGTAGCCTGTGGTTGATTAAACTTGGATGATGCAACTACTGCAGTTCTGTCAGCCTTTGCTACTAGGAAACAATTGCAAGTTTATATGATCAGTGTCAAAAAGAATTTCCGAAGTATTTTGGCATTAAGGAGGCCTTATTAGAGTTGCCCCCTCAATTCTCCAAAAAACACTGAGTTTATGAGTCTCCTAGACCTAGTCAGCCCAAAGTCTTTGTCATGCCTGAGAACACTAGAGCGATCCAGTGTAATTACTGTCATCGCTACTTTCATACTGAGGATCGTTGTTTTAAAAAGGAAGCAGATGAAAAAAAGAAAAGAGATAAGACCAATAAGATTATTCACCTTGATAATGATGTGAGTGCACAGCAAGAGCAGCAAAGTTCAATCAAGTGTAATAAAGATGACCATTCTTCTTATTCCTTGCCCTCCTTATTGCCATTATCATCTCAGTTTGGAAGCACCATTACCAAATTAATTACTGAGTAGATCAAATCAATGCCAAGGCTATTATAGATACTGGATCCCCGGTGAATGTTGTCTCCTCCAAATTGGTCAAATGGATTAAAATACCCCTGATATTTCTCATTATGAAGAATATGGCACCGCCAGCCCTCAGAGTACTAGGTCTATTGAAGCTTTTTCACCCTTTCCTCTGAAAATCAGGAAATTAACTTTTACCATTCCAGCGATTGTGCTCAATAATTTGAGTTATGACCTAATCTTGGGAATTCAATTTTTACAAGAATTTGATGGAATTATTAACTACCTTGACTCATCGTTGTCTCTCTTGGGGTATTGAGTTCCCTTACTTTTATCTGATCATGCTTCCACTCAACGTCAGTTGTGTCTGCTAGAAGGAACTAAAAGGTCTTATTCACTTCAGTATCAGGTTGAAGATCCTCATGTAAAATTACCTCCTATCATGGCTGATATTGAAGAGGAAATGCCTATTTTTTCTCCTGAGAAACTAGTTATTCCACCAAAATCACAAGTGTTCTTAATACTTCTTTGCACTTTTCGATTCCCAAGGGGCATTTGCTACAAGTCCAGGGCACTGTCAATCCTTCTGCCAAAGAACTCTTGCTTTGTCCTAGAATATTGGATTATGCTTATTCAGGATCTTTATCTGTCTTACTAGCGAACCTTACTAATGTGCCAAAACCAGTAGATTGAGAGCACCCAATTGCTTATGTCAAGATGTTACACTTATCTCATATCTATGATGTTAAACCCTTTAGAGTTTACAAGACTTTGGATTGGAGAGTGATCAGGAAATCCTTACTGTGGGACCTGCTATTGGGAAACATCTCTCTAAGGAACATGAGAAACAAGATTTTCAATTTTTGGACGAATAATTTGACATTTTTGCTAGGCATACTTACGATTTTTGGTAGATGAAAGGTGTAGTGCACACTGCTGAAATTGGTGATCACCTTCCTATACGTGCAAAGCCCTATAATAAATCCAAAGTAGAGGAAGCCCAGTACAAAGGAGTTGAATCAATTGCTGGAGGCTGGATTATTGAAACCTTCCAATAGTCCCTGGGCATCCTCATTGTTGTTGGTTAAGAAGAAAGATGGTTCTCATCAAGTTGTGATGGATTATCATTGATTGAATGCTATTACCCAATGGGACTGTTATCCCTTACCTAGGATTGATGATTCTCTTGGATTATTGGCTAGATCCACCTATTTTTTGGCCATGAACTTAGCCAGTGGATATTGGCAAATCAAACTGTCTCCAAAAGATCGTGCCAAGTGTGCCCTGATATTGATTGAAGGGTTGTTTGAACCAAATTGCATGGTTCAAGGCCTAAGCAATGCCCCCGCAACTTTCCAAAGGGCCATGGACAGTATTCTGCGGGATTTAAAGCTTACTTGTGTTCTGGTATACCTTGACGACATTATTATGTCTTTCAAAATCTTTACTGAGCATTTAAACCATTTAAAGGAAGTTTTCAGTTGAATTTGGGGCTCTTCCTTAAAACTCAAGCTCTCCAATTGCTCATTCTTTTAAAATGAAATGGACTTCTTAGGACATTAGGTTTCAGCTAAAGGGATTTGACCTCTTGCGGACAAAGTTCAAGCCATCCAACAGATGCCTCCTCCCTCTTCTTTACGGGATATTCAAGTCTTTCTCAATATGGTTGGGTATTAACGGCAATTTATTCCCAACTTTGCTGATATGGCTGAACCCTTATTTTATCTACTGAAAAAAGGAGTGTCTTTCAAGTGGGGATCAGCTCAAGAACAGCCTTTCAATTCTCTGCGTACCGCCTTGATGAAGTCACCTATTCTAATTCACCCCCAGTTTGATAAGCCTTTCTTTCTACATATGGATGCAAGCAATGTCGTTATTAGGGCTATTTTATCTCAGTGTGATTAAGAAAATAAGGATCATCATGTTGCTTACTATAGCAAAACTTTGTCAAAGGCCAAACGAAATTATAGTGTTACTGAACAGGAATGTTTGGCGGTAATTTTGGCCATCAAGCATTTTCAGCTCTTTTTGTATGGTACCCATTTCACTGTTATTACTGAACATTCCTCCTCACGATGGCTGCAGAATATGAAGATTCCTGACGAGTAGTTGGCCCGTAGGGCTTTATGATTGCAAAATTACGATTTTTCTATTGTTCATTACTCAGGAGCTCAGCATCAATTTGTGGATGGGAATATCCCAACTACCTATTCTGACCTTGGAACCAGAAAAGAAGAACGCCTGTATAATCTTATTGGATGACCGTAATTATGGGATCAAGAGACTTAAGAGAATCAAGTCTATCTAAAATCAATTACCAAGAATACTATGATTCAAGATGGAGCTTTGTACAAGAAAGTCAAGTCTTATTTGCCTTGCCTACATCCCAACTCCAGGTTTCACGCTGTAATGGAAGGTCATGAACAAGTTGGTCATAGCGGCTTAAAGAAATCTCAAGAATGGTTGAAGACTCAATACTATTGGATCAGCTTGACTGAGTTCATTCAGGAGACTCTTGACTCAAGTCTTACTTGCAAACGTCATGGAACTACCGACCCTACTTATCAACATCAATTATTTCCCCAACTAAGGCATTTGAAGTAGTCAGCATTGATTTTGTAGGGCCTTTTCCTTGAGGAGTGCATGGTCATCAGTATATCATTATGGCTGCTAACCATTTGACCAAATGGGTTGAGGTCATTTTAATTGCTACCCCTTTGGCTAAGACTACAGCCTTATTTCTATATCAGCATATTGTTTCCCAGCATGGATGTCCAAAGGTCCTTATGCCAGATAATGGGACTAATTTCACCTCGCAGCTTATAAAGGAGCTATTAAAATTATTTAACACTACTCAGCGATTTGTTGTCCCATATAATCCATCCACAAATGGGGCCATTGAACGAGTTAATGGAACCTTGGTCTTAATTTTTAAAATGGCCTTGACTGATCTGACCTGGTAGAATTTTATTTACTGAGTACCTTGTTTACTTATTGGATAAGCTATCACCACATTATTAAGATGTCCCCGTTTAAGTGTATATATGGGCGGGATCCTTAGTCCCTTCTAGTGTTCAGACTATCCTTGAAAAAAGAATCCCAGAAAGTTTAATTTAGTTATGAGAAATTTGGCTGATGAGATTATCCGCCTCCAGGCTCAAGCAATGAATTCAATTGAAACCACCACTTGAAGAGAAACTCTATGAAGCAATCAACATAAACCAGTCTTAACTGAATATCAGATTGGAGATTATGTTATGTAATATCATTCTCGGCCAGGTGTACAGACTGAAAAGCTGGGAACTAATTGGTCTGGTCCTTATAGAGTTATATTTCAGAAAGGACTAGAATATTTGATGTTCATACTGATACTGGTATTGTGGTAAATTGTATTCATCCTAGGTTTAAGAAGTCATCCTCCACCGCAATCGAATCTTGAGGGTGGAAGTGTCAGGATTTCACTAAATTCACATATCTCCGAAAAATTTTCTTCCCCAATTCCCCCAACATCATTAGAAGGAGTGAGCAATCTATCGCAATCTATCAAAGTTGATGTTAAATTGGATTCCAATCAACTGATTAAAGATTTAATCGTGCAGAGATTAATTCACTCTGATAGATTACAAACTGTAAAAAAGACTATAAATATTTCCTCTTTTAGAAAATAAAAATTAGGTTAAGTTTAACCTTTATTTTCTTATTTACTTCATTGCATTTTTGGAGAATCCACCCAGTGTAACTTTGAGATACAACCTGCCCCATTATAAGTGTAATTCAAAACTTCCAGACCTGGTTAAGAAGGGCGGCTTGTTTCTGTACTAATTCCTTATTGGCCCATCAAAGGGTATCTAGCTGTTCTTGCATGTCAGCATATTTATGTGTCTCACTGATCGGAAGAGGGAATACTTGATGGCGCTCATCCTGACTAATGGCTTCCAGTTGTGTAACCTGACATATTAGCTGGATATATTTGGGGGACGCTGACCGAAGGATAAGCGCGTTATATGTTGCTTGCTGGCTACTCCATTTGATATGATGTTGGTTTAATTCAGCCTATACAAAACTAACTTGATCCACTACTTGCATTCCATTAGTGTTATTTTTTCCTTAAGCTGAGCAATCATGGCATTGAGTGCTTCCGCCCTTTTATTAAATCCATCATATAGCACTCGGTATTGTTTCCCAACATTGTTATGTCTCAAATCCATTTGTCAATACGCCATCCCAATCCAGCAGTTCTTCTATTACCCAAAATAACTCAAGATTTAACTGTGGTACCAACATGTCCAATCGATGGCAGATGTTCCCAACACGATGGTCCATTTGCACCAGCACACCCTGTACCTCAAAAAAAGAAGAATCAAGGCAGTCAATCAGGAGGCGAGTATCATTTTGCTGTGCTCAAGCAAAACCGCATTACATCTCCAATCTCTATATTGTGATGAGCCAGCACACGCAGTAGCTGATGAATAGATGGTTGCACATAAGCAACTAGATACTCCTTTATTCTGCGGGTACCAAGGTGGCGAGCCAACCCCATTTTAGTTGCATCCAGATAAGACATGTACATGGCGTAGCGATTCTCTTAGTCTTGTTGGTTATAAAAATAAACTCAAGGCATATTCCCCCGCCTCATCTTTGTATAATCAATATCCGCATAACAGCCACTCTATAATGTTCTGTAGCTGCTGAGGGGTCACATTCATGGAGCATCCTAGTAGGTCAGCCGTCAGCTCAGGGAATTTTTCTAGTTTCAGATTGATCATAACTTCATCATTACCTGGTTCAGTTACGATGAATAATGTTAGTTCATTATTAGATACCTCCTGTGCTTCTTCCACATAACGTGCATGGAATCTGATCAAATTGTGATGTAACAAATGAGGACTCATCATCTTATTTTAGCATTAAAGAACTACAGTTGACCAGTGGCCTCCTGTAATGAGCATCACTGTTAATTCTTGGCGAAGAGTCTTGATTACACCGAGTCAGTTTGCACAGGGTATTAGCCACTGAGCAACCAAATCAGATGATATGAAGATTGCTGATTTTAAAAAAACCTTAAAAAACTATATACAGAGCTATCACTATGTATTTTGACCTTTATTATTTAACAAATTGCAGACCTCTCTGCAACAACCTAATCATGGAAAGAAGACTCCTCTCTCAATCCTCCGTGTGACTCTTTATATCTCAGTTCCCCAAGCTGGATGCATCCTTGGCTTAGTAGTCTTCTATTCGTTTTTCCTTTTACTAGAAACTCTCACTTATATCAAATCTCAGTGTAATTCCCCCTCTTTTGTCAATCTTGAGACTCGTCTTGATTCCCTCTCTGATCTGCTGGTATGGTTAGCATATTGTCCATTCATATCAACTTTCCAACACACATAATTAAGCTGCCAACTGAGGCATACTCTTTCAGTCTGGCTAAAAAGATAAGGAATCAGGTTTCTGGTTGGGTTTGGAATAGTGGACTAGCTCAGTTTGTAGTCTGAGAGCTGATTCTATTTATGACCAGCACAGTTTTGGTCATAAGCACAAATTGGCCAGCTTATGGGTTGGTCCATTTGAATTCATCAAGAAAACAGGTGTTGACGCCCATACTATTGAGACCCCATTAATGGTCAGATTATTAATTGAGCGCACGTGAAGTTCCTTTAAGAGAATAAACATTAGGAGACTTATTGTACAGTAAAGGAAGGGTAAAGTTGGGATTCTGATATGACTGGATGATATGCCTAATTACTATGGTGGATTGTTTAGAATCCACCAACCATGATCAATAGTCAACAACTATTCAAGCGCAATGGGATGAGGCAATTTTGGGTCAGAAAGGGTTATTATCAGATCGCCTCAAAAATAAGGTGATAAGGCATTGATGACATTTGGCAAATATTGAGTAGATTGTCTTTAGCTAAGGCGATAGGGAATCTAAGAATACATACTCTGCAGGAACCAATAAAAATATGGTGGAACTAAATAGTCTAAAACAAAAAAGTATTAACCAAAGTCACTGATATATAAGCGAGAAGGGATAATTGAAGAAGGAGGTTGTTAATAGGAAAGTGGAGAGCAGAGCAGAAGGCATCTGCTAATATTAAGTTTAATAAAGAAGAGTGTTTGGGGCAATTGCTCCATATTTATTAAAAGTCACCAAGTTGTCTCAGGACAACGCTTTTCATGTCATCTGTCCATTGCTCAGTGGGCTTTTACCTTGTGCAACCTTCATGGCGTATATTAACTTTATTACCAAAATGGTAACAATATATATTCCTAATACTCTTTATCTGGTCTTTTATCAGATTTTGATATTAAGAGTGTCACGTTGTTATGATAGAAATTACCAGCTTGTATCTTTTCCTGCATCAGTAGAAGTTCCTGAATTTTTAGGGAAAGTTATCCCAGGAAGACCAAATTAGTGTTTTTTAGCAAGCCTTATGAGCTTCCATCTAGTCAATTTATCTTAAGACAATGGTAAGAAATTAAGGATCTCTTGGCTAGATCATTTAATATAACAACCATGATCATAATAAACAAATAATAAATTCTCATTTTTATCAAGTATGCTCTTAAAACCAAAGACACTCCCTGATATGGACCTACAGAACCAGTACATGCAGCTTCTGCCAGAAGAGAAAGCAATAAAAAGATAGAAACTATTGATAAGGAGAACACTAAATATTTTTATACCACACATCAAGTCTCTAAAGAGGGTACATCTTGCTCCCTGAATCTTATCATGGCAGGGGAAGGTATGTAGCCGCATCATGCCCAATAAAGTTTACATCTGAAAGCGTTAAAAACATTATAAAAACTCTGTTTAATGGATACAGAATTGGTGCATCACAAAGCAATCCTCTTTTCCCTGCTTCACTATTTCAAGGATCAGTCACTTAAGATGTAGATGTACATGAAGCATTGCAAGGCGAACATATCAGCTTTGTCAAACGTCCTACAAACAGTCAAGCAACTACTAATTCATAGTTAAATTTGTTCCCCTTAAATCAAGCATTCCAAGTGAATTCTTGCAAGCAAAATTTGAAACTTACGGAAATCTACTGTGTACAAGAGAAATAATGGTCTTTCTTATATGATCTATAGATAAATTAACTTCCAGTTTTAGTGAATTCTGAAAGGCAATTATGGCCAATACAGAACATGCCAACGATGCTCATCAAAGATTAAACACCCTTGAGAAACAGATAAATGTAGGAGTTCCAAAGATAGCTGCAGATGTTCTTGCTCACAATGGGCTGTCTAACAAATGGGTACAAAATATGAATAACTGCTGTCAAAAGCTGGAAACTCATTATATACTCCCATTGTCCCATACAGAAAGGCTTACCACACAAGCTACTTCATCCAGAAGATATCACCTGGATTAAATTAAAAGAACGTTCGCTTTAAGGAGTAAATCAAATTAAGTTGGGTGTTTCAAATGAAATAAATGATTTTGCTGCATTATCAGCCGTTTCAAATGGGGATGAAGAGGATGCTCAAATAAAAAAAATGAGTTTTTAAAAATCTGGACCGTTGTGTCATGATAGCAGACTAGAAACGCTGAAATCACTCAGTAGAGTTTGGAACTCAGAATGCAAGTAACAACAAGTTTACAAGTAGACAGTCTGGCCAAAGACATCTGGTACATAACTTTAAATCAAGTTTTAGTTGAAAAGGAACGCATCAACCCTAAAAAGATTTCAAATCCCTCAAAAAAGTTACAAGTATTCATCCATTTGTGATGAAAGAGAAATTGAAAAAAGCTCAGTCCACCTGGCCAAAAAATAACTTGGAAACCCAATAAAGGCCCAAACTCATGTATCATAATCTAGCAGTATAGATCAATATCATGAAATTGAATCATTGTGGATTGATAATGATGCAGAAACTAAAGTACAAAACATTTGAACTATGCCTAAAGTTTTGGCATCACTCCTGACTACAGATAATCCTAATGGGAAAGAGGCCCAATTTTGACTGATGATTTGCCAGTAATCTCAAGTACTAAAAGAATTACAACAACCCTTTACCAAAACAGAGCAATATGACTTCAAACCTCTAAACTTTACAAAGTTCAAGAGGGTTGAAATGATTATTCTTTTATCAAGCTTTTTAGAATGGCATTGTGGGAAGCATCAGACCATGAAAAAGCATCTATATTAACCAAATGCTCAATGCCCACAGCTGTGACTTCATTATGCCCTATTTGGGTGACTATTGGTCCTGCATTGATTCCAAGAACGTGTTAATAGAACAATTTTGGAGGGTCTAGAAAATTTATTTGCCCAAAAATTGAGCTTCTAAAAGTTTGAATTTAAAAAGAATGACACTTTTAAGGACCTTTCCAACAGGTTTTTCCATGAGGAGAAATTCTTTCTAAGATGTAACACAATGACTGAGTTTGATTCTCATATTGCAATGGAACATATGGTCAAGCCCTACTTTGATTTACACATGTCATGATACCAACATTTAACTGAGACATGAAAACCCGAGAGCTTACCAAGTACTTGAGATTTTATGTAGCAGTTTTTATGTTCCTAATCTGCCTAAAGATCAGATAAAATTTCGATTTTGGGCCCAAAAAATTATAACAATATTTTTTAACCATGGGAAAATTCCCAAAACGCAAACCAAAAAAAACCTTAAAAACAGCAGCGTGGTCCAATTTCATGCCACAACTGTGGCCAAAAAGGGCATTTAGATAGCCAATGCTAAATCTGGTCAGACAAAAAACCTGGTGTCAACGTTGCCCTAGGAATCAACAATGATGAAGCGGGAAAAAGACAAGTGTATAGAGGTGAATGTCCTAACTCTACCATTGTTCACCAAACCTTTCCCTTGACCCTGTTGAGCTCTTTATGACCCATGATGTTGCTAAAGATAACCTATCATACGTTGGCTAATGATGTACTTATGGTCACTACTCAGGCTAAAGTAAAAACAGTTAAATCTTCCAATTCACCAAAGAATCCCAAGCAGGAAAAACTAACCCTTACGCAAATCATGATTATTGATCATGGTTTAGGCCTTCAACATGGGTGCTAACTGAACTGCCTTATCTCCACTTCTACAAGTGGTCAATCCAATGAAGACATTGGCAGAAAACTTTTAATATATTTGTCAAGTTCAAAATCACATCTAGAATCAGGAAACAATCACAGTATTTACTCAATAAGACCTCTGAGACTTACTCAAAAGATATATGTGGATATAGCAGTGAAAAAGGTACAAGTTCAGGCCATCATTGATAGTGAAGCAACTACCAATATATTCAGCACAAAACTGGTTAAATAAAAGTTGAAAATTGCGCCCAATGTTGCCCATTGTTAAGAATATGGCACAGCAGGAGCGCATACAACTAAATCACATGGAAAATACAGTAACGTACCTCTACAATTTGGATCTAACATAGTAACACCACAAGTAATATTTTGCCAAAATGAACTATGATATCCTAATTAGGACTGATTTCCTGAAATGATTGGAGTTGTTATGAATCAAAAAGTTGTTACCCTCACTAATTTAAACCAGAATATCCAACCGTACTATAACAAAGATGGATTAGTTAAAATAAAGAAGCCGAGCTTATTCATAAATCTGGCCTAAAAAATAGAGTAGTACTGATTGAGTAGTCAAGGCTTAATCAAAGTTAAAATCATTGCCCACACAGAAAGAATGAGTAAAAGTGCATTCCTCTTTGGTCAAAATTAGCACATTACTAGTCATTGAAATATCATGTAATCATCCCTACTGGACTGACAGTCAAAATTTTACAAAGGACTTTAAGGCAAAGTATATAACCATGGCCCAGATCACAATTTTTGCCAAACCTCGCACCTAGTATCATTATTCCTGGCCATAAAGAAATTCATTTCTCATGTTAAACCCTACAAAATCAGCCCACTATCATCAAGAAACATCAATTAATCTCCTTTCTACGTCTGTTCCCTACCATGGAATTTACTCATTTCTTGAGTTTGTAACTTTTGTTGATATAAAGCTTTCTGATAAAGACCTATTAAGCATTTTCAACGTTTTCCCATTGTTTGATTTGAGTATCTTGACCAAATCCAAGAAGAGTCAAGACCAGGTGTTATCTTAAGAGTATTTTGCTTATATTTGTACAAGATGATTTTAGCCTAGGATGTGCTAAGGATGTCATACATATTATCAATATTAGAAATTATAAACCAATTTGATTACATCCGATTAAATTATCAAAAACATCAGAAGAATTTGTTTCAGAGGATATTAAAAAACTTTTTGATTGTTGCATTCTAGTTTCATCAAAAAGACTTTGAACCGCACCAATTTTGATAGTATAAAAATAAGGATGTATTTAATTGAGTTTTCATTGATTGCTAAAAATTAAACATCACATAAAAGGCTCATATCCTCTGCCACAATTTTGATGATGCCTTGGACAGGGTAGGGGGTGAAATTTTCTTTTTGGTAATGGACCTCATTAGTGGTATTGAAAATTAATATGGCCAAAGAGGAGCGCGAAAAATGTGCAATAATAACCCAAGAGGGCCTATTCCATCTGACAAATATGCCTTGAGGGCTATGCAATGCCCTTCAACCTTTCATAGAGCCATTGACTTGATCCTAGGAGATTTAAAGTTGCTATGTCACAAGTGTACCTTGATGAAAATAAAATATTAAGATGCACTTTTGATGAACACTTGAAACACTTAGAGGAAGTCTTAAGAAGGCTAGAAGATCCAAACATAAAAAATAAGCCCATAAAGTGCAATACTTCAAAGATCATCTGGAATCTTGGCTTTGCAATTGAAAAGGTAAGACTTTGGCCCCAACCCTCTAATTTAGCTGCCATATCTAAAAAATGGAACAGCCAAAATCAAAGTAATACTATTTTTTACTAGGCATGATCACTTACTATTTCTGATATATTGCCAACTTTACACAACTTGGAGAACCACTTTTCTAACTACTTAAGTACAAGGTACCATTCTTTGTATCTGGCTTGTCAAGAAGCATTTAGTCAGCTTCAATTGGCACTATTATTGGCCCCATCCTAAGATATCTGGTCTTTGACTGCGAATTTATTGTCCATATTGACGAATCACTTATATCAGTTGGATCTGTATTATATCAGATAGGGGAGAATACCAAAGAACACCCTATTGCCTTTGCTAGTCAGAGCTTTAGCATTCATGGGAGTATCTATACAATGACAAAATGGGAATGCTTGGCAGTCATATATGCTTGCAAACAATTTTTTGTCTATATTCATGGCATTCACCTCACATTTTTTATCAACCATGCATCCCTAAGATGGTTAAACTTTTTGAGGGAGCCTGAGGGCCGATTTGTTCGCTTGAAACTGAAGCTTCAAGCCTATAATTACATGATTGAGCATTGTGTGGGGGTAAGATTTATAACGCTGACTACCTGTCCTGAATGCACACTATTACTACACTTAGTCTGGCCGCTGCTGAGTTGTTTAAGAAGATTATCAGCGGATAGTAGCAAGAAATGCCTGGATCAGTTCAAAACTTATCAGACATAAGACAAGATACTGTAATTGAAAACGGGACACTCTACAAGATCATTAAGGACGAAAGTTGTAAATTTTTAAGACCATTAGCTCAAACAGACATTATAATGGCTACCCATAAGGCCATAGGGCATGGTAAATTAATAAGATAAAGTAGCATCTAAAGCAAAACTACTATTGGGACTCAATGCATTTTGACATCAAGGAAATAATGGAGTTCTGTTCAGAGTGTCAATGCGAAAAAAACATTCAAAAAATTCTTATCAGCTTGTTCAGCTCAAGTTTGCCTGGCATACCATATCTATTAATGTTTTTTACCTCATCCCTAAGTAATCATAAAGGTAAACTATTATCATGGCTAAAGACCACTTGACAAAATGGGTTGAAGCTAAGGCTATTTGGAAGCAGGAGCAGCAACTACAGCCAATTTCATCCTCAAAGATATCCTCCACAAGCATGGGTGTCCTCAGATCATCCTTACAGATAATGGAACTAATTTCATTGCTCATGTCATCACTAAGATCGGCCAGTTAATGGGAGTAAGAGGCGTTCTTTTCTCTCCCTATCATCCCAAAACTAATGACACGGTTGAGCAAGCAAATGGGACGTTGAGGAATATAATCAGAATATCAAATTCAAACAAAGTGCCTAAATGAAAAACCTAATTGTGTTCAGCTATGTTTTCTTATATTATCTTCTACCAAATAGCTACTGTAACAATTGAGTCCATCTCAATAGTACATTCTGACTCGGATTCAGAAAATCTGAATCTGATTCAGATAGATTTCGAATGCTTTTGGTTTGGTTATTTCAGGTGCTGGTTTGTGCCTCACACAAGTTGTAGATTAGGCTTGTGTGAGCCTAATCAAGGACTCAGGTAAGGCCCCCAAGGGGCAGCCTTTATAAGGTGTGCCTGCCCATTCCAAAGTTCACTTTGGAATTTTCACCCTAGCATTCCCTTCCTGTGGAAAATTGTCAGTTGCTCCCCAGATGAGCTCTGGTTGGATGTCCCCTTTATATGTCCTAATATAAAAATAAAGGTTGTTTTGGGGTTTGCATATCTTGCATACCTGTGGTTTTTTTAGTTTTTGTTTTGAGTAGTTTTCATGTGGTTGGGTCAGAATAGCTTAGATGATGTTCATAACCAATGAGTAGAAGGCAAGTTTTCGCACTGTCAGTCTCCCAAACCTATCCCTACTCAGTTAGGCCACTTTGGTTGCTTGTCGGGGCATTAAAGAAACTTTTAATATAGGCGCTCAGAACTGGGGGTTTTCCAGTCCATTACAGCTACCAGGATGTCAATTTTTCAGTTGTTATATGGAAAAAATCCTGCCCTGCCATTGCTACTTTATTAGTCCTAGATGATCTTGGTGTGAAAAAATATCCTCATTAATTTATGAAACATTCTGATCCCAAATTAAATTTTAAGCTCAAGCCTTAAAACAGTTTTGTCATGAACAAGGCCTGATACAAAAAGGATATCCAAATTTGATACAATTTGGTCAATTTTGAATTAGGTGATGAAGTTTTATTTTGCACCACGCATGTATTGGGCCGCTTACAAAATTTAGATCACATATGGTTTGGTCTATTTTAGATTATTGAGAAGATATCACAATTCACATATACAATCTAGGAAGTTTGGACCAGCCACATATACAACTGTGTCCATGTAAAGTTTATAGGAAGGCTCATTAAGTTGGCCAATTAAAGAATACATATATATAATAATAGCATTGCAAAATAAAATATAATAAAGAAAAAAAGATAAGAAATAACTAAATAAATTAAAAAATAGAAAATATTAGAAAAATAGATATATAAAAATTAATTTTCATTATCTAATGTTTGCTCTTGAGAAAGGGAGGAATACAGCTCCAAGTCCATCATCATTTGGGTGATCATGAAGCTAGGAGAGTCTTGCTCTATATTTATTTGCAGTTCAGGTTATAACAAAGCTGCCCATTGACAATCATTGTAGATTAATGTATAATCTCAGGGCTTATGTTCAAGTCAAGTGGGGAGAAAGGTCAGAATCTCGTGGTTGACTTAAGAATAAATGCTTTAGAACCATCAACTTATGCTAATTATTCTGAAAGTAAACCCAGAAATTATTCTCATTTAATCAGTTTTAAAATTGAATTAATGATAAAGAAATTTCTGGGTATTGATGCCTGAAATTCACTCTAAAAATTACATGGGTTGATACCAACTAAAAGATTATCACTCATATTATTGCAATCAGTTTTCCGCCCTATACCAAAATTTTTATGTCAATGCTTAAAATTGGCATAATAGCACTTGCACATGTATAGCCTGAATGGGATACCTGGTTCTATCAAAAGGCCTTACAATGTCCCAATTAGGGGTATGTCGTTAGCCTTATTACAATACCAGTTTCCAATTAATTGTACTTTGTAAGCTGTATGACAAAATTTAAATCTGGCTGATCATAAGAACAATTTTCACATTTGAGTTGCAATTTTTGTACTGAAAACATACTAATTTTGAAAGTATTTTGCCACAAATGCTCCAAGTAAAATGTATGGTTTTATCAGATCTTAGACCAAAATGAGGGGGAAACTTATCTGAGAAATCGCGTGCTTGAAGATTGACAAATGATGTCCTAGAGGTATAGATAATGGCGTCTGGCCTAATGAAAAGATCATCAAATAGATCACCAAATCATATCTTCTACTAAAAATATATATTAGCAATCTCTTTATCTGTTTTTATCTAAGTTGGTTATTAAGAATGTCAACAAGCTGTTAGTATAGAAATCACCAGCTTTATCTTTACCTGCTTCAGTAGAAATTCCTGACTTTTTAGGAAAAATTAACATAGGAAGACCATAAGAGTTCTATATTTAAAATAGGCTAGCGAGCTTTCAAATGTTCAATTTATTGTAAGACACGGCGAAAAATCAAGGATCTTTTGCTGAACTTCTTCTCAGTTTGACATGCAAAATTCTTTTAAACAAAAATTGATTCTCAAATTTTAACATCTGGCAATGCCCATGGACTCTTTGATGATACCAACATTCCCTTTTGAATCAGCTGGTTGATTTCCTCATTGATTACTTCATCAACCATCTTAAACCAGTGTTTTGAGCAGAGATGGGGTATTAGGTGTTTCTGGTGTTATGTGATGCAACACATTCTCAGCACACCTCAAATTAAAGTTGTCTGTTTTAAATTTAGTTTGTATTTTTTTAACAAGGCTATCACCTGATCCTTTTTCAACTTCTGTCAGGATGACCAGGGGTTTGCGAGTTATGACTGAGCAAACAGCTTATGACTTTTTTCCTACAGCCCAAGCTCCTCCAACGTCCCAAACTCAAGTAAGACGGACAAATCTTCCTTGATAGGATATGAAGGAAGACGAAAATTTGGTATGATTATACTTGAAGAGGGTGTGGGTTGAGGATTAATTAGTAATAAAAGATAATTTACCTATGATCCAATAGAATGAACCCTGATGCCAGGATCATTTCTTAGTGTAAGTGGTTGAAGGGAATTAACACTTTGCCATATAAAAAACACAAGTATCTGCAGATTAATATCCATGCTCAATAAGACCTGGTGGATGGGTTGAATGGTCAGTTGGCAGCTAGCCCTCAGCGGAATGCCTTCCAATTTGAAGATCTGATTTGGTACTTATTGGGTTCAGCTGCGACCTTTCCTGATATCTGATGCATATTATTCTATCCCTAAAGGTCAGATTTACAAACTGTTTAGCTCCTTTCTCTGTCTATTGATCTCTGAACCAATAGCACATTGGCAGGTTCTGACCAAGAATTGCCAGTTTATTTTCCTCAAAATCAGTTTTGACTCTGTATGTCCTTATGAAGAAGATTTTAATGAGGATACCATTATGTGTTTCTGTAGGACAAATGTGGGGGCTGATACAATGATAGAACTAAAACTTAGTATCAGCGCACTGTAGGCCCCTAACAAGGTTGTTGAGTTGGGTCCTTCTGTTCATTACACTTAGTGGTGGTCAATATCAGGCAATAGACCCAGTTTTCTGGACTAACTTAGTTGATACAATATTGAACTGGGCATCGCAATCTACTATAGCCCTTACCCAGACCTTTCCCATGCTAATATTAATGTAGGTACACTCTGAACAGTAAGAGTCAGTGGTGGTTATATGTGTACGCCATGCTTTATTATCCTGGCCCAGATAAGTAGTACTCATTGCAGAGTATGGGGCTAGTCTTCTTTAATTCTTCAAAGAAAATGTCATACTAACTCCTTCTAGTCTTGGCACGTCGCTAGAAGTAACTGTTCAGTTGTACTTCTCAAGCTACTGTAATTAGGGTTTCAATATCACTTAAGATGCTTGGTCAGTACAATTCTCTCGGCTTAAGCAGGTGGTGACTGCTAGTATGTTATTGGTAACTTTAGGGCAAAGAGTTAATAAAGTTATGACATCATGGGTTTATTTAAAGATATGCTGGGATTCTAAAGGAGTAAATACCCAGTTTCTACTCTGCACACTCTTTTCCCTGTTCTTTAATATCTGCTGCTCCCATGTACTGCACCTTGGGTTTGGGGCCCTTATTTTTGCACTTTTTGGCGTAGTGCACCTTCATGCTGCATTGATGACATGTGATGTGGCAGGGTTGGTTCTTCTAAGTCAGTGGCATTCATGCAGTTTCTCTTTGGCGTCTTGCTAGAGGTTTTTGCTTCAGATTTTTGGTTATCACAATACCCCTTATTGAGCGTGTTAGATTTTTAGCAAGCTTAATTTGTTCATTGGATCCTGAAATTATTGACTGGATTAGTCAGGGTTAGATGTCAATTAATTCAACTTATTTTGATGATAATATCATCTATTAGTAATATAAAAACAATTTTTGATTTGCGCTCCTCATTAACTTGGGTTGAGCTATTTTAATAGTTGCCAATTTATGCTTCTCACTAACTTGAATAAGATTTTTATTATTAATAATAATAAGTATCTTAAAAAACTGAAGTGTGCTCCCATTTAATTGTGTCAAGCTATTTCAAATTATCAGCCATTTCCAAAGTATTGGGGATTATCCTCAATAACAAGTTGTATTCTGATCAAATTCTTTTACTGATTTCAAGGATAGATTACTTAGTTTTCTTTAACTAGTTATTAGGTTGAATTGGCGATTTGTGCTGATGATGGTCAAATTGCTATTTCTAGTATATGATTCTGAGAGTTCCTTTATTCTTGTATTTCAAGTTTTTTCAGGTTTAGACAATTTTATTAATAAGCGGCCATAAGTTTCCAGATAAATACCTAAATAATAAATAGCTGAGTATAATTGAAATAAAGTATCGTTTATTTGTTTATTCTTTTTTTGAAGTGGTGCAACTCTTGGTAGTTTAGAGGGTAGGACTGATGATCCCTGAGGTTAGAGGCTGGGTGAGTGCATATAGACCTTTTGCACGCTTATCTTCCTACTGATGAAGCAGTAAAACACTGGATAAACTGGAAGGTAGGACTTGAGGATCTAAGGAGTGGTTGGCGCTACCACTCCCCACCTCAATTCACTTGGAACACCCATGAAGATTCAACAGCTTTTTACTAAACAACAATCGACAGGATTGAGTGCCCCAAGGTAGGAATCATGTGGGTTGAGTCTGGTCCACCCTGGAGATAGGGTGGAGGGGATGATCTACTGACTTTGGTACTCCTCCTGTGAAGTTGTTATAAGTTGGTTGAGGAGTTGCTGCCACAAACTAGTGGCTACAGGTTGCCAATGACGATGAAAGAGCAAGGGTCATCATACCGATGGCCTGTAACATTTCCAGAGTACCTGCTATAGCAAATTGTAAAACTTGCAACATGGTGTGCCAAAGGTCGCAGAGCAGTGGTGCATATAATTCTCCATCTATAATGCATTTTACTGAGTATTTAACACAATTAACATGACATTTTATATTTCCTTGTACAGTTTGCAAGTGTTTCATAGGGCAATCTGTGCATCGTAGTTTTTCAAAATTTCCATGCCATAAAGCACATGAGCCTCAAGTTAAAAGCAACTAGTGAACTCTAGGATTTGTTCATTCTTTTTGAAGGAAATATTGAGGAAGCGTTTTATATGATCATCATCATCTCTTCTCTGCTGAATTTCTCTATGAAGATGTTTTTCATATTCTGGTAAGACAGCCCTGTCTCACTGATCTTAGGCATAATCAGCTCCTGATTGTCAAGGTCCAATGAGCTCAATATTGTTTCCAGTTTAGCCTTGTAACTCATGACATCCATGCTAGTTTTAAAAAATAACAAGAAATTGTTTATATTCCCCTTCTTGTCAAATTTAGCATTACTGATAGGGTTAACTTTAAACCGCCGGCGTCTTTAGTTGCTTGATTGAGGCTTTTTAGCATGGGTGATAGGCCAGCACCGCTGGTTCTTGAGCCAAAGTTTAGTGTGTCAAGGTGTATTTACTAATGTTGGGCTTAGAAATAAGCTTTATTTCTTTGCGGTTGTCTGGGACACTTGAAGCTGTGTGGATAAGTGTTTCTGGGATAGCAGTTTGGGTTGATTTATAGGAGGGGTTCTGAAGTCAGAGCTGACAGAATAATTTGCCATAAGAATGCTCTATTGCTTTTAGATTTTGAGTCCCTTGGGCTTAACTAGTGTGTGTCAGAGAAGGTCTCCTTTGGTTTTCTGGCAGGAGGGACCTACCAGCATCTACCGAGTTCACCTCTAATTTTTTTCTGGAACTGGTCTAGTTTGTCAGCCAGGTATTGGCACTCATGCTGCAAGGATTACTCACCCCCTGAAAGTCGTATTTCTGTCATTGCAAGTTTAATTTACAGAGCACATTGTCTCAGTGAGGTGTGTGATTATCAAGCTCTAGGCCTGGGCCAAGTTGTTCAATGATCTGAATTCTTAATACAGACGGTAGAAGATTAGACGGTACCATTCAGACTCTCTTTGAAGCTGTGGTTCTTTTCTGACCAATAACAGTTCTCCACTCAATGTCTTAAATCTTATTGTGACAATTGTTCACTGAACCCAAGAGGTAAACAGGCTGCTGGTCCAACTCTTCTACCAACTTCTGGATGGTGCGAGCTGCCTTAGTGTGGGCCTCTTGGTCAGCAGCCTCTGCATCTGTGTATCACGCCGCTTCTAACTTCAGGTATTTTTCAACTTACCCGCAGTGATAAGTTATATTGACCACCCATTGAGTTGACATCCTACACTTATCCAGTATTTCGCCAATGATGCAATCCTGATTTCCATTCAGTTGGTTGGCAAGTTCATTACTTGGCAGTTGGCTTCGCCTGCCTGGAATTGTTTGTGTAGAACAACCATGTGGATTTCTGAAAGGATGCCATCCAATTGGTCTGCCAGTATCTGGTTTTCTTAATGTTGCACCTCCTCAAACTCAACTTGTCTACTGAGCTTGATGTGCTGCCAGGCAAGGATCCGCATGGTTTGTCAGATTAAAAGATGTATGTATCAGGCGATTATATGTCAATTTACGCCTGAATAGCAATTTTCTTAATTTTGGTAAAAAGCAACATTTCTTGAAATAAATGATAATTTACTTACAGATAGCCCAAGCTCTTTAACTTCTGAATATTCTCAAATGGGCTTTATTAGTAGCTTCAAAAGTGAGATGGTACCCATGTAGGAGCAATTCCATGACTTTCTTGATCCGTTCAGGTGTACATTAGCCATTTTATCTAATGTCTGTCAAGGCTAGTGCTCCTACAGGAAAAGTCCAATAGCAGGGTTGTCATTTTCTTGCTGTCTGAGCTGCTGTGGTTGAAGTGTTCTCTGCTGGGTTCCTCTGCATCCATGGGATGAGGGGGTACTTGTTTTAGAGCTGATAGCAAAAATGATTGAGATCTTGACTCAGTTATTTGGAGTCAGACAATTGACGTGCTAAAGAAAGACTGAACTTCCATTAGGGGTACTCCAATACCCAAAAAAAATCCATAGTCTGCAAGGCATCACCATTCTGATAATATGCGAATAAAAACCATGTGGGGACAAGTGCAGAAAGTACTTGCCTATGTACATTAGGCTTCTCCAACCATAAGCTGATCGCTGGAAGTAATATCGACCATGCTTCAAATATGGGTTCAAACTGACGAAATGATTGCCACTCTTTAGTATCTTTAACGTCTTCCAAAAAACCAGGAGGTAAGCCTAAAAATAACCCAAGGTAGGTGGGAGGGTATTGTTTCATCTATCTGTGTTTTCCATTCAGATGGGATACCAAACCTATCTTTTATGCACCTAATAATGTGTGGCAAGAAGGGTCTCGTTGGGTTCTATACCAGCCATTTTGCCTTGAATAGCATTCACCAAATCTTTTTTTCCCATTTTCTTTATGAATGAGGAAAATTTGATTAAGTAATGTGTTTACCATCCCTCTTTGGGTTATTTTTAGGCTTACCTCCTGGTTTTTGGAAGACGTTAAAGATACTAAAGAGTGGCAATCATTTCGTCAGTTTAATCCCAGCAGAGTCTCCATGAGATGCAAATGCCAAAATGTATTTCTATTTTCTTTATAGTTCAGACGGATTAGGTTGAGCTTTTGTCATTCTGTTCACTTTGATATTCTCAATAGTCATTTTTTCTGGATTGGAATATCTTGTTAAACTCGTAAGGTATGACTTTTGAGGGTCTTCACACTGAGAGAGGCAATAGCTGAGATAACCAATGTGACGGCTATTATCATTAATATTACAAAAAAGTGTGGACCCTCCATTGGTTGGGATAATTCCTTGGGGATCACCAGACTAATTAAAACTTGTATATAGCTCAAAGAATATTGGTGAAATTAGAGGTTTACTAAGGATATTATAAAATAACCCAGCAATCTACCATCATCAGAACGCTGTTTTTTTATAATTGAAGGGAAGTGAGAACGGGGAGATGCGTATAAATCTTACAATGGGGTGCGTGTATCTTCCTAAAATTCCAGGACTTTTTGTATATGGCTCACCTTGCACATTGTGGGTGCCTTGAGCTATGGTTTCTGTTCCCAAATTTTTTTCTTTCATCAGGGTTCCAGCATGCCAGCATATCTCACAATTATCCTAACAAATTTTTTTCCTTTTGGAGAGATCATAGCTGGATTAATTTTGGGGATGACCTTCCTGTCAGGACTTCAGTCTTGATTCACCCAATCATGCTCGGATTTTGTCACTGATTGTTGATATTTTCATGGCATAAAAATTTGACAAATCGAATTTCCCAGTATAATCCCTTTCATTCTTTGAATTGTTGTAAAATTGAGCCAAGTGACCTTGGCAGAAACCCACCGCTCACCAAGGGTGTGCCTTAAATACTCCATATATTCTAAAAGAAGGTCTTAGGGACGTTCCCCATTATTCAATAGAAAGAGGTGAATCAACAAATTCAATTTTATAGGGCATCCAGGATCCTTACTTCTGGCTTCCTGGATTCTTCTATAGTGTCGTAAAAAGAGCTCCATGTAGTGTGCACCAAAATGTTGCTATTGTGATTACAACTTGGTAAGATTAGCACAGATTTTGTTGTACTCAAATAGGTAAAACTGTGTGAATACAGTATATATAAAAAAGCATAAAGCTTGACATAAAAATAAGGCTTTATTAAATATAAATTTGCCAAATCTTTCATAGTCACATTGGGTAATTCCAGTGCTGGAGATCTGTCATCATGAGCGTAAACCAAAAGTTGCAATGAAAGTCAATATCAAATTTACGTTACTGATTTGTCCTCTTCCATTCTGTAACCCTTCTGATATATATGCTAAGTCCTTTTGAGATGTAGTCCATACATTAACCTTCTTTGTGACACCTGAATATTCCTGAATTTCCCATTTTTTGTTCTGCTAATAGGCTGTTGATGTCACCATGAGGGTCAGGACAGAGGTCATGTACAACTATAGCGCATGATACTTATTAATAGAAGGATCATTTATGGCAGACTTGGCTATCTAAATCTGGTAAATTTCCATTTTTGGCTGAAACGGTCATGACAGATCTAACTGGAAATTTCAGATAATCCTTTATTGACAATGTAACGATCAAACACGTTCCAGTCTTTGATTGCCATCTTGCCTTAGGATCTTATGTGAGGTCAAACTCTTATGCTAAGTGTTGATACCTCATGCACTGACCTATTATACATCTGATTTTAGGAAACTTGAAGCAAGAATAAAAATGAAACAGGTAAGCAAGTTTTTGACCCCAGAATTAGCTTGTTTTATTTATTTTTGAAATAAAAATGCTACAAACAAAGTTAATTCCAATAATTAGGAGCCACATCACAACAAGAAAATGACAGAGTATTTGGGGGGATCAAGCTCTGAAAGCTCAAGTCTTTTTACATGTGACAAAAACCTGATGTGCTACAGCAACCAGGTAAGACAAGGCAAGGGAGGCCCCAAGGCCACCAGAGAAACTCATACAAGAGTGAGCTTTGAAAGCGAAAGAGAATTCTGAACAAGTTTAGAAATTGCGCAGGCTCAATCTTTAAGGTCTCCCTTCTAGGGAGCCCCTCCCAAACTATTATTTAGGCCCATAAGAGCTTGAATAATAGCTCAGTAGAGTCACAGCCCAGCGCTAAGACCCACTTCAACTTCAAAATCCCAAAAGTAACACAACTTGAGATTAGGAAATCTAAATCTTGAGTCAAAATGTAACGATTGGTTCAACCTGACCATTACAGACAGAAATGGATCTGGGTTGGGGAATGTAACATTTGGATGACATTTAAATATGGTTATTCCACTTAGAGTCTGGATCCTATGTCAATTAATTAATAAGTTCTTAAATTAAGTTCATAAAATGCAAGCAAAATATCTGGTGGCAGATTGATGAAAACAATCTGCCATGGGATACTGATATCAGTGCAAGGGTAGTGGTGAGACATATATGTCATTTGGGGGTATTACTGCTGTGGTCAATCTTGAATGGTTGGAAACACCCAAATCTCAACACTATCCAAATAAAGGATCAACCTTACCTTGATGAATATTTCTAATTTACTTCAGTTGATAGACATCTTTTACCAGAGCCTTATGATTACTAATATTTGAGCATTTGAAATTTTGAGGATAACTCTCTTGATCTCTATATTACCTGAACGCTGAATTGGGATAAAGTTCCGAAGATTGATCCTTGATATTGCCAATGCTTATGGTATTATCACCGTTCAAAACTTACTAGGCATATTTAAATAGCCCCCAACTCTTCTGGTCAAATTTGGGCTTAATTTCCCAACTTAATTGGGAACTTCTTCTGAGGCAGGTTTTGATACAAGCTTTGGAATTGACGTTTCCAGCTTGGCAACATTTCTCCAAGGTTAGGATTCAGATAAAGATCAAGAAAGAGATAAAATAAAATAAAATATCTTTTATTATAAGCTATTTATTAGATAATCAGTCATTAGGCCAGGCACCAGTATTTATATCTTTAGGGAAACTCCTGGCCACATATGAGCACATAATTTCAACAGATATTTTACCACCTCAGTTCTGCCCTTGAACCGATATGATTAAACCTATTCTTAGGTTCATTGGTGGCAAAATACTCTCAAAATAAGGAGGATTTTGGGACAAAAATTGCGATAAAAACATGTAAAATTGTCCTAGTGTCTTCTTGATTTAAGTTCTATCATACTGCTGACGAAATACACCTTCTGTGAAATTCTTACATCAATTTAAGTAGATGATGTACCCCTAAACTGGGACGTTGGTAGGCCTCTCTCTCAATAGTACTAGGTACTCCCTTTTGGGCGGTGTCAGGGACTGATACTACTTTATCCCAGTTTTTCATAGCAAGCCATGAACCTGCTAATCCTGAGCTAAAGGTCCAGTATAACAAAGGGAAAATGCGTACCATGTAGAGAATGGCAAGGGCAATTTGGCGGTTTAACCCTAAAGAAGAAGGGATTGCTTCAACCACTCCCATTCCTGTTAAAGCTAGTATACCAGCTATGTTTGGACGTGGAAGTAATGGAAGAGGGATTTATTCTGGTATAGGTGTTTCTGCACCCATGGAATAATTGGTTAGACTGTATAGCTTGTTAAATATACAGTATATGGAACTATTATAATGAAAATATGTATTTAAGAAGTTTAGCATATGATAATATTTTTATTGACCACAAAGACTAACCATCTGAATAGTCTAGTTTTATATCTTGTCCAACTTCCTGGACTTTCCTAAGCTTAATTGATTATTTGAATGGAGCACTATAATTCTTTTGAGCTTATGGGATTGCGCCTTGCATGTGATTTTGAAAACAGTAGGAATCTTCTCAGTCTCATTGTAAATTTGTTTTGGTGCAATTAGTTGACTCAATACTATTGCAATTAGGGTAATTTAAGCTATTAACTGAATGAAACTCAGCACAATCATTAATTGATATGTAAATAATTGATCTAACTTCAGCACAAATCCTCTTAATATGAAGAATTGTATCTGAAATCTCAGGAATTCCTCTAATGTCAGGCTCTACCCTGACAGGCGGTCCATGTGCAAGTGCTATCTTGCTAATTATGCAGATCAATATATAAATTCTTCCTCAGGGAAGGAAATTGATTACATTTTTCGTTCATCTGATGATCCATGGGGCTTTTAAACTTTAACTTCAGACCAGTCCTAACAATTTTTTATACTAGTTGTTTGATTGTGTTCCTGATAATCGGGATCAAGTGCCAAGAATTGATGCATAGATAATTGGCCATAATGTGTGAGTGTATCTGGCTTAAGCTTATTGATAAAGACCTTGATTGAATTTAAGTTGATATTAGGTCCAAACTGTGTAATTGCAATAGGCTTTGAGGTGAGAGTTAAGGTAACAGCTTGAGCATTGAAAGGAATATTGGCCTGATCTGATGATTTGTTAAAAAAAATTTCTTATTCAACTACCATAATCTGACATTTCCCCCCACTTGACTTGAACATAAGCCCTAAGATTCTCAATTAGCCTTCATTGATTTGTTATCATCAGCCTGAATGCCCGATGAGTGTGGTGTTAAGTCTTCTATTTGGTAACTTTGTCCTGAACGTCCAATGAGTCTAAAGTATGTTCCTCTTATTGTTAATTTCAGCTTAAATGCTTGTCAAGTCTTAAGTTGGATCCTCTCCCCGACCTCAAGTTCAAACTAAAGTATTAATTAGAATAAACTAATTATTATATATTTTAATATTTGTTTGTTTGTTTGTTTGTTTTCAACTTTTTCTTTTCTTAAATGGCCCGCTTATTGAACCTTCTTAGGAATTTTGCATGTACTTGGTTGTATATATGGCTGGTCCTAATATCCTAAATAGTGTATATAAACTTAGATGTCTTCTCAATCACTTTAATTGGTTTGACCTAGGTGTGATCTAACTTTTGCAATCAGCCTGATTCCATGGGTGTTGAAAATAGAACTTCGTTGTTAACTTCAAATTCAGCCAGTTTGTAGCAATTCTCTAAGTCCTTTTGATATTGGGCCTTTTTCTCAGCAAACCTTTTGCCAAAGGTTTGAGCTTGTAGTTTGATTAAAGCATCCGTATGCTTCTGGATGTACTTGAGTAGAAGTGTTTACACCAGGTTCTTGTAGGACTGAATATATCAGCATAAATAGGGCTGGGTATCTTCCATATAATACTTTAAATAGAGACATCCTGGTTGAAAAATGGTAGGAGATTGTAGGCGAATGCTGCCAAACTTGGATAAGTACTCCATTTGGATGGTTTGTCTGATGTTAATTTCTGGATAATTTTCACCAAAGTCCTGTTTGTGCGCTCAACCGTCCCATTAGTTTTAGGGTGATAGGGAGCAGAAAGCACACCTTGTACTCCCATTAATTGGTTGATCTTGGCAAGGACATTAGCAGTAAAGTTGGTTTTGTTATCAGTCAGAATAACTTGAGGACATCCATGTTTGTGGATGAAGTTTTCAAGGACAAACTTGGTGGTAGTTGCCGCTCCAGCTTCCCAAATAGCTTGCCCTTGACCCATTTGGTCAAGTGGTCAATGGGTATGATTATGTACTTGGCCTTCATATTGCTTGTTGGAAGTGGGCTGACAACGTTAATAGATACAATGTTCCAGGCAAACTTAGGGCTGGAAAAGCTGGTAAGATGTGCTTTTTTAGACCAGTTTTTCGCCTTGGCAAACTGCACAGCATTCTAGAATTTCTTGGATGTCAAAATGCATTGACTCCCAATAGTAGAAGTGCTTCAGATGCTCTTTTGTTTTCTTGAATACACCATGCCATATGGTTTTATGTGCCACCATTATTAGGTCTGTTTGGGCTGAGGGTCTTGGAAAAATATACTTTTGCCCTCAAAGAACTTTTAAAGCGTCCCGTTTTCAAAAGTTGTATTTTTTCATAAATAAAATAATATTTTTGGACAGATTTGGGCTCATCCTGATACTCTACGCTGATTATTTTCATAAACAACTCATTGGCAGCCCAACTAAGTGTTACAATGGTGGGTATCAGGGCAGGCAATTGACATTTTGATGTTTTGCCCCAGCTTGATGCTCAATGGTGTAATAATAAGCTTGAAGCTTTAATGCCCAGCAGGCTAATCAGCCCTCAGGTTCTCTTAAGTTGTTTTATCCATATTAGGGAAACATGATTGGTAACAACTTTGAAATGAGTGCCATGAAGGTAGACTTGGAATTGCTTGCAAGCATACATGAAGTCCAAGCATTCTCGTCTCTTCACTGTGTAGTTCCTTTCATGAAAGTTTAAGGTCTGACTAGTGAGGGCATCTGGATGTTCTTTACCGTCTTCTCCAACTTGGGATAACATAGCCCCCACTGCTGTTCAAGATGAATCAGTTTGGATGATAAACTCGCGATCAAAGTCTGGGTATTGAAGAACATGCGTTCCCAATAGGGCTGATCAGAGTAGGTCTAATGTATCCTGGAAAGCTGGAGTCCAGTCAAATGGGACTTTATCTTTAAGTAAATAGAAAAGTGGCTCCCCAAGTTGTGCAAAATCAGTAATTAATTGGCGATAATAACTGATCATGCCTAGGAATACTTGGATATTGTGCTTGGATTTGGGCCATTTCATTTTGGAGATGGCATCCAGCTTAGAGGGTTGGGGCCAAAGACCCACTTTGTCAATTACAAATCCGAGGTATTCCAGTTGGTCTTTAAAGAACTAGCCTTTTCTAGGCTTGTTTTTTAAGTTTGCAGCTACTAGCCTTATGAAAACCTCCTATAAGTGTTCCAAGTGGTTATCAAAAGTGTGGCTAAAAATGTTGATAGCATCAAGGTACACTAGTACACATGATAACTTCAAATCTCCAAGAATTGTGTCCATAGCCCTCTGAAAAGTAGCTGGGGCATTGCAGTGACCTTGTGATATTCTCATTGGCTGGAATAGCCCTCTTGGATTATAATTGCACATTTCTCACGCTCCTCTTTGGGAAGATCTATTTGCCATTAACCGCTGATAAGGTCCATTGCCAAGAAGAACTTTGCGCCCCCTAGTCTATCTAAGGCATCTTTATTTGTGGCAGAGGGTATGAGTCTTTCTTTGTGATGTTATTTAGCTTCTGATAATCAGTGACTACTCAGTTTCTTAAATTCTTTTTCTTCACTATTAAAATTGGTGCTGCCCATGGACTTTTTGAAGGTACTAGCATGTCACAATTAAGGAATTTCTTAATCTCCTTAGATACAGCTTCTTCTGATGTTTTATATGTCTGATTGAGCGTAATCAAATTTCTTTTTTGATATCCTGTGTCCATTTTGTGGGTGACTCATAGTACATCCCAAGTCAAATCACCCTATACAAATATTCACAATATTTAGAGAATAACTCCTAAACTTGGCCTTTCTCAGAGTTGGTCAGGTTGCTTAAATTGGCAAAAGGAAACATTATTTATTCTGAGTAGGTCCTTATTGGGTAGACCTAATTCAATAAAAATTCTGAACTCATATAATGAGTAATTTTCTGAGGTAGGGATCAGATGTAGAAATGCAATTTTTTGATGTTTCTTGATCAATATGGGCAATTTTGCAGGTTTGCACATAGGATGTGTATTTCTCTCTGACCAGGAATGATAACACCAGGGGCAATGTTAGGTTCAAATTGAGATTTAGACCATGGTTGATATACTTTACCATAAAGGTGTTAATTTTTGATGGTTGACTAAAAACCCTTTGAGAAAACCATCAATGCTGATAGATTACTTCCATTGATGGATCCTTTGATCCTTCCTGATTTATCTGCATAATCTGATAAATCAGATTCATCTCATAACCGCTTTGATTGCATCTGAAGTAACCCAATTATCATAGCTAATAATAGCTATGATATAATCACATTATGGCCGATTATGGGTCCACTTGGGTGCAAAGTGGTCTCATGGCACTAACTAAATTGCACCTCCTAAATTAGTGCACTAATCTTAATGCACTAAGGCGGAATTTTGGGTTCAATTATTGAAATCAATTATTAAGCACTTAAACATAGATGTTCCAATTAAGGGCTTACTCAGTGCTATGTTATTCCTGCCAACGTCCTGGTTAGGTGTGTGACATCTTTAATTCATATATATTATTATCCCCTTTTATTGTTATTTGTTGATTTATGACATAGCTCTTATTGTGAAGATTTTGATGTTGAGTTCACAACCAAAATCGTCCCAATTATGAGTGTAAAAATGCCTTCAATTGGGCTGAAATGATTGTTATTTTTAGTCAATTCATGGGCCAAATTGACTTGGGGATATTTCATGATTATTGCCATGATCAGCAGAGGATTGGCATAATATGAATGAACTCATCTTTAGATTAGTTCGGCCAGGTGATGCCTGAGATGTATATAATACTGGCACCTGGTCGATTAATAAATCTTCATTTATCTACTGATCATTAATAGTTAATATAATTTAGTTTACTAATTATTGTTGTCCACCTGTTAACTATATGATACTCGTATCTGCTGCCATTAACATCTATATTAGACAGTTGTATGCGTTTATACTTCAAAAAGAGAAGTACTCAGTTACCTGCTGGAGAAGTAGTCCCAATAATAAAGGAATATTTTCCTAATTTTGTACAAAGACAGAAGGTCTCATAATTGTTATTGCCAATAGACTTAAGAACGGTGAGCAACTGGAGCTACTTGGGTATTATTGAGGATTATCAGAGAATCTACTTCCCAATTACAAGCAGAAATTCATTAGAAAAGTGAGTATAGATCCTTGATTTCCTTGTTAAGTCATTTTAGCTTGCCCCATCTACTGAAAACTTAACACTTTAGTGCTCACTAAAAAAATACAACTTTCTAATATGAACATGGATGATCAGCTTTCAGAATTTTCCCAATAGTACAGCGACAACAGGATGGAAACAAGTGATGTTCAGTTTATTGAACATCTTACATCAAGTCATTCCAACATTGAGGAGGGGAACGAGTACTCTATAGAATTAATATTGACTGGAACAGGTCCAACATTACCCTCTAATCAGGCTGAGTTTACCCAGGCCAACATCAAGGAAATGTTGGAAACCTTGTTTTTGAGGTTACCAGGTTGGTTATTCAGCAATTGACCTGAGCTTTGATCTATTTTACTATATGAAGGACCAAGCCCTGAAGAAGGGAAATTATCAAAAGTACAGAGAATCCACCATGGCTGCTTTGGCATGAAGGCTCCAAGAGGATCAGGCCAACACATACGAACATTTGGTTAATTTTGTACAGCCATCTATCAAGCATGCTTAACGCATTTTTGCACACCAAGATCTTGAGCTTTCCCACCTCCACCGTATCCAAGATGAGGAATGGTCAGCCCAAGATTGCTTGTTAGATAAGCTGGATACTTGCTTTGCAGAAGTGCGCAAAGCAATTGTTTCAAACACTGGAGCTGCAGAAGAAGCTCATGGTCAGATTGATGAGTGGTAGCTCATCTTAAAGAAGGTGTCTCAAAAATAACAACACAAGTGCTAAATAATTCTTGATTCTCAAGTCAGTGGAAACAGGTATTATCAACCACTGCATCAGACTTGAGATGCAGTACCATTACGTATCATCCAATATGAAAAAATCTTTCACAACAGGGTCATGATTCAAGAAAAACCCTCCGAGAGTTGAAAGAAATATATGTCAGATTGGAAGACTATATCCGGACTGAATTTGCATCAACTCAAAGGGATATTGAGGCTTTAGCTCAGTTACCTCTTGCTACAGTAGAACAACCAGACAATTCAGTATTAAGGCCAAATTAGCTAACTTATGGTCAACTATTTCGAACGCCATACTTCTATTAACATTTTATTTGATGAGAAAAATAATATGAAGAGTCAACTAACACTTGCTAACACCAGAATGAAGAGAATGTTGGAAGAAATGAAAGCACTTTCAGACCAACAGGCATTAGCTGAAGCTGATCTGTCTCAAGTTAACAAGGAGATGGAGAATCTTAAGATTAATAGTTGCAAGTGTGCGACCAGTCTTGGGGGAGGGGAGGATGAAGATGCGGCCCCAAAGGCACGCCAAGTTGTGCTTAAGTTGCCACACCAATCCAGATTTCGGAAAACAGAATTACTCAATTCTGAAGATTATCATGAGGCAGATGAAGACTATAAAACAGATGTATCAAATACACAAGTTATTCCACGTGTACTAACCTCTATGCCCACTCCAAGTCGCTCACAACATCCTATTCTGCCTGAAGGTTCTCCAAGTTGGTCAAACTTGAGAAGAGAAAATGCCTCCCCTGTTAGGGACTTAGGCAGGGAAGATTTTAATCCACTTAATATGCTGAGATTTGATAAAGAAGCCAATATATACTCTTTCTTAAAGCTTTTTGGGAAGGCCATGAGAGGAGCGTCCAATCATGCAAAAGCAAAAGCCCTCATCAATTGTTTGGATTTGCACAGCGTAGACCTCGTAATACCCTATTTAGGGAAATTGGTCTTACAATGAGGCCAGACAGGCTGTCATTAAGGAATTCTATGGTCCAAAAAAGCTGTCAACCCAAAAGACGGAGCTCTTGAATATTGAGTTCAGACCCTGTGAGTCCATAAAAGACTTTGACAACCAATTTTATCATGAAGCCCAAGTGCTCCTTGGATCAAACATTATGACCAAATTCGATGCATTTTTGCCATGGAACATGCTGTGCAGCCCTATCATGATTTGGAACGAGTTTAATTCCTGCCTTTAATCATGATATGGAAACAAATAGACTTGTGGACTACTTATGCCGCTGTGCAAGAAGTTTTATAGTGCCAAATTAGCCAAACAATCTGCACCTGGTGCATCCTCAACAGAAACTTAGTAGTACAAGTCACAATCAAGAGAGAAATTGGAATTCTAAGGAGCAGAAATCTGACCGTCCCAAATCTAATGCCATCACTTGCCATTGTTGCGGTAGAAAAGGGCACTTTGCCAATAAGTGGTATACCCAGATGGACTTAAAATCAGGAGTCAATGTGGCTTATATAGTTGAAAAGGACTTAAAATCAGGAAAAGGGCAGGTGGAGTAGAGGCGGAATTCTCTATTACCACTCACCATATTAAAAACATTCTTCCCAATCCTGGCAAACTTTTTAATGTCTGATTCAATTAACGAAGATTATTTACATCATATTATGGCTGGCGATGTACATATGGTCACAATCAGATCTATAAAAGGTAAAAAATCAGGTGAAGCTTCAGAAGAAGCCCAAATAGAGGTGGCTAAACCATATGCTAAGCAAATTATGGACCATGGCCTTGATCCTCATATTACTTGCTCTCATGATCTGCCCTCTTTAAAAGATGTACAGGTTACAATCTCCATGCAGACTCTGGCAGAAAACTTCCCTGAAATATGCTCTTGCCTCAAATCAGACTTGGAGTCAGGCAACTCTGAATCTATTTACCTAATAAACACTTCAGAACCTTACTCTGAGTGTACCTATGCTGATATTGCTGTCAGTAAGGTCCGTGTTTAGGCCATTATTGATAGTGGTGCTCCTTCAAATATCGTCAGCATTAAGTTGGTGAATAATTTTGGAATAGCTCCAGATGTTGCCCATGATCAAGAATATGGCACTGCGGGAACACATACCACCAGAGCTCTTGGGGTATATAGTGCCTTATCTATAAGGTTGGGTCTATAGTAGTATCTTCTCCGGCTATAGTTTTGCCTAATCAAAACTACCAGGTCCTTATTGAAACCAATTTTATGAGAAGATATGGAGTGATTACTAGTCATAAGGATGACACTTTAAACATCCTGAACCAAAACATCCTGATTTACTATACAAAAAACGCAAAATTGGGACTAAAGAAGCCTAATCTGTTTATTAATTTGGCCTACCAAGATGGATAATCCCTATCAAATACCATAAATCAAAGCGCCGTGTCAAGGCCCTGCCAACGCAAATTCATGAGTCTAAGGAAATACCCCTCCAAGCAAACAGGGAGCTAACTCTGGACTCTGGAATGCAGGCAGTAGTTCTGACTGAGCTAATAATTCAAATCCCAGAAGGGCTCTATGGCGAAGTTTATCAACCTTAATCCTGTACTGACTCGAACCTGATGTGGCGCCTGGGATAATTATTCCTGGACATCAAGAAATTAGTGTCCTCTGCGCAAACATGCAGAATCGGCCAATTTTTATCAAAAGGCACCAGGTGGTTGCATACCTCCATTTGATTCATTATCACGGAGATTGAATCTTTCCACAATTTTGGAACTCTGGATGAGCTAGGGCTTCCCAATGATAAGTTAGATTATGTGCATAATGTCATACCTGTGGCCAATTTAGGGGAACTAAATGAACAGGAAAAAGACCAAGTCTGAGGATTATTTGAGAAATATTATATATTCTCCAAGGACAATTTTGACTTGGGATGTGCAAGAGGAGTAACCCATATGATAGATACTGGGGACCATTTACCTATTTTGATTTAGGCCATTTAGGCGTAAAAAAAGTGGCGAAGAGATTGTGTCAAGAAAAAGTAAGAAACTTCTTGATTGCGGTATGTTGATACCATCCAAGAATGCATGGGCTGCCCCAATTCTCATTGTAAAAAAGAAAGATGGGAGCAACAGGGTTGTTATTGACTACTGGAAGCTTAACAACATTACAAAAAAGGATTCCTATCCTCTTCCGCGTATTGACAATGCCCTAGACAGGCTTGGTGGTGCAAAGTTTTTCTCAGCAATGGATTAATTAGCGGGTATTGGCAAATTGACCTGCCTGAAGCTGAGCGAGAAAAGTGCACTATTAATACACAAGAAGAGTTATTTCAACCAATGAGGATGCCCTAAGGACTCTTTAATGCTCCAGCAACCTTCCAGAGAGCGATGGACACTATACTGGCGATTTTAAATTGTCATATGTACTAGTATACCTAGATGATATAAACGTATTCAGTCATACCTTTGATGAACATCTGGAACACCTGGAAGAGGATTTAAGAGGTTAGCGGCTGCAAACTTGAAGATAAAGCCCCAGAAGTACCCAATTCTTTAAGGACCAGCTGGAATACCTTGGGTTTGTAATTGGTAAAGAAGGTCTTCGGCCACAACCAGCCACATTGGAAGCAATATCTAAAATGAAGAGGTTTGAATCCAAGAGGGACATTTAAGTATTTTTGTGCATGATTGGTTACTATTGCCAATTTATTGCCAACTTTGCTCAAATTGGAGAACCCTAGTTTTATCCACTTAAGGATAAGGTCCCTTTTGAGTGGAATTTTGCCTGCCAAGAGTCATTTAACCAGCTGTTTGGCCCTATTAGTTGCACCAGTGTTGCGGTATCCTAACTTTGACTGAGAGTTTATTGTCCAGACTGATGCGTCATTAATGGCAATTGGAGCCGTTTTTCCCAAGTTGGAGAAGATGGCGAAGGCACCCAGTAGCCTATGCTAGTCAGACCCTAAATGCTCATGAGAGAAATTATACTGTGACTGAAAGAGAATGTTTAGCAGTTATATATGCCTATAAACAACTTTGAGTATATCTTCATGGAGTGCATTTCATCGTGGCTACTGATCATGCATCCCTAATCTGGCTTAATAACTTGAAGGAGCCAGAAGGACGTTTGGCTCGCTGGGCATTTAAGCTGCAGGCTTATGACTATACCATCAAGCATCAGAATGCTGATTGTTTGTCTCATCTGCCCATCATGGCAACCCTCTTCCAGCCTGCGGATGCCTTGTTTCAGAAGATGGTTAGTTAGTTTTGCTGATGAGCCTGAACCAGTGCAGAAAATTCTCTCCTAATTAAGAAATGACACCTACACTGAAAAAATAGTCTTATTTAAGGTGTTTGATGGGAAGAAATATATATTTCCACATCCCTCAGCTTGAGAAGATTTAATTTTGGCTGCTCATAAGGCCGCCGGCCACAGAGGCTTCAAAAAACAGAGGGAGCAGATCAAGCAAAATTACTATTGAGAATCGATGCATTTTGACATCCATGAAACTTTGAGCTGTTTCCAAGAGTGCCAAGGGGAAACCCCTTTTTGAAAAGCTACTTTTTACCAGCTTATTTAGCCCAAATTCGCTTGGCACACTATATCCATAGATGTAGTTGGACCTCTCCTGATTAGCAATGTGAAAGCCAAATATATTATTGTGGCAATCAATCACCCGATGAAATGGGTCAAAGCCAGGGCTATTTGGAACTTATGAGCCTCAACGACTGCTAAATTTATTTTGGGGCAAGTCATTCATCAGCACAGATGTCCTCAATTCATATTAATGGATAATGGCACAAATTTCACCGTGGTTATTCTCCTGAAACTCAATGAATTAATGAGGGTGCGTGGTGTTCTGTCAACCCCATACCATCCAGAAACAAATGGTGCATTGGAACAATTTAATGGAACACTTGTCAATATCCTAAGAAAACTGACTTCTCAGAAGCCCTCCGAATGGTGTACATTCCTTAGTTCAGCCTTTTTGCAAACAACATCTCTTACCATTTGGCCATGAAAATTTTTTCTTTTCAACTTTTATATAAGAAGCACCCAGCCTTACTACCACTGTTGTATTCCTTGGTACAAGAACCCCAATAATTGAGTTATTCTCAGTATGTCAAGCGGCTTGCAGAAACCTTAATTAAACTGCAAGCCCAGGCTTTTGATAATAACTTCAAACTTTATAAGGCCTGACATGAAAAAAATCAAAAAAACAGATATGATCTGCCCAAATTTGCTGTGGTGGATGAGGTACTATCTTGTAATACCCATAGTTTGGGCCAAGCTCACAAGTTAAATCACATTTGGGTTGGCCCATTCGATGTTATAAAAAAGAAGACTTCAAACCTCCTCTACACTATTAAGGAGAAAAATCTGGGGCATGTCTTTAATTGAGTTAATGAAAAATTCCTAAGAAAGTTTAGGAAAGGGGCCGATTAGAGAAAAGAATACAAACATAAGTATACACAGTTATAAGAAGATAATAAATATGGGAAAAATATTAGTAATAATAAGAAAAAGATATAGTAATGGTAAAAGGAGAAATATATATCTAAACATCTATATACATAGCAAAAAAAATATTTTATATTACAAGTAATAATATATTGGTAAATTTTAATGAATAAAAAAGAATTTTAATCCTCCACTTTGAGGAGGGAGGCGACTCAGAACCTAATCCTTCATCTTTGTGCACCAATTCGGCCCAATCTAGTTGCTGGGTGACAAGGAAAAGGACTGTAGCAGCATAAAACAAGATGCACAACGTACTTGTTGTGGATGACATTCATCAAACGATTGGTGAGGAGGCACAAAACCATTGATGGTTATCCAAGCAAGCCCACAATCAGGTGGAAAACAAGCGCCCAGGAGAAGACAGTCAACTAAGAATTCAGTCCAGTACTGATATATCTCCAGGGTCAACAGTTGAACATTATATACTTGGGTTTTCCACCACTCAATAAGAGGGGGAACATGCACAAGCTGACCTGAGGGCATTCAGTCAAGAAAAATTATTCATAAAATGTCCGAGTAAGGCCATCCTAGGAAGATAGTCATCAGCGCTATCTTGGTGCAAGGCTTCAAAAGCTGCTAAAATGGCCAAGCGGAAAAAAACATCTTGGATATCATGGGAATTTAAACCCAAAGAGGAAGCAAAATTGAGCCAATTTTCTAGTGGCACAGACCAGAACTAAGGACCTCCTCCACAAAGCCATCAACCTGAACAAAATATTGAGGTCAAATGGTGGTATCCTCAGCAAGCAAAAGACAAATGGGGGTTATAAAGCTGATCATATTTAACCCATGTTTATTAAGTTGTTGACCCCAACGAGAATAGTTGGATGAACCCAACACCGCATTATAATTTCAAGCCATCAGGAGATGTCTGAGTGTGAAGATGAACTGCTCCAGAAGATCGCCATCCCAATATTAGTTGAAGCAAAAGGTTGGCTCCCTGGGATTAAAACAATGCCCAAAGTTGTCTGCTGAGACAATTGTTGATGCATGAGACCAAAGTTCGTACCCTATTAATCCTCAAATAGGAGCTACAACTGGGACAACCTCTTTTTCAATGATGGTCTCAGGCCAAGTTGATGTTATGACTGTTGGTGCCAGAATAAGTTGACCCAACTCTGCTGCTCAGAGAGAGCCTACAAACATATGCATACGCATATTCTGTTCAATTGATTAAATTGATGTCATTGCTTGGGTTCAAGGGAAGTGATGAAATTGCAATAGATGGAGGAAGAGCTGTTTTCAGACATTGAAGATGGATTCAGGAAAATTAAGGATTTTATTTCAGTTAAGTGGGGGGAAATGTTAAATTTTGATGGTTGACTCAAAAAAAACCCTTTGAGAAAACCATCAATGCTGATAGATTACTCCCATTGATGGATCCTTTGATCCTTCCTGATTTATCTGCATAATCTGATAAATCAGATTCATCTCATAACCGCTTTGATTGCATCTGGAGTAACCCAATTATTGTAGCTAATAGTTGCTATGATATAATCACATTATGGCCAATTATGGGTCCACTTGGGTGCAAAGTGGTCTCACGGCATTAACTAAATTGCACCTCCTAAATTAGTGCACTAATCTTAATGCACTAAGGCGGAATTTTGGGTTAAATTATTGAAATCAATTATTAGGCACTTAGACATAGATGTTCCAATTAAGGGCTTACTCAGTGCTATGAAATTCTTACCAACGTCCTGGTTAGGGGTGTGACATCTTTAATTCATATATATTATTATCCTCATTTATTCTTATTCATTGAGTTATGATGTAGCTCTAATCAGGTAGATTTTGATGTGAGTTTGCAACCAAAATCGTCCCAATTATGAGTGTAAAAATGCCTTCAATTGGGCTGAAATGATTGTTATTTTTAGTCAATTCATGGGCCAAATTGACTTGGGGATATTTCATGATTATTGCCATGACCAGCAGAGGATTGGCATAATATGAATGAACTTGACTATTAGATGAGTTTGGCCAGGCGATGCCTGAGAGGTATATAATACTGCTGCCTGGCCAATTTTTAAATCATCATTTATCTACTGGTCATGTATAGCGACTATACTTTAGTTTACTAATTATTGTTGTCCACCTGTCGCCTATCTGATATTTGTATCTGATGCCTTTACATCTATATTAGATAGTGTGTGCATATATAATTCCCAAAGAGAAGTACTTAATTACCTGCTGTAGAAGTAGTCCTAATTATGAAGCTATATTTTCCTAATTTTGTATGAAGACAGAAGATCTCATAATTGTTGTTGCCAGTAGACTTAAGAATGGTGAGCGTACCAGAGTTAATTGGCTATTATTATTGAGGATTATTGGAGATCTACTTCCCAATTATAAGCAGGAGTTTCATTTTAAAAGTGAGTATAGATCCTCAATTTCCTTGTTAAGTCATTTTAGCTTGCCCCATCTGCTTAAAACTTAATAAAAGGCCTTCTGGGACATTAATTGTTAGTCCGTCAGGAAAATTACTTAATCTCTGGATGGTATAGTGTTTTGATTTGATTGAAGTAGAATGCCATTTGACTCATCAATCTGAGTGGGTAGTGCTTTTATATTTGAATTTAAATTAATTTGTGAGGAAGGCTGACCATGGGATGGACACTTCTGAATTTGACCCAAAAAAAACAAAACTTATTAACAGGGAAGGCACCCCAGAGAAGAGATGCTATCTCTTGTTGCCAGCAGGAGCGCCACTATGGGGAAGGGGAGGGAACGTGTGAAGGGGCTGTAGCCACAATTGAACACGTGTGGAGGAAAGGGTCTGATTTGATGAACCAAACTGGGAACCAGGAGGTGACCAGCTGTCAGCGACGTGGTGGGAGGTATCCAAACATCCACACCTGAAAGTGGCCTACCAAATGAGACCGGAATCTGAGGACAGCTTCTGGGAGGGTGGGGGTGGAGCCTGCGATGGCATCCAAGACAATCGTGTGGATAGTCCACATGGCGATTGCAACTACCAGAGCATGGAGGGAGGGTGGAAGGGGAGGCCATTGATAAAGCAAACATATCTCTTGACAGACTGAAGGGATGTGTTTGATCCTGGCCAAGCAGACGTTGAACTTCACGCCATATCACTCTAGAGGTAGGACACTTCTCCATGCAGTGGAACAGCGTTCCATACTAGCCACACACGACGCAGGATGAGTGTAAAGCGTTAGAATGCTCAGCCGTAAGGTACACCCGCCTCAGGCAGCGCCACACATGGGAACAGATTTGAGGCTGCATCAGAGGATGGTGTGCATATTTCCAAATAGTCTTCTGAGTCTCAATGGAGTAAGGGATGTCCATCATGTCCAGGTAGTCCACCCAGGATAGGACATGGGGTCGTGTGGGGATCACGCCATCTTGGATGGGTAGCTCCCTGTACCTCTTGTGTGAACTGAGGTGAGGGGCGGTCTCTCTGGGCTGTTTGTCCGCTAATATTAATTCTCCACTCAGCGCTCCGCATGGAGAGGAGGATTCGTTTGTAGTGGGTTTTTGTCCCGTGAGGACCTGTGGCCAATGGGTGTGAAGCCAGGTATTTCATCAGGGAGTGAGGGTTCAATGGATTGTTGAGGCCCAAGGTGCGGGAGAAGTTGGAGTAGGCTGTGCGGGACCAGTGTTGGGAGGGGAGCGTAGGGGCGGTGATGGCCGCAATCCAGGTGCCCAGGATCTTGGCAGCATGGGCTTTGAAGTCAAGCAGGCCCATGCCACCATGATGATGAGGGCCAAACATGACCTCTAGCCGTATTGGTGGTGGGCGGCCTGACCAAAGCCATCCTTGCAGGAGGGCATACAAGGATTTGAAAAAGCTTGGGGAGAAGGGGATGGCGTGGGCTCCAAACCAGACTTTGGAGAGGAGCATAGAGTTGGCTAAAACAACCCTGCCAGTAAGGAATGTAGGGTGGGCTCTGAAGGAGGCAATGCGCTTAATCACGTTGTCTAGAATATGACTTTCCATTAATGCTGATGCGTACCCGCCTGCTTCCACCCACACACCCAGATGGCGGACAGGCCCTATGGTAGGGCGTGGCACGAAGGGGAGCACTAGTGGAGCGGTGTGGGGGTGAACAGGGAGGGCGAGCACGCGTGCGAGCAGATTGGCCGGGCTGGGCACTGATTGCTGGGGCCCAGCAGGTTTGATACCAACCAAGGAGGATGATCTTGGTTTTGGAAGCGCTCAGTGCAGCATTACTTACCCGGGAATACTACTGGATGAGAGCTTCAAGTGCATGTGCTTCTTTATTATTAGACACCCCAACCACACAGTCATCTGCAAACGCCATCATCTTGACTGGGTCTTGGCCTGGTACATGGACCCCAGTGATTTGGGCATTTACGTTTTGAAGTAGTGGGTCAAGGCTGAAGTTGTATAAGAGTGAGCTAAGGGGGTCCCCTTGTCGTAAGCCCCTTTGAGGGCGGACTACTTCCATTAGGAAGCCAGGGCCACGTAATGCCTTTGTTGCAGATTCCGTGAGCAGCATTACCCAGTTGATGAAGCGAGGGGGTAAGCGGAATTGATGTAGGCAGGCCCTGAGGTATTCCCAGTTTACTCTATCATAGGCCTTCTGTTGGTCCAAGGATACAAGTGCCCCAGAGGCTGTGGACTTGCATGCATTAGCCACAGAGTGCACGTTGTCCCAAATCGACCTTCTGGGTACAAAACTGAATTGTTCTGGGGAGATGGTGGCAGATGCTACAATCCCTAAACGGTTAGCCATGATTTTAGTTAAAATTTTTGTATCCGTGTTAGTTAAAGAAATGTGGCGCCAGTTGGCTAAGTCTAGCTTGTCCTTTTTCTTGAAGAGTGTGATGGTGAAGGCCTCTTGTCCTCCTGATAGGAGTCGCGTTTCCAGAAGGCTCTGGTTAAGTGAGGCAAGCAGCAGTGGGGATATATATTTGAAGTACTTTTTATAGAATTCATATGGAATGCCATCTGGGCCTGGGCATTTCTGATTTGGTGCACCGCGGATGGCTGTCCATAGTTCATTCAGAGTAATCAAATTCATTATTTCCAGGTATCAGGAAACGGTGCAGATGTAGGTTTGGTCAAAAATTTCGCCACTTCGGCCAGCTGAATTGGATCAGATTGGTATAACTCAGAGTAATACTTTTGTATTTCAATTGCCACTTCAGCTGGCATATCCACGACAGAATCATCGATCTTCGCACCTGTGTGCAGGCCACGCTCTGGCATGGTGCAAAATTTTTTTAAAAAGTATTCAGTGCACTTGTCGCTTTCTGTAATGCATTTGGCCCTGTACTGAACAAAAACCCGATGTTTGTGTTGCCTTTCAAGCGCGTTGAGGTGGGTGGCTGCTTCCGCCCACTTCTGGCCCCATGCAGGGCTGTAGCCTGTAGCTGAGATGTTGAACTCCAGGTGTATCAACTCTGCCAGAGCGCGCAAAATGATGGCCGATTTGGCTCATGAGCTTCAGGAGGAGAGGTGGCGAGAGTGGCAGATGGTATCCTCTATGAAGGTTGACCATGTAAAGATGGGGTCCGCACAAAATGGTGTAACAAACTCTTTTGCAAAAGTTGCTGATTCCACCCAAGTGGAAAATTCTGGCGACGCAATTTCAGGAGGGAAGAGCTTGCACCAATGTGGGGCCTTAGCCACTGTGACAGGTAGGTGGTAGGTTATCAAGACCAGCCGGTAGTCAGAGAATTCAATTTTTGCTGTTTGGAATTGGGAAATGTGAGGTTGGAATTTCGCTGGCATAAGAATAAGGTCGATGCAGGTCATGGACCTTAATTGGCTGTTGTGGATGTGGGGGTGCATCATGTTTTCGAGTTGCGGGGCTTGCCGCAGCAGTGCATCCATTAACCCAAGGGTGGCCTTTAGAATGTGAAGTTCTATGTGACCCTGGGGGCATGGGATGAGGAAGGCCAATGGTCCATGGGTGTGTTTAGCCAACAGTTCATGTTGCCAACTATGAAAGGGTCAGGGGGTAATAGAAGGGATTTGACCAATAAGAAAAATTCCTTACGCTCTCATGCACAGGTTGGGGCATAGATGTTGATGATTGCATGTGCCACGTCATCCCACGAGAATGTAACAATGAGGACTTGGCTATCAAGGAAGGATTCCAATGACAGAAATTTAAAAAAATTGTTTTTCTGAACAAGCACCCCACAGTGCTCCTACCAGAAGGATAGGGAAGGGAGGAACATGGTTTTCCAAGCGTCCTCAGAACCTCATGGACAGTGGGACTCCTGGATGGCCAGGATGTCCACAGGTAAATTTTTTGTAAAAACTCAGTTTCCTAGCCCGGGATGGCGAGGCCTTGAGTCCAGCGATATTCAACGTCCCTAAAGTGAAGGTTTCCCCCATCACACCTTAGGTGCGAGGGGGTGAGCACCTGGGCCACTAGCCTCCTCTAGATCCCCACAGGCCTTCATGGCAGTGCGGGTGTTTGCAGCAACGCTACCAGTAGTTTTGTTAATTTTAGCAGATAGGTTCACGTTGGCTTTTGCCTTTGCTTTTGTTTCCCCGATGTCAAACAAATTTTTTGCGGTTTGGATGAGTTTTGTGCACCATCAATCAGGTCAAAAAAAATTTTCAAGTAGGTTGGACCCCAAGTTGGTTTCAACCGGAGCTTGGTTGTAAAGATTGGGTGAGACTGAGTCACCCATTGGATCCTCAGATTGGGTGGCCCAATGTGCATGGGCTTCCCAATCTGATTGGTTGATGAATTCCCGAGTTGCTTCCGCCGCAAAGGTTTTGATGTCCTCCTGGCGTTGAGAGTGTGGGATAGCAGTGGTGACCTTGGCCGCTTCCTTGGCCGCAGCCCTGAGGGCCTGCTTGGACTTCTTCCGCTCTTGCATGGAAATAGGTTTTACATTAGGTAGCAGCCTTGTGCTCCCCATGGGAAAGCCTCTTTGGTGCTTGCAGTTGGTTTGTAGTGCGCCTCTCCGCTGGCCATGGCCGCTGAGGGGTGCTCTTGAAATGTGATGCCCTCCTTGGTGGGGCATGCATGTGCCTTATGGCCGAACGCGTCACAGTGGGTGCAAATGGGGGGCGCGCTGTCCACGGTTACCCAGAATGGGTGGGTAGTGTGCCCTGCGATGTCAATAAAGGTGGAGTGCAGGATCTGGGTTAGGTCCTTCACAATCTCCTCAGTTGGGGTCAAGACTGCGATGGCTTTGCCAGTGCACAGGTGTGGCATCAGCATAAAGCGTTGCATCTCAAAAGATTGTGTTTCGCCATATATGGTAAGATCATCTTTCAGGTGCTGCTCCAAGATGGCACGTTTTACCATAGTAGGCAAAAAGTCAAACGTGAGGAAAATTTTTTGGATTTTGTCCATCTGGTGCATTTGGTTTTGATGACCCATTGCCCTTCGGGGAGGTCAATCACTACACGCACTGCAGCAGCTTGGTCTGCTGCCTCCTTGTTTTTGAAACTGAGGTCCAGCCAACTGGTGACATGGAGTGAGGTGCGACGTACACTGTGGTTGGGAAAAAATTGTGCACATCCCCACAAAATTTTTCCCATAAAGCTGTTTATTGGATGTCCAGAAACTCACAGACTCCATATTTCACCGACAAGAGTGGTTGGGAGTGCGGCGTGTTGATGTACTAGTTGCATCGTGCTTGCCAAGTAAGGATTTCTGAGGAAATAGTGACTGCCAGTTTTTTATTATTTTTTCTATTCCGCCAGTTTCTCTGGGGCGTATTCAAACGTTTGAGGCCGCGGGCCTACCACCTGCTCCTCTTACCTTACTTACCCAACTGCTCCCTGACATGGGTGCAGACTAATCTCCTCTGTGAGATTATCAAACTAGAATCAGACTTGAATTGAATAGTTTCAAAAGTGATTGCAACGAGAGAGAAAAGTTTAGTGCTTTTATATTTGACTGCACTTTAATATACTCAACTGAGACTACTCCATCTTTGTAGGCCAGATTTATGAATAGGCTGGGTTTCTTTTTCTTAACTGCCTATCATGGTTTATAGTAAAGTGGAATATCCTGGCCAAGAACGGTGAGAGTATCGTCCTTATGATTGGTAACAACTCCATATCAGCTTAGGAAATCAGTCCCGTTTAGGATGTCATGGTTTTTATCTGGCAATACTATAGCAGGTGCTTTCACTACAATAGATCTGAATCTGAGAGGTAGGGTATTGTATTTTCCCAGCGATTAAGTTGTATGCGCTCTAGCTATTCCATATTCCTGACAGTGGGTAACATCAGGCACAATTTTCATATTTTAACCAACTTTGTACTGACTATATTGATAGGAGCGCCACTATTGACAATGGCCCAAACTTGCACTTGTTCACTGCTATGTCCACACTTTTGCATTCAGAGTAGTTTTTAGAGGTTTTTATTGTATAAATGCTGTGACTGCTGCCTTATTCCAGGTGTGATTTCAGGATTGAGCAAATATCTGGGAAGTTATCTGCTATAGTCTTCATGGGAATAGCTACTTTAACATTGTTAATCTTAGGTAAGTCAGTTGAAAATCTGGGTTGGAGTTCTAAATTCTGATCAATATTCTGTTTTCATAAAGTTTTGATACCTCTGATCGGGCTTCTTTGGTGATTTTTAAGGGTTTTGTTGCTTTTTCTGTGGCTCAATTAGTGACCGTCATGACATCATTAGCCACAATTTTGGTAGATGTTATGTTTGGAAAAATGTTCGGCCTTAAAGAGATCACCAGGGTCAGATGTAATGGTTTGAACATTGGTAAGGTTAGAGCATTCTTCCTCTACTCCACCTGCTCTTTTTCCACCTCACTGTCATTGTTGATTTCTAGAGCAACGTTGACCTCAGGCTTTTTGTTGGACCGTCTGTAGCATTGGTTAGCAAAGTGCCCTATTTGACCACAGTTGTGGCATGTAACAGGTCCTTTTAGCTGCTTTTGCTCGAATTTTTGGTTTGTAGTTTGGAGATTTTTCCCCTGGTTGAACATAGTGTTGCTTTTTGGGCCCGAAATTTGGGTAATTTTGCTTATCTTTGGCCCAATTAGGGGTATTGAAGTTATGGGAACAGCTTCTCAAGTAATTAGTAAGTTCTTGGATTTCCAAGCTTCCATTGAATGCAGGTATCATGACATTGTGCAGTTCACGGAAGGGAATAACTGTGTGTTCCCTTGCAATCTTAGCATCAAACTTATCCATTGCATTGCACCCACGCATAGCTTGTGCCTCATGAAGAAATATGTCTGCAAAGTCCTTACTAGTCTCATTCTGCTTTAATTCAACATTAAGAAGCTCTCTTTTTCGGGTTTATAATTTCTCAGGCCCTCCAAACTGTTTTTTACTGCAATTTAGCATCCATATAGGACCAATCATCACTAAAATAGGGAATAACGAGGTCACAGCTATGTGCATTGAGTGCGTTAATAAGTTCTGATCCTTTTGCATGATCTGATGCTCCCTCATTGCTTTTTCAAATAGCTTTCAAAAGAGTGAACGTTCCCATCCTTAAAATTTTTGTAAATTCAGTGGTTTGAAGTCATCTCACCCTGTTTGGGCTTAGGGGTTGTACTTCTCCTTGAATGACTTAGTGTATCATCGCTCATAACTGGCCCTCTTTCCCATTGGAAGTATCTAGAGTTTGGATTGCTGCCAGGATTTTAAGCATAGATCAGATTTTTGAAATATTGGTTTCTACATCAATGTCAATTTCTGATGATTCAGCTTCATGATATTGCTCTGAACTACTGGATTCTGATGCTTGAATTTGGCCCTTAGTTGTTTTTCCAAATTTTTTTAGAAGAATGAGCAGAGCTTTTTCCTAGTTCTCTTTTGTCAAAGCTGTGTGAGCATTGGAAGCTTTGTATTTTGAGGTTATCATGCTTTTCTTCGAATAAAGATTGATTGGACATTATGCTCTTAATGTCTTTGGCCATACTATCTACTCAGAAATTTGCAGCTGATAATTGCATTATGAGTTATAAGTCTCATGAGTAATATCAGTATTTCTGGTCTGCAATCTTGACACAACTGTCCAGATTTTTGAAAATTCCTTGTTGTCCAAGGCACCATCCTCATCCCTATTTGGAACAACTGGTTTTGCTGACTGAGCTCCCCCACTGTGATAAGATTCTGTGAGTAGGAGGTACCAGCTTCAGGGTTGGGACCATCTAGTACTAAAAAAAGAGGTACCAGCTTCAGAGCTGTGGCAGCTGGTAAATTAATCAAAGATTTATGCATCACTAGTTTCCATCTCATTATCACTTTCTCATCTGGCCAAATCTGCCAGGAATTGGTTAATTGAATCCATTTTTTGAGAGTGTTAATTGTTTTGAGTGAGCACCAGTTGTTAAATTCAAGGATAACTCACTTGATATTTATTATCTGGCATGCTTTATTGGGATGAAGTTCCTTATATTGATCCTCAATATTGCCAGCGGCTTACAGTATTCTCAACATTTGGAAACTTACTAGGTGTACTTAAATAGCCCCAACTCTTCTGGTCAAATTTGGGCTTAATTTTCCCAATATGATTGGGAACTTCTTCTGGGGAAGGTTTTGATACAATCTGTGGAATTTGCATTTCCAGCTTGTTGACAATAATCCAAGGTTAGAATTCAGATAAAGATCAGTAAAAAGATACAATAACTATATCCTTTATTATAAGTTATTAATATATAATCAGTCATTAGGCCAGGCGCCGGTATTTATACCTCTAGGGCATCTCCTGGCAACATTTGAGCACATAATTTCAACAGATATTTTACCACCTCAGTTCAGCCCTTAAACTAATATGACTGAGACCTATTCTTAGGATTATTGGTAGCAAAATACTCTCAGAAATTTAAGGATTTCAGGGACAAAAAATTACAATAAAAATATGCAAAAATTGTCCTAGGATCTTCTTGAATTGAGTTTCATTATACTGTTGTCAAAATACACCTTTTTTGAAATTCTTGCATCAATTTAAGTAGATGATGTACCCCTAATCTGGGATGTCTGCAGGCTTTCTCTTGATAGTACTAGGTACTCCCTTTTGGGTAGTCCATGTACTAGTGCTATCTTGCTGATTATGTGGATTGACATACAAATTTTGCCCTAGGGCAGGAAATTGATTACATTTTTATTTGTCTGATGGTCCATGGGACTTTTAAACTTTAACTTCAAGCCAGTCCTGACAATTTTTTATACTAGTTGTTTGATTGTGTTCCCAATAATCAGGACCAATTGCTAAGAATTGATGCATAGATAATTGGCCATAATGTATGTGTAACAATTGATGATCATACATGAATCTCATAAAGTTGGGAATTATGAGATTTGTGCATGTCAATGGTTGCAATTCCATTATTCTGAGTAGGTTTTTCCTAAATGGATCAATAACAGGATAATATAAATAAATCATTTATTTAATTGGTTGTCTGTCTTGAGGTTCCCCCATATTCTGACAAGTTGCCAGGATGCCATTAATTTTGGAGGTTTTTGTGCCCCTCATTATACACAACTCATTTAGCCTTTTTTAGGTAGTATTTTAAAGTGAGGTCAGCCCCAATGGGCCTCACTTTGGAATTTTATTCTAAACATCAAGTTCATCCCAATAAAGGCCACTATTTGCTAGACTTTTTTTATTTAATATAATTTTTAAATTGTATCTATTTAAAGCAGGGTTGGGGGCATGGATGGCAAGGCAACAGGAGGAAGGGAAGGGGGTGGATGTGTCAGGATCCTTTTGAGAGTGGCGTTGCCCCAGCAAGGAAGGGGATGGTGCCAGAGTGGCCCAAGGTGACAGAGGCCAGTTGGCTACACCTCAGCCCAGTGACCCTGAGGTGACAGAGGCCATATTGATGCACCTTGGACTGGAGGGCCAATGTGACAGAGGCTGGTGCACTGCACCTCAGCCCAGTGTGCCTGGCAAGGCCATCCATCTGGACAGGACTATTTGGGGTTGGTGTGGCTATTGTTCTTGCTCTTGGAGGAGTAGGGTTTGGGTTTACAGTAAGTGGTGGGCTGGGCCTTGGGAGCCCCATCCATTATATTATTCCAAAGTCAAACTTACCTTAGCAGGCTGTGGTTCTAGTTAGCCTACAAGATGGCCATGGTCAATGTCCAAAGCATTGCTATAGGCCATCAATACTTTTCATTGGTTTGTAGGGCCTTACAACAAAGGGGATGGGGATCTTGGGGGGTAGGTTGGACTGCTAGTGGTTGATAGCCTCTTGTGCCCACCAGGAGACCTTCAGAGAACCTATTGATTTGATCTGGGGGCTCTGGACTTCTGTCCAATTTCCCCAGGCTGCTCATAGAAAAAGGTCCCCTGTCAAAAAGCTGTTGGTCACTGCATACCTGCCTTGCTATTCCAGGTCCAGATCTGCTGTAATTCTCTATTACAAGAGGGTAATATCACAATTGACAATTGTATATGAATCTCATAAGGTTGGGAATTATGAGATTTGTATATATTGATGGTTGCAATTCTGTTATCCTGAGTAGGTTTTTCCTAAATAGATTAATAATAGGATAATTTAAATAAATCAATTATTTAATTGGTTATCTATCTTGAGGTTCCCCTATATGCCAATGAGTTGCTAGGATGCCATCAATTTTGGAGGTTTTTGTGCCATTATTATATATAATTCATCTAGCCTTTTTTAGATATTATTTCAAAATGAGGTCAGCCCTGATGGTCCTCACTTTTGAGTTCTATTATGAACCTCAAGTTCATCCCAATAAGGGCTACTATTCACTAGACTTGTTTTATTTAGTATAATTTTTAATTGTATTTATTTAAAGCAGGGTTGGGGGTACAGATGGCAAGGCAACAGGAGGAAGGGAAGGGGTTAGATGTGCCAGGATCCTTTTGAGAGTGGCATTGCCCTGGCAAAGAAGGGGTTGGTGCCAGAGTGGCCCAAGGTGACAGAGGCCAGTTGGCAACACCTCAGCCTGGTGACCCCAAGGTGACAGAGGCTGTACTGACATATATTGGCCCTGAGGCCTGAGGCAATAGAGGCTGGTGCACCACATCTCAGCCTGGTGTGCCTGGCAAGGCTGTCCATCTGGACAGGACCATTCAGGGTTGGTACAGCTATTGCCCTTACTCTTGGAGGATTAGGGTTTGGGTTTATAGCTAGTAGTAGTCTAGGCCTTGGGAGCCCTATCTGTTACAGTATAATTATATTTAGCCTGAGCTTATTGATAAGTACTTGATTGAATTTAAGTTGAGATATTAAGCCCAAACTGTGTAATTGTAATAGGCTTTGAAGTGAGAGTTAAGGTATTAGCTCAAGCATTGGAAGTATAATTGGCCCAATCTGATGGTTATCAAAGGTTTATTTTTGAGTCAACCACCAGAATCTGACAGAGCCCTAACATAAAGATATGGAAACATTATATTATTTTATACTTAAAATTCTATATATTAGGTCTCTACATAATGCATTAAATACTAACCCCCTCACCCTCTACTATATCAGGATAGTAGTTTACTTTTTAACCTAATTTATAAACTATTAAAATCAATTTATTTATTCTTCTATTTTTTGTGGTATATCTAATCTCTGATTATACTATATTTAAATAAATATTTGTCCAAGGTAGGTTGGCCAGGGGATTGAGAATAACAACACAAGTACCTATTTTACTATTTGAGGTGGGTTGACCTTGGGACAAATATACCACACCAAGAATTTTTCTATCCAGTACAGGTTTTGAACTTGAAACCTGTACTAGGATAGAAGCAGTTTTACCTGCCAAGCTAACCACCCTACAAGTACCTATATTAAAGAATATCAAATTAAACTCTAATGGTGGAACTTTAGGTTGATAGAAGATTTTAGATCACTTTGTGACATATTAGGTTATCTCCAGTAAAGGTTTAAATTCCAGCTTATAGCTTTATTATCCACAAATTAAATTTCCAAAGAAAGTATCTCATTATAATTGGGGAGGGAAGGACTTGAACCTATACTTCCAGTGTAGTAGTTGGACATAATACCACCCATGACCCCACCTTGCACCTTGAATAATTATGTTGATTATCAATAAATGTTTGCAAGTTGAATCAGCGTTTATAGATTAAATCAAGTTCAAATTATCATTTGATTAACATAAAAATACCCTTAGTATTGTAAAACTCAGTAAATTAATTTTATAGTTTGAAAGGCTAAAATTCTTCCTAAAATATAAAAGGAAGATCATGGATTTATCTAAAATTGCCCAAATCAAATAGAACCCTCATGGTTACATGAAAATACCGATGAAATATAACAAGTCTAATGTTCAATAATATTTTTAGTCGCACTACTTTTCAAGGCTAGAAAAGGGCCAGAAATGATAATTTAGAATATGCATTCTCAAATCAGCAACCATTTCAAACGATTTATGGCACGTTTGGATGGGACATGAGTAGTTGCATTTTACAGAACACTCGTTAATACGTTTGCCCTCTTCGAATTGACTTGATTGAAGATGGAATTTCTTCAAATGGTTGCGCATACCAGTGGTACTCAGACACGTCTTTATACAAGGCGTAAATGGGCAAGTCAAGATAGTAGATACTGTGGAGAGTTTCTTGTTGCTGTGGGCATGAGACATGTGGTATTTCAGGCCTGATATCTGTTTATAAATCTTTTCACAGCCTAGTTCTTCACATCTGAACATTGAAGGCCGATAGAGTCTTGTTTTTCGTGCATTATGCGGGAGGATCTTGAGTTAAAGTTTGCATTTTTAAGTCGATTTCTTTGAAATCGGTTATCTTTATTGATTTCTTTTGGAGTTATATTTATAAGGTTTGACGATAGCGTTGGGTAGAAAAAATGAGCCCAGCAAGGAAAATGGCAGCTTTTATCAATTTTAATGTTGTTGGTTAAAGCGTGCTCATCCATTAATGAGATGAAGTTGGTGTAGAAAAATGGCTTGGTTTTTAATAATTCAATATAGTCATATGCCATGGCCATTGTAGAGCTGTAAGGATTAGTGAAATCAAGTGGTGGTCTGGAGTGTGGGGCGGGGCGAAACAAAGTTGGGTTCTTTGGAAGGTGCTTGAAGAGTTTGATAAAGAATGCCACCCTGCGTACAATAGGGAGCTTAGTGTTGCCAATATGTTTAAACTCGGTGCAGTTTTTTACTTGAGGTTGTGACCATCCATCCAATGTTGCTTTGAAATGACGATGAAAGTAGTGGGATAAGGCCTGATTTACATCAGAGTGTGTTAAATCGCAACAGATGTATGGTACAATTTTTAAGTCAGCTACTGGGTTTGAAGGGGAGGTGCCTTTGGTTTCATAAAATTCAGGTGGTTTGATGGCAGTTGAGTTTGGGTAATACAGGCTAATCAGCTCTTGCATATGGATGTGATCGTTCGCCATTTAAAAACATCAAAAGAATCTTTCTTTTGTATTGATGTGCTTTAAATATGCTATTCGAATTCAACTGGTAATTGCTTGCGATCTGATACTTGCAATTAGATTTCATGCTGTATGCATCAACTTATTTCTGATTGCTCAACCTGCATAAATGCATAAACTCAGTGAAACATTGTTCTTGGTTTTATATTGCTTAGGACTTTTTATAAGAAATTTATTGTAGTGTTTCCGAAAAAGATGCTTAAAATAAGATGATATGGACAGCCTATAAATTCTTTGTTATACAAATTCTTTCAATCTGTGAGTTGAACACAATTGTAATAATTTACTAATTTGTAGATATGGACTCAGAACTTGTTTCAAATCCATTAAGCCACATGTTAATTGTTTAAAGCAAATACGCACAACCGACATCAATAAAGGTAATGACCACATCTAGAATTCATTCAAGGATAAACATTAAATTAGCTTTAGTAAACTTTATTAGTGTATCATTCATCAATATTTTAAAATCTATTATATTAAAAATAAACGTGGGTTTAATCATTTCACCTTGTGAAATTATAATTCTTCTTTCTCAAAGCACAGAGCTAGTATTAAAGCCATACTTTCCATAGTTCAATGATCTGCTTTTGGATTTATAAATAGATTCACGTTAAGCTAACAAATTATTAGCTTCTAAAATGGCGCTTCCTGAATTAAAACAGCAATATTTAAATTGATAAATTAAATACTATTAAGAAATTAAGCTTAGATGCCTCCCGAGTTCGATCCCGGTAATGGACTTTGGGTAGGGGACGATTTTGACTGTGTTGGTTTTGCGCACCAATGCCCCGAACCGAGATAGCAAATGGCAAAGGCGGTCCATGGAGTTCCTGGCCTATCATACGCCGCGCATGGAGGTTTTCCGGGTTTTATCCTCCTTTCCCATTTTCTTCACTTCCCTAATCGGTGCGGTATCGTTCCCAGGTCGGCCCACCTCGAATAAAAATTTAAAAAAAGAAATTAAGCTTAGATTAACATTGATTTGTGATTTCAGATCAATGCAGAATAATTCGAAATTATGTACTTAATAGACAAGTTGATTTCCATTTTAACCCTTTCAGTCATTCGACGCATATGTGTCCAAAAAATGGGGGGTGATGTAAATCTAAAAACGCATATATGCGTCCAAAAAATGATATTTACATATATTTATTTCAAAATTTGTCAATATTCGTGTTACGGACAAGGACCAAATTTACCAAAAAAATTATATTACGGACAAGGACTGAATTTACCAAAATTTATGTTACGAACAAAGACCAAATCTACTAGATATTTATGTTACGGACAAGGACCAAAATGATTACAAAAAGAGTGAACGTCGGCTAAGAAATTCGTGCCAAATTTAAGGCCAAAAAATGGATGATTTTTTTGAAAATGACCGAAAGGGTTAAGGTGCTTTCCTGGCCTCATTAAGGCCGAATCTGATAGGCACCTCGGATGATTCAGTCCGCTAGCCCATTTCGGTTTCAAATTAGAGGCAAATTACTGATCACTTAAAATTAAAAAGTAAATCACAGTAACCCGCATCGTTTTTATGCGACTCTTACCCTGGATTCAGGTTTCAATTGCAAGGTAGCAATATAAATTTTAATAAATGCTTAATTAATCGTTAAAAGCAAACAATTGCCTTCAATACCTTTGCATCCAAATTAAATGTACTAAAGCACTAATGACTGTCATAATGAAAGTAGTAACTTAGAATAACCAGGATGAGAAAAACCCTTGTTTTGTATATAATTCTTTAAAAAAACTTTATAACCTCAAAACCCTTTGTCCCTTTGTTCTTTCAAAATGATCAGTTTATAAAAACTTGATCATTTTCCACAATAAGATTAAGTTATTCAGTAATAAATTTACTCGGTGCCTTCTTTACCAAAAATTTATCTCAGTTAACCCAAATCACAGAATTTGGGCCTAAATCCCCTACTGTGCTATAAACATAACTAGATATCCTGACTAATATAGCAACATTTAAATATGATAACACCTCAAATTAAGATGTAACTAAAAATCTGGTCCCTTAATAACAAAGTGGTGGTCGTGACAGGTTCAATACCCTGGAGCATATAGGAGAACCTTCTACCAAACAAATGACTTTAATTCTCTTTGTATGAATATATATCAAACATGGTTACAAAAAACTTAGTTATAGACCCATTGATAAATTTCTGGCCAAAGCAAGAGTTGGGGGAATATCATAGTATAAACTTCCAGAAATAACTTTGAAAGATGACCAGCCTTCTAATGGACAGGCATAAAAAGGCACAGTGCTAAATTAACCTATGTATTTTAGTATACTGGTTCTTCAATCTAAAGAGAAATTCAAAATTTCTACCTTACAATTACAAGAAAATTTTTTAGAGACTCTACTTTAAGGCCTTTTGAAGCATCAGCATGTTCTTAAATAAAGTTTAGAAACTAATGGGAGTTTGAAACCAAAGGCACATTAGCAATGTGAAGAGGTAGACCAACAACTCATTTATTAATATATTGACGCCTTGAAGGAACTATATCTCAACGCCCAAGTATTGGAATATACTACCTACGCCAACCAGGATATTTTAAATCATCAGAATTATGCATTAATGCCATCATATAGTGATAAAATCTTGGGGTTAGTGTTTCAAAAGAACATGTGCACAACTATAAAAAGGATTCTGGTACTTAGAATGTTCTTGAAATAAATGGCACAATGGTACTGTTAAGCTTTGGGTTTGACTAACAATAAAAAACTAACTACTAGCCAATTTACCCGGTGTTGCTCAGTTTGATAATTTATTATAGCTAAAACTCACCCTTTTATAGTATATGAAGCCCATAAATCAGATTTCATCTGGCTTCTTAAAATTGAACAATTTCAATCATTTATTTTTGGCTTTTATATTTAGATGGGCCATCATTAAGTTTTGGACTTAATTGTGTATGTCAAATCAACAAATAACCACAAACCTGCTTTGTCTAAATTAATATAGCAATTCTCATTCCATCTATATTATTTTTATTTCTCATAGAGCTTCTTGTTTGGGGCAGTATCAAAATACCAGCAGTTACTTATGCTCACTAGTGCTACTTGCACAGGATTTGACAATTCAGCAGAAACAGGAGTATTAAAACTTTCAACTGCTAATGGTAATGGGGGATTTTAGTACTAATTGAAGAAAAATATAGGAAACTTAATACTAGGAAAAATTGTTTTTTTTAATTTTATATATGTTTATTAGTCATTGTTGCGGGGTAAAAAGAAAACCCTATAAACCTTGCCGCTTAGTAATTAAAGCAATCTGAGGCTCAAAGTGATTAAAGCAAGAAATTCATTATAAGTTGGGCACGTCCAAAATAAGTAATAAGGGCTTTTGGCCTATTGGATCTACCAAGACTCACCTTGCTTCAAGGTGAGGGTGATGATGGGTTGATAGCCAGGAATGTGAACCTGTGAGGCAAGGTTTTAATATACTAACCATTAATAAGGCAGGAAAGTATTTTACTTGGCAGGACCCTCTTAAGGGCTATAACTAGGTACTGGGCTTCCCCAGATGAGTTTGAAACAAATTATATATGTGATGAGGAGCGACCTCTTAATGGCTCTCCTGTTTCTGCTGCAGATCTGGTGCAACACTATTACTAACTGTAGGCCTGTTTGAACAAGGAGTGGGGGAAATATTATTTCCTAATTTGAGGGGTTTCACCAAGAATCAGCCCGGGTTTTTTGGCTGAAACTATATTTATTTTCAATTAAACCACTCTTATTACAATATTGTACAGGTAATTGTCTAATATCATCCCCCTCAATAATGTCAGGGGGAGACTAAGGGCAAAGGAATTGGCCATGGACTCAGTTGACAGTAACTCCAGTAGTAAGGGATTTGATGGAGTACTCATCCCCTCACTTTTAGGTGATGACAAAAGGGCCTCCAAGATAGACCCAAGATACTCACTTCTAGGAGCGACATGATTTTGATAGTATAGCACTAAGTCAGATACTTGGTAGGAAGAAATAGGGTCCCAGACTTCATTAGCTGCTTGGACCTCTTTTGTGACATTCTTTGCCAAGTTGTGTCATTGCCTCTAATTGCAACTGAGTGATATTCTGAGCCAACTTCTTCATGGATTTCTCAGGATCAGTTCTATCAGATAAAATATTTTTGACTAGTAATGCTGGCACCGCAGGTTCTCAACCATACAGCACATGGAAAGGTGACATTTTGAGGATCCAGTGATAGCTGATAAAGTAGGCCATGTGAGCTTTTGGTAAGAATTGATCCCAGTGTAGGGGATCTGAGCTGGCTATCTTTCATAATATGGAAACAAGGGTTTCATTCACCCTTTCCACAGTAGATATGTGAAAGGGTTGTAGGGGGACTAGAAGAGTTGAAGCATCCCCATGGAAGTATCTAGAAGCTTTCACACCCCCAAGGTGAAATTCTTCCCATCATTGCAAAATAGGACCTGATGACAACTGTTAACTTTTTGGTGGATATGGCCTATTTCCGCTGAACGAATTGCACAGGGTTTAACCCACTGAGCAACGGCCAACTGATATGGAGATCGTTGACCTCAATTAAATGTAATAAATTTATTTATAAAAATATGAGGCAATCACCCCAATGTCGCTAGTATTTATTTTAATATAATCTAACCGCAGACCCTCTCTGCATACATTCCCTACTTCTTCCTACTCACTTCTTCTTTTCTTCCACTAAAAAACCTCCCTTCCTTCTCTCTCTCACTTAACCTTTAACCCTCGGTATTCCTCAGTGGATTCAATACATTTTGCTTAGTTATTCTCAATTTGCTATCAATGTAGAATTCGTTCAACCCTCAAGGCTTCAATGGAATTTCCTCAATTACTGAACCCTGATTGATTTGATTGATTCCCCTCACATTGCTAAGACTGTTACTTGCCCTCAGAGCTCACTTCTCATCCAATTAATAATTCACAGGACACTATCTTATCACCCAGTCATATTGAAATCTTGACAATACTGTAAGTCCCAGGGAATGTCCTCTGGGTGTCAATTGGGCCATTTTCCCATTTCTGAGCAAGAAGGCACTGAAGAGAATGACTGTATCCCTTGTTACTCAGGGCAATCTCGCTAATGTGGTAGACAAGCGCTGGGTAACATCTCTCCCACTTCAGATACCGCTCCTGGTACCCACACTCTCCTTGGCAGAACTGCCATGAGGAATCAGTGAAATCTGCGCTGAGATCACCAAAATGAAATTGATTGTAACCAATTTGAGTGGCAATCAGCCCAATGCTCAGATTTTAAATGGTCAAAAAAGTATAAAGACTGATTTATTGGCTAGAATGCCCGACAGTTGCAATTCAGTTAACATGATGATGGGAAAAATATCCCCCTCCCAAATCTGTTGGGCATCACCCCTGATGGGCAGGTAATAGCACCGGACACCATCAATGAGGTTTTGAAGCTTCCTGCTGACAAATCAGGTGTTGCGCCTGATGCAATGCCACAGACCAAACAAATGGCCCAGCAACTGAGCACGGGTGGGTTGGCCATGCTGAACCTGTTTCCAACTAAATGGGCCCACCCCTATGTGAGGTGGCATTAGGGGATTCCCACCACTTGTCGGGCTAAACACTGTCATGCCAACCATTGGAAACGTAGTCAAGCCTTGGTTTGGATGTTTGAGGTTGAACTGATATCAACTTGGCCCACCGCCAAATTTTTTGATGTCAGTTTCAGGGAACTAACCTGCCCATTCATGAATAATTTGCCAGTTAGGTCGAATTTGTGAGACCTGATCCCAGCTTGTTTACCCCCAAATTGACTACTATTTAATCAGTTGCATCACACTGAGAAAATTGTTGGTCAATTTTTATTCCTTAAAATTTTCCATTAAAACAACCTTCCCCAAAATTCAATTTTTATATGTTGAAAATTAAGCCGCCTTATCCGCTGATGCTTTTTTACCCCTCAGGGTTAACAGCCATGTGCATCTGGTACTTTATCTTGTGTTTATATAAAATTCTAGCTCACTGGCAGATATTGGTGGAACTCCTTTCTGGTTCCATATTTGTCATATCAGCAGAGTTCCTCAGGCATTCTGGTTTGCCGTTTGGGTGGTCTGGCACCCTGTCTGGCAGGCCAGTCTAATTCTTACTTGCTGTTCGCCTGACAATTACCCCCCCCTTAACTAGATGATAAGCGACTATTGCTTGTAGGGCCGCAGGAACTTTGCGTGTACTCAGTTGATTATCTGGCCACTTGTGGGTGCCTTAATGGTGTACTCATCAGCCCCAGTCTTCTTGATGATCTCAAATGGTCCACTCCATATGCTGGCGAGCTTGTTCCTTCTTCCAAACCCATGTTGGTCATGAAATAGGACCAATTCCCCTACCCCAAACTGTGGAAGACTGCTGCGTCTATATTGATCAGCTGCATGATCCCAAATATTCTTGGCAATACTAGTGGAATATGCCTCAGTTTGGAGTTTAATCAATGCATTTGTTAAGGTAGATAAATAGCGGTGAGGTTTAACTCTGCCGGTATCCTCCACACAGGAGTAAAGCAATGCAGGCAGCGCTGGATGTCATCCATAGAGCAATTGAAATGGACTCTTACCAGTTGCTTAGTGGTAACTGATATTATATGCAAAGACAGCAGTGGATAAAAAGGTGCTCCAGTCTGATGGCCACTCATATATGAGCTTGTGGAGAATATTTACCAAGGTCCCATTAACCCGTTCCACCATACCGTTAGATCCAGAGTGGTAGGGGTAGTTAAAACCCCGCAGATTGCCATGAGCTCGTTCAACTTGGCCAATATATGTGATGTGAAATTAGTTCAGTTGTCTATTAGGATAAATTGCGAACAACCATGGCGCTGTATAACACACTCCAGTATGAACTTGGTGGTAGTGACAGCCCCCAAATCCTTGATAGCCCTTGCCTCCACCCATCTGGTCAAATGGTCAATGGAAACTATTATATATTTGAAGCAGTTTGCGCCAGTTGGCAGAGGCCCCACCACATCAAATAAAACTGTATGCCATGCAAACCAAGGCTTAACTAACTGGTAGGTGGTTTTTCAGTGGAATGGTTTCTCCACTTGGCACTGATGGCAACAACCAACCGTCTCAAGCACATCATAGTGCATACTCTCCCAATAGTAGCGGGGTTGTAAGAACTCCAATGTCTTTTTCAACCCTCCGTGACCTACCACTCTATGGGCATCCATAATGATTGCAAGCCTGGAAGAGGGTTTTGGAAAACTCAGCGTCAATTCCCCCATCTAATTATATAGCTCCCCATTGTGCAAGAAGGTATCCTGCCTAAGCCCATCCAACACTTTAATCACAGGTGGCAGCTCGTCGTGATATCTGCCCGCAATCATCTTTTCATACATGATGTCCGCCACATCTGCTGTAATGGTGACCGTGGGTAATTGGGAAAGACAATCCGCATTCTGATGCTTTGCCCCTGGCTGATGCATAATCTCAAAATCATATGCTTGGAGCTTTAAAGCCCATCGCGCGAGCCACCCTTCAGGTTCCCGCAGCTTCTGTAGCCAGTGCAAGGAGGCATGATCTGTTACCACTTTGAATTTTACCCCATGAAGGTAGACCCATAATTGTTTTTATGCATAGATTACTTCTAAACACTCCAGCTCAGTCATGGTGTAATTCCGATCAGGACAAGTTAAACTGTAGCTGCAATAGGCAATGGGGTGCTCCACACCATCATCATCTTTTTGGGACAACACAGCCCCTACAGCGGAAAGTGAGGCATCCATTTGCACAATAAACTCTTTTTCAAATTTTGGGGTATTGCAAAACAGGCGCACTAGCCAACGAAGTTCGTGATACATCAGAAGTAGTTTGACATTGATCTGTCCAGGTGAAGGCATAGTTCTTCTTAAGTAACTCAAAGAATGGAGCCCTGATACAGCTGAAGTTGGGAATGAACCTCCCGTAGAGACTGACCATCCCCAAAAACACCTGGACATCCCGCTTATCACTTGGCTGAGTCATCTGGTGGATGGCTTCCACCTTAGCTGTCTGAGGACTAAGCCCATTGAAATCTACCACGAAGCCAAGGTATTCTAATTGTTCCTTAAAAAAGTGACACTTTTGGGGCTTAATTTTAATGTTAGCATCAGCAAGGCGGTGGAACACTTGCTCCAAGTGTCCAAGATGCTCCGTGAATGTCCATGAAAAAACACATCTATATCATCAAGGTAGACAAGAACGCATAACAGCTTTAGGTCACCCCAAAATAGTATTTATAGCCTGATGGAATGTAGCAGGAGCATTGCACAAACCCTGTGGCATACATGTAGGCTGGAACAATCGTTTTGAGGTAATTATAGCGCACTTTTCTTGTTCCGCTGCTGGCAACTCAATCTGCCAATACCACAATATCAAGTCCATACCAGGGAAATACTTGGCCCCACCTAACCGATTTAAAGCATCATTGATTCATGGGAGCAGGTACAAATCTTTTTTTGTAATGCTGTTAGGCTTCCTATAATTGATTACTACTCGATTGGAGACATCTTTCTTTTTAACAATTAGCACCAGAGCTGCCCAGGGACTTTTTGATGGCTCCAACATCTCTGATACACCAAGGTATCTATTTCTGCAGATACAACTTCTTCTGCTGCCTTCAAGCGATGGATAGGTCATGACCTGATAGGGGGGTGGTCTGCCGTGTCCACCCAATGCACAACCCCACAAGCATAACCAAAGTTGTGATCATCAGTTGCAAAAATGCTGTGGTACTTCTTAAACAGATCCATCACCCTATTCTTCTGATCCTCCAATAGACCAGTTAGCGCCTCCCACGGAACCACAGTCAGTATGCTGAAGGGGGTTCTTAGAGGCAAGCCAAGGTCTTCCCATGAACCAAAATCATGTACCTGGTGGACCTCATCAATAGGGATCAGGTGCAGGAAAGCCACCACTTGGTGCCACCAAACCTTCATCACCTCCTTCTGCAGATTCGCTACCAACACCTTCACTTCCCCCTGCCCTGGTAACAGTAACCCAGGAGCCACATGAGGCTCAAGTCGCGATTGGTGATAAGGCCCCACATTCTCTCCATACAGACCTCCCAGAATATCAATTTTGAGCTTTGTCCCAATTATAACCTGATGCCCCAAAGAGATAGTCCAATCACATGCAGCTTGTAGCGGAATCCCTTTGTAATCATAATCTGGTTTGGAAGCTGTAAAAATTTACTAGTTTGTTCTTATTGGCAAAAAACCCTAGTGATCTTTTTACTGCACAGGTTTGATTTCCTTGTGCACCTCGCGTTATAAAGAATATATTATCCAAAAATAGTATGGAGACTATTATCTGTAGTTAAGTTAGAACTATTATCAGGCCCAATGCTTTGGCCAGTATTTCCAATTAAATACTTGATAGTCATACTCGTAGGGACTCGTTCCCTGCAATATTGTCCACCCAATCTTCGTCAAGATCTCCTTATGACAGTTTCTTTTGGCCCAACACACAGTTAGCAGCAATCCCTTAGTTGTGGTTCCCTTTGTCTCTAGATCCCCGCTCAAATCTCAAATCTTCTCTCTGAGAGTCTACCAATTATTGCCTTCTGCAATAATATCCTTGAGATGGAACTTCACACTGGATGCTGATAGTCTAACTATAACTGAATCTACAATAAAACTAATAATGTTTTTCATAGTACTAGTTGTTTTTGTCCTTTTTTTATTATAGTGAATTCTAGGGAATTTATAGGGGATTTGGCCATCAAACCTTTGGTTGACACCTCTTTAATGAAATGGCAGCCGTTGACATTGGTTCACCCTTCCTCATCTTGGCAGCGATGGTCTTCCCCATCCTGGCTAGGATTCCGTCATTGGACATCCTTGAGACTCAAACAGAAAGAGTCAGAAACATGCCCTAACATTTTCCTCTCAATCCAAGAAAACCAGCCATAATTGCTCAGCAACCTGCTTAGGTAATGGGACTTTTTACCCATTATGGCAGGTCACTTCACCAACCAAATGAATCACTAGTTGCAGGCGGCATCACTCGCCTCACAACTCACTACTCATTCCCAATCAGTCAGTGATAAAACCTGACTGATCCCAATCGGTACACCTGATAGTTAATCACTATCAGATGCCCCTATTTTTTCAGCTGCTCTGCCTGATGAGATATTAGGTATTCATCTGGATTGATCCCCGACGGATATGACCAGGCAAATATCCCAAAATCACCCAAATGTAGTTCCTCCAAAATTTGGGCCAACTGATTTTTGATTCACTTCACTTTAGTAAATTTTTCCCTAGTGACACCAGGTAATCTAGCAGGCTGGGAATATGGGAAAAAATCCCAACACATCCCCCCTCTTGCCTAGATTTCCAGCGAGAAAAGGATTAGCATGGGAACACTACTTTGAACACCTGGTCAAATACCTCATTGGTTCAAGCAGAGTACACTCATCAATACTCAACGCTGTTTGGGATGACCTTTGGCACACGGCATTCTTCCTCTTCCTCCTCGCTACCACCTACTCAGAGCGCGGTCCCCACAACCTCTTGTCATGCTGGGCTAATCGATTTACTCATGACAATATTATTCCCAGGATCCAGTTTTCCCCCCATCAGGGTATATGACCCGCTGTCATATTCAGGATTCTTGGTCTGATGTCCTTGAATTCCGATTCTCTCCTCATCCTAGACAGGAGACTCTTGCCATCAATGTTCATTTTGCGGCTTGATTAAGAATATTTTTTTCTATTCACCCTTGTTATTTCGCTCATAACCTCTTGGCTGTAAGTCATTCTTAATTCTTCCCTCAGAAAGCTTATTTCATTAATTTTTGAAATTAATTTCCCAAAATTGGAGCCTAATGGATTATAGAGTGCATAATGTCAACTTCTATATAAGTCTGACATACCCCCTCTAGTCCTGCTCATATGTCGAACTTGGAATCCCACTAACAACAGCTTCTTAACAGCTTGTCAGATTCGGACCTCCGCCTCTTCCAGCAAATGAGTCAGGATGTTCGACAGAACCTATTCTATGGTCCCTCCAGGACTCATATGCCTAGTCTAGTGCAAGCGGCTAGTCCTTACATCAAATTACTCGAAATGGTAACCAATCCTTCCAAAACCAGGTGTGCCATCATTTTGAACAACTCTCAGCCAACTCTTCCCTTACAGTCAATCCCTGAGTTGGACTTCAAAACCCTCCTGGATTCAGTTCCTTTTACTGATGCTCCAAACATCATCGACGATGCTCTGGAGGTCATGCCAGTCACTTTGGATTGTTCATTCTTGGCCAGGTCAGACTTGCTCCCTGAGTTCCTCTTATGACTCAGTCAATTCTAAAAACCCGCTGTGCTGGTTTCTGAGCTTTCAATCAGGAACAGCATACATTTTAAGCTCCCCTACACTGAACTTTGGGTGCAAGTCACCGAAGCGTTGACATTAGTGCTGTATCCCTCTGATCTGGACAATTTTTGGATCAGGATACTGACACTTATGCTCTCCACTTTGCTGGCCAAGTTCTTCGAAGTTGGTTGATGAAGCTTCCAGCCTCACCTGGCTTCCATTGGTCGTTCAGCTTCAGCTTCCATGAAGCCCATAGTTGTCATTTACAAGATGAAACTTGCTCTTTATACAACTACCTCTTCTCTGGAGCTTCTCATTGCTATCTTCCGTTGATGGAATTTATTGGGGGCATCATTTGAAAACCCCCATCAAGTATTCCTTCTTCACTAGCAGCTTACATGTCCAGTGTTCTTGATGAGGCCCATCGGCAGGCACTCAAGACAAATCTTCTGGCGCTGGTGCCTTATCAGGATTACTCGGGGCTATTCGCCAATTGCCTCTTCCTGTATTGCTGTTTTCCTCCCCGCTCCAGGGTTTCATGATTGGCTTCTTCTGACATATCAATTTCCCTTCCCCTAGTCGCATTTTCTCAGGGCTCAGCATCCACTCAAAGAATGTATTTTTGTGTAGGTCTCACCCTTGCAAGTGTCCTATCACATATCAATTTAGTTGGCTATTTCTTCCTACCGCGATCCATCCTCCCTCCCCCAAGAGGCAACATAGGCGGAATCACTCCTGTACTGAGGACAATCAATAAAAAATAAAATTAAAAAATACATCAGCTTTTTTTTATATGCATTTAGAATCTTTTTTCCCCTGATATCTTTTATCTTTTTTTATTTTTATCTCTCTCTCTTTTTTCCATGGGACTTGACCTTGTTTTATTTCAGAGGTCCATCTTTTCCCCCCAAACTGGATCCTGGGCACCCAAACCTACCAGTTTTCTATGGTTCAGAGGTCCTTTTTTCGGACTTAACCATCTAGATTGGTTCAAAGGTCCTTTTTTCAGACTTGACCTAATCATCAGGACATGACCATTTTAATGGTTCATCAGTCCTTTGAAAACTTTTATCTTTTTCTTCAATCCAACGCTTTAGATACTTAGTGTGGACTCGATTTACTACTCTTCCATCCAAGAGATAATTGATGGAATAGGCATCAGTCACCATCTTAGCGATTACTTTGAATGGACCTGACCAAAATGCATCCAAATCTTTCTTCATCTGAAACCATGCATATTGCAATAGGCAACTCTTTCTCCTATTTGATATTCTTCTGATGCTGGTTGGTTTTATCATCCGTCAATTTTGCTTGTATCCTTTTCTTCAAGGTTGTATCAAATGCTTGTGATTGCATATTGATCAGGATACTTGTCAGTCAGTTCAGGTATTGTTCAGTACTCATCCCTGACATAGGTTCTACTACCTAATATAGTATCGGCAGCAACGCGGCCTTCCTCTCATATAGTAATTCAAATGGCGTCTTTCCCATCGCCATATGATGACTAATGTTATAGGCGAACGTCACCAAACTCAGGTATGCTCCCCACGCGGAAGTTCTCCCTGCGACTAGCTTCCTCAGCGTCATGGCCAGCGTTCCATTGACCTGTTCTACCAGTCCATTTGTCTCCAGCTGGTATGGTATTGACATGACTCCCCCAGATCCCCATTATTTTGTTTAGCCTTGGGATCACATGAGATGTGAAGTTGGTCCCATTGTCGCTCAGTAGGAATTGTGGACATCTATGCTGGTATACTATTTGATCCAGGATGAATCTCGCAGTACTGGTAACATCAACTCTGGTTATGGCTTTTATTTTGACCCATCTTATCAGATGGTCAATAGCTACTATGATGTATTTGACTCCTCCTGTGCTCATTGCCAGTGGTCCTATCACATTGATGGACACCATGTGTCATGCAAATCCAGGTTGGACCAGTCAGTATCCAGTTGTATTCTTATGTGGTTTATGCAGTTGGCATTCCATGAAACAAGCCAGATAGTTCACGACATCATAATTAATTAATTAATTTCCAGTAAAAATACTGGCGAATATGGTCAGTTGTTTTTCTCAGGCCTCCATGCCCAACAACCTTATGAGCTGCTTGAACTATTGCTGCTCTTTCTGACAGTTTCAGAAATAATAATCATTTTCCTTTTATCATCTTGAATACTTTTCCATCCATGATCTTGGTGTTTTCCATCGCTTTTTGAAGTGCACCTTGGATTTCTCGAGGCTCATCCTCAATTTTTCCTTTGACCATTCTCTGGAATAGCTCATCCACCTGCGGATATACCAACTGGACCATTGGTAACTGCAATAAGCCATCCACATTCTGATGAGAAGCCCCCGCTTGGTGGACTATCTCATAATCATAAGCCTAGAGCTTAAGTGCCCATCTGGCCAGTCATCCTTCAGGTTCCCAAAAATTGTGCAGCCTACGCAGCGAAGAGTTGTCCATACCACCTTAAAGTGCATTCTGTGGAAATACACCCAAAACTGTTTACAGGTGTAAATGACCGCAAGGCATTCACGCTCAGTCACAGTGTAATTCCTCTCAGCAGCTGAGAGTGTCCAGCCACATATGCCACCGGATGTTCATCCCCAAGTTCATCTACTTGGCTCAGTACAGCGCCAATCACCATCAACAAAGCATCAGTTTGAATGATAAACTCCCAATTTGAAATTCAGATATTTCAGGATCATCGAATTTATCAGAAACTGGCGTAATTCATCAAAGGAGTCCTGGGCCTCTTCATTCCATATGAATTCTTTTTTGGATCCTTTAGTAAATGAAACAAAGGCTCGGCTATTTGGGCGTAGTCCTGAATAAATCGTCTGTAGTATCTGACCATCCCAAGTAATACTTGGATGTCTCAGACACTCTTTGGCACAGCCATGCGCTCTATAGCTGCTATCTTCTGGGGTTACTGCTGCAATCTTTTTGCATTAATCACAAATCCCAGGTATTCAAGCTCCTTTTTGAAGAAGTGGCACTTCCATGGTTTGATCTTCAGGTTAGCCACGGACAGTCTCTTAAAAACTTCCTCCAAGTGGTACAGGTGATCATTAAATGTTCTACTGAACACATTGATATTGTCCAGATATACCAGGACGCATGACAACTTAAGGTCACTCAATATCGCGTCCATGGACCTCTGAAACGTCATGGGCGCATTACAAAGACCCTGGGGCATCCTATTCAGCTGGTATAACCCCTGTGCAGTGATAATCACACATTTTTCTTGGTCTTCTTCTGGCAAGTCGATCTGTCAGTATCCCAAGATTAGGTCCATCGCAGAGAAATAATTCTCTTCTCCTAATCAATCCAGCGCATCTTCAATCCTTGGTAGGGGATACAAATCCTTATTAGTAATTTTATTCAGCCTCCAATAATCAATCACAACCCAATTTGATCCATCTTTTTCTTTATGATTAAAATTGGGCTTGCCCAGGGACTTGATGACAAAACTAGAAGCCCATGCTTTACTAGTTTACTGATCTCATCTTCCACTACCACTTTGGTGGCTTTTGATCTTTGGATTGGTCTCATTATTATTGGTAGATTTTCTCTGGTGTCAACCTTGTGAATTACACCTTGTGCGAATCCCAAATCATGGTCATCCTGAGCGAATACTTCCCAATATCTCTCAAATAATTTGAGAACCTCCTCTTTCTACCCTTCTGGCAGATCTGTGAGCTGCTCTTAATCAACCAATAGATTGATGCTTTCAGCCACTCCAGCTGGTAATACCATTTCCTTGAGAGACCCAAAATCATGGAATTGTCTCTTTTCTGCCATCAGGATTAAATGAATCAACATGATGATTTGATCCCATTAATCTTCATCAGTTTTTCGCTTAAATTTGCCAAGAGAACTAATATTTCTCCATGGCCTGACATGATTATCCTGGGAGCCACCCATGGCTCCACTCTGGACTTTTTCCAGGGGCTTCCAATTTCTCCATACAACAGCTCCAGGATCTCTAAAGTCAACCCTGTGTTGACTATCATCTGTGATATAGCTGGTATGGTTCGCTCCTTCTGATCCTTAAGAATTTTCCCCAGTTTTCTAGGATTTCCGCCAGCATCTCTCATCACTTCCTACCAACTAATTGGTATTGAATTGGTACAATGCCATCATTGTATATCAGATTAATGAAGTTATTTCTCCAATTCAATGGAACTTCACCATCCTTCTGGTATACTAATGGTAACGTCTGACCCAGGATGGTCAACATATTATCCTCAAAGTTACATTTAACTCCGTACTTCCACAGAAACTCCATTCTGATCAGGATATTGTATTTTGGTTAGCCAAAATTATTACTGGCGCGAATACCACCAATGACCTGAATTATAGTGGCAGTGCACTATACGCTCCACAGGAACGGTGGTGTTCAGCCCAGATGTTCCATATTTTTTCTTGTGCTCCAAGTCTGGAGAGATCTTCATATTCTTTACCAACTTGATTGACACAATATTGATGGGCGCTCCACTGTTGACTATCACCCATACCCTCACTCAATTTACTTGAATATCTACATATGTACACTCAGAGTATTGTAATAGAGTATTTACTGAGTAAATTGCGGCGTTATTATCAAAATCTAGGGTATGAATAATCTGCGCTAATAATTCAGGAAACGATTTCTTAATCGCGCCAAGGGGAATTGACAGATTGGCCTCATCTAAGCGAACATCAGTTAACTCATCAGGATTCTTGGCGGTCCAAATCTTCTCCACCAGTTGTCAGGCATACGGCGGGCAACTTCCTGAACTATCTTGGAGTCATTCTTCTTTGCCCCAGCTCTGGTCATGGTGTTTATATTCATGTTGACCACATGATATAGTTGATCCTGCTTGTTCTCTATGAACAGATCACTAATATCTATCTCTTTGTTCATGATATCTGGAAGAACAGGTTTCTCCGCTGATCTAGACTGTTCCTTATCTAGGCAGTGGGACCTTTTTCCAAATCTTTGGCTACTGCTTTCTCTTTAGCCTGGAACACGTTAATTTGATCCTTCAGCTTTTTGCAGTGTGCGGCGAAATGCCCTTTCCACTACACTGGAATCAGACCTTTTCTTTCTTATTTAGCCATTTGAAATCCTCAGGATTATTTCCCAGCACAGTTTGGTTAAAAGTCTCCTTTGATCCTTTGCTTCTCTTCATGGGATTCGGATTTCAGACTGGATTGGACTTGAAGCTTATATTCAGGGCATCATAAGTCACTCCCAGAATCTTCAGGTTATCTACTATTTGTGAGGTAGTTATTTCAATCACAAATACAGTAGACGTCATTTATTGCAAATCGTGATAGGGCCAAAGGGCTGCTTGCAAAGCGATTCTTGCATCATAATTGTCTAACACTTTCGCTCCAGCCAGGATCTGCAACTCCTGGTAAAATTGATCCATGAAGCTTTCAAGAGACTCATCTTTACAGAATTGAATTCCCATAAATTCTTGCTTGCGTTTTGACATATGGGTTGGACTCCCAAACTCCTTCATTATGGCTGCCTTAGCCTTGGCATAGGACCAGCTGTCCCCCTCCAAGTGGGGTAACACTAGGTTCTGGCAGTCTGTGTCCAAACAGTTCATGACCATCAACGCCTTCTGATGATCCCCATATCCATTCATGATCATGTCGAATAGTCAGAAAAACGCTGGGGCGTTATCCTGATGGAATGTGGGCAATTTAGGTGTTGCTCTGAATTTCTCCGAGTCATTTTGGAATGATTCTCTCAGTTTGGCTACTCAGCTCACTTGTGGAGTGACTTTAGGCATCATCTCTGAAATATCATTAAATGCAGGTAACATATTTCTTGGGGTGTTCATCTTCCCAAGTATCGTTCAAGGACTTCCCTCTTCAGCATCACTGGCCATATCAGGCTCACATGCACATCTGTGGGCTTCAAATCCTCTACTTCTTTCATCAACTTCTCAATGTCTGCACCAAACTTTCTCAAATAAACGCGATCCGCTTCATATTCCATTTTCAGGAATATGACCTCTTGGATGAGGTCTCCTTCTTTCCTCTTTAACAAGTTTACTTTGCCGAGTAACTCATTCCCAAAGTTGGCTACGTTTTCAACTCTTTCCTCCACCTTGGTTACTCGTTCCTCCAATGCCACAAACTCCTGAGGGTCCACAGAGTTTAAGGCATTCTGATTCACTGTGTCGATCTCAGTCCAAAACTTGCGCATCTCTTCTTTATATGACATAATTGATAGATTATTCTACTCATCTACTCCCTGTAGTGAGCACCAACTTGTAATAATTTACTAGTTTGTTCTTATTGGCAAAAAACCCTAGTGATCTTTTTACTGCACAGGTTTGATTTCCTTGTGCACCTCGCGTTATAAAGAATATATTATCCAAAAATAGTATGGAGACTATTATCTGTAGTTGAGTTAGAACTATTATCAGGCCTAATGCTTTGGCCAGTATTTCCAATTAAATACTGATAAGTCGTACTAGTAGGGATTCGTTCCCTGCAATATTGTCCACCCAATCTTCATCAAGATCTCCTGATGACAGTCTCCTTCAGCCCAACACACAGTCGGCAGCAATCTCTTAGTTGTGGTTCCCTTTGTCTCTAGATCCCCGCTCAAATCTCAAATCTTCTCTCTATGAGTCTACCAATTATTGCCTTCTGCAATAATATCCTTGAGATATAACAACACAACAGAGGCTGATAGTCTAACTATAACTGAATCTACAATAAAACTAATAATGTTTTTCATAGTACTAGTTGCTTTTGTCCTTTTTTTATTATAGTGAATCCTAGGGAATTTATAGTGGGTATTCAGTCATCTAACCCTTGGTTGGCACCTCTTTGATGAAACGGCAGCCATTGCCATTGAATCACCCATCCTCATCTTGGTAGTGATGGTCTTCCCCATACTGGCTAGGATTCTGTCATTGGACATCCTCGAGACCTCAAACAGAAAGAGTCAGAAAACGTGTCCCTAACGTTTTCCTCTCAATCCAAGAAAACCAGACATAATTGCTCAGCAACCTGCTTAGGTAATGGGACTTTTTACCCATTATGGCAGGTCACTTCACCAACCAATTGATTCACTAGTTTCAAGCGGCATCACTCGCCTCACAACTCACTACTCATTCCCGATCAGTCAGTGATAAAACCTGGCTGATCCCAATTGGTACACCTGATAGTTAATCACTATCAGATGCCCCTATTTTGTCAGCCTCTCAGCCCGATGAGATATTAGGTATTCATCTGGATTGATCCTCAAAGGGATACAACCAGGTGAATATCCCAAAATCCCCCAAACATAGTTCCTCCGAAATTTGGGCCAACCAATTTCTGATTCACTTCGCTTTAGGGAATTTTTCCCTAGTGACACCAGGTAATCTAGCAGGCTGGGAATATGGGCAAAAATCCCAACAGAAGCGTTCGGGTCTTCTGCTTCATCTGTCAATATCTTACAGGAATCACACCATTGCTATAAGCAAGATTAATGTGCCTGGAGCAGATTGGGTCCTCTGGAACTCCATTAGAAGTAAAATAGATAGGGATCTGTTGTCCCAGTATACTGATGGTTGCATCCGCCATATTAACCACAGCCCCAAAGTGCCGCATAAATGCAGCCCTGATTAACATTACATAATGGTCATTAAGCAACACCACAGCTGAAGCGGATATGCCAGCTGACCTGAACCTCAAAGGCAATGAGCTATATGCGCCTTCTGACATAGTGCTCTGTGCCCCCACAGTTCCATACACTACTCGGTGGTCCACATCTGGCTTCAACGGTAGCTTAGCTACAAGCTTGGCGAATATTTTATTGACAGGAGCGCCTGTATCAAAGATCGTCCAATTTTTGGTATTCTGTACAAATATGTCACAGTAGGTACATTCCGAATAAGAAGAACCCTTGGTTAAATGCATATACATTCAAGGGCGTCTGATTCCCCAAAAAGTGTACACACCAGCCCCAACATGAGGATACTCTTGAGCAATCTTTTCAACAGCAACCGCCACATACACTCCTTCCAAAGCTGCGACATATGCGGAGGTTTCACTGTTGATTGTACCATTCCATTCAAGGATTTTCCAGGCATATGGCTTATACACGTCTTGGCGGAGCCCCATGTCTGCATTATTGGGATCTCTACCTTGGCTTGAGGCCAAAAGGTGGTAAGGGATCTGTTGGCGTAGTAAATCCTCAGAGTGTGCCCTGGAGGTGAATATGGTGATTTATGATGAACTTCAGGGACATTTACAAGAAAATTTGCGGAAGTAAAGCATTCCATCTCTACTCCGCTCGCCCTTTTCCCTGTTCGTATGAAACAACAGATACTGCGTGGACCCTTGGTTTGGCCCAACAACTAACCGCATAATGACCTGTTTGGCCACAAGAGAAATAAGCGTTTGGAACTGGCACCCATCTTGGAATTACCACAGAAGGTCTAAGTCTACTATTGAACCACGGTTTATTATGGGCCCAAGGAAAAGCGGTTTAATAATAGGGACATAGAGGATTTGCCCATGAGTTAAGTGGCTGAGGAGTGACCCACCAATTACCCCCATATTGGTGGGATCCTTTATTTTGTGGAATATCCGTGGCAGATACAGGATCCTTCCGCTCCACATTGGGAGCATTAGAGGTGGCGGATAAACGGCGTAAATGATGGATGATTTTGAGTAACTCTGCATCCTCCTGAAGAGTGTACGCCATAGCATTATGCAGCTCACGGTAGGGTTTGATAGCCGCCGTCATCGCTATGCCCACCTCCTCATTAGATAAGACATTGGCACCCAACAACACATGAGCTTCATTAGTGAATCGCTCTGCAAACTGTGTTAAAAACTCATTTTTTTGAAAAGATATTGTTAAAAAGTCTGCCTTGCGTTGAGCCATTTTCGCTTTGCCCCCAAACAGGCGAATTACAGTCCTCTTCACCTCTTGGTAAGCTACAGTACTGTCTTTAAGATAACAAGTAACTTGATCAGCACTTGAAACATCCAACGCATATAACAATAGTTTAGCTTTTTTTGATCAGAAGCCCCCTCTATGGCAAACTCAAACCGCTTGAAAAGCCATGTATGTTACCATCATGGTTAAATGAGGGCAGCCTGTCACTGCAGATTTCTTTTATTTAACAACCTTATCTAATTTATACTCTGCACAGTCTAGCTGCTCCGTCGTGCTGCTCAAGAGGTTGGCAAGTTGATTGGCATGGTCACCTACCAGAAGCAGTTGGTGGAAGGCATGGTTGAGCTGCTCTTTAATATTCTTATTCTCATGAAACAGCACTTTTTACGCCTGAAGTAAAATATCCAAAGCAAGCTTCAGTTCCCCATAGTGAGTTTTTTCAACCACCGGAGGTAGTACCCCATCAAAGCAAGCTGGTTGCGCCATAGGTACCATTGATAAAGTTGTAATTAGTCAATCAATGGGCCCCCTGTAGTGAGCACCACTGTTAACTTTTTGGCGGATATGGCCTATTTCCGCTGAATGAATTGCACAAGGTTTAGCCCACTGAGCAATGGCCAACCAATATGGAGATCGTTGATCTCAATTAAACGTAATAAGTTTATATATAAAAATATGAGGCAATCACCCCAATGTCGCTAGTAATTATTTTAATAAAATCTAACCGCAGACCCTCTCTGCATATGTTCCCTACTTCTTCCTACTCACTTCTTCTTTTCTTCCACTAAAAAACCTCCCTTCCTTCTCTCTCTCGCTTAACCTTTAACTCTCAGTATTCCTCAGCAGATTTGACACATTCTGCTTAGTTATTCTCGATTTGCTATCAATGTAGAATTCATTTGACCCTCAAGGCTTCAACGGAATTTCCTCAATTACTGAACCCTAATTGATTTGTTCATTACCCTCACATTGCTAAAACTGTTACTTGCCCTCAGAGCTCGCTTCGCATCCAATTAACCTTTCACTGGAACACTAGCTTATTGCCCAGTCATATTAAAATCTTGACAACAACCATGCTGGTTGAAAATAAATTGATGAAGGGAGGTGGCAGTGGCTTTGGCGGTCGGGCAGGAAGAGCAATCGCTTCAACCCATTTGGTGACTTGATTAATACCTACCAGGATATAGAGGTTTCCACTGGTAATCTGAGGTAGCTGACCTACCGCATCTAAACTTATTGTATGAAAGGTTGTTGAGGCGTAGTGGGTTGGTTTTGATACTTGGGTTTGTAGCTGTATTGTTCCTTACATAATAGGCAGTCGTCCAAAACTTCTATGATAGACTCCATGATTCCCTCCCAGTATTACTATCCTTCACCCATTTATAAGTTTTGCGCATGCCTTTGAGCCCCAGAATAGATTGGACTTTTATGATCACAGGGATTCTCTTAGAAGGGCGGAGATAGGGCAACCAACTCATCCCTACTTTCTTATACAACTTACCGCTTTCACCTTGGTGTTGCAGTAGTGTCAGGCAAAAATTTTCCTGATGGGTTCATCCTTGTTGTCCCAGGCGTCAGGGGTCATAAGGAGGTTTTGCAGCCTCGCAGCTTCACTATTACCCAGGTGAAGGATAGGCAGCAAAGTCATACTATCAAGCTCATATGGCGGGTTCCAGCTTGGTGCTCAATCTTTATATCATAGCGTTGAAACTTTAAGGCCCAGCGAGCCAACCGCCCAATGGGATTCCTCATATTTTATAACTAAATCAGGGAGTTGTGGTCTGTGACCTCAGTGAAGTAAGTTCCATATAAGAAAGGGCGGTAATTTTTTAAAGCCAGCAGGACCATGAGACACTCCTTCTCAGTGATGTTGTAATTGAGTTTAGTTTTGGATAACATCTTTCTTAAATATGAGACGGGGTGATCCACGCCATTATCATCCAAATGAGCCATAAAGTACCCAACAGCGTAGTTGGAGGCATTGGTAAACAAGAGGAAAGGTTTATCATAATCAGGATGGCGCAGGATAAGACACTTTAGCAACAACTGCTTTAGTGTCTTGAAGGCGGCCTTTTGTTCAGCTTCCTAATGAAAAGGGAAATTATTAGCCAAGAGCCGGACAAGAGGCTCACTTAGCTGGGAGAACTTGGGGATAAACTAGTGATAATACCACATATTACCCAAGAATACTTGGATATTGCACAGGGTTTTGGAAGCAGGCATTTTGGAAATAGCCTCAATCTTGTCTTGAAGAGCTTGAAATCAATCATTTGAAAAGGAGTGTACTTGGAATTCTTTCTTCTTGAAAAACGTGCACTTATAGGCTTTAACTTGGCGTTTGACTCATGTAGGCGCTGAAACACTGAATCAAGTGAGTAAGATGTTCGTTGAAGGTCTTAGAAAACACCATGATGTTGTCAATATAGAAAATCACAAAACTGAGTTCAAGGTCCTACAAGATTTGATCCAGGGCTCACTGGAAAGTTGCGAGAACATTGCACAACCCTTAAGGTAGTCGGGTAGGTTGGAAGAGACCCTCACTGCAAATAAGAGAGCATTTCTCCTGATCTTGTGTATAGAGGTCCATTTGAAAATAACCGCTAGCCAGGTCCATTGAGGAAAAGAAGTTAGTGATGGAGAGTTGGGTTAGGGCGTCATTAATGCAGGGGATAAAATAGCTACCCTTCTTGGTGATGTTGTTCAGTTTGTGGTAGTCCATAACAACCTGATGACTACCATTTTTCATCTTTATCAGTAGAAGAGGAGACGACCATGGGCTTATGAGAAGTACCAGCAGCCCAGCGCCTAGTAACTGTTTGAGCTCCTTCCGCGTCTGTAGCTCCTCAACTTTTGATTTACAGTAGGGTTTAGATCTGATGGGATAAGCATCCCCAACGTCAGTGGTATGAGTCCAACCCTTCATGTGCCCATAGTCAGTATTGGAGTTAAAGAAAGAGTTGCTATAGGCCTCCAGTAATGTGTGGACCTTATCAAGCTCAGCGAGGGTTAGTTCATCAGAAATATAAACATTAGGTAGAGTGCATAGCAATTGGTCCATGTGAAAGCCCATATCAGCCATAAACCTGATTTGTTTTTGCTTAATATCCTCAATGGGAATCATCAGTATTCTTCCAATTCTCCAGATGCTTCTTGACGACCATGTCCTCCTTACAGAGATTCCCCAACAGGAGATTGATTGGGCGCTGTTAAGCTGGGTCTATTACGCCTAGAGAAACTCTAAACTCAAGTGGGATAACTCCATCAATGCTGATTAAATGCAATAAGCAGTTGTGTGGGATTTGTAAGGTAATATTTGTGCAACTACCCGTTGTTCACCCGCCTTGATTACTACCTCTTCAGACGCATAGAAAGTAATACCCTTTATAGCATCCACAGATTGAGGCAATTTTTTTGTATTTTTCCACTGTGATGTAGTGCAAGGATAAGGCAGAGGAGGGGTACTTTACTGTGAAAGCATATTACCTTTTGTTAAGCTCATTTTTGGTCAGAATCAGAGGGATCTCATAGTTAAGCATAATGAGATAGCCCTGCTGTAAGTTAATGGCCCCTTCATGCTCAAGTTTAAGCTGTGTACCAATGAGTATATCATAGGTATTGTTAGCCAAAGACACCGCAGGAGCTAACAAGATGAGCTTCACAAATTGGATGGGCAAAGAAGAATATGCCCCAATTGCGCAAGTATTGGATGGAACAGCAGTACCAAACCCTTACTTTGTAGTTGAGGTCAGGGGCCAGCTTAATCTTTTTTGATGAGTTTGGATGACACAACATTTACTGGGAACCTGGTGTAGAGGATAGCCCTAATCTGCACTCCATTGACAACGACTTCCACTTGAGTTAAGGTTCCACCCTAGTTGGGGGAAAGAGCTAGGACCTGTTTTAGCTGGAGAGTGGAAGCTAGTCTTTTGGAAGTCTCAGGGTATTTCTCCTGGTTAGACTTCAGTGTGAACACTCTGCGTGGATCAGATTAGCGAGGCAATGAGCTGGTCAGCATCAATAGCAGTATCAATGACCTCCAGACCCCTCAGCACTTGATGAAGATAAGTTCTGAGGGGTATCCTAGCCATATCCGCTCTCCCAGGGTTCAACCTGTCGTGTACCTCCACTTCACCTGGGGCTCCTAAAACATAATAACCCACATCTTCACTACCCCTTCGGATTCATCATCAGAGGGATTATTGATGCACTTAAAGAAGCTCATAGGATGTGAGGTAGGTTCAGGGCTTCCCTTATAGCAGGATAGGTCCTGGGGTTGCTCCTCCACCTTATTGACTTCTGGGTGAGGCATTGGAACTGTAATGGCTTTGACTTCGCCTTGGAAGTGACAGGTTTGGGCTGTCCATGACCGCAGATTTTGAACTAAAATCAGCCTGAGGTGAGACTGAGGGGTTTAAGACAGCGTCTTGGAAAGACATGACGGCTGATCCACCCTAATGGACCGCTCTGAAAGAAAGCAGAACAAGGCAAAGTAATTGACTTAACCAGCTGAGCATTTGAAACTGAAACTGGAGGGGGCGCTGCCCTGTCACTTCCAGTATTTTTGGCTATCCTTACGTGGTGGTTGAGTATCTTGCCGCTGCTGCTCCGCAGCTACAAGGGTCCAGAGGGAAACAGCCATAGAAGAGGTTGGAGGTGTCAGAGTTAATTTTCGCCTTAGAGCTCTTTGCATAACTTCAGGTTCATGAAAGTCAGCCACTGCTAGCAGAGCCTCTAAGATATCCCATCCTGTTAGGAAAATGCGCTTGAATGAAGAGATATTTATTGCTATATAGGGATGAGACGCCAATCCATCCAAGATAGCAGCAATAGCATCATCTAGAGGTAACAATTTTGGCAAGCAACAGATGTTGAGATTTAATAAAAAATTGCTCAACAAAAGAGGTTATCTATTTTCCCTCTTGCAAACTAAGGCACAAAAAGACCTGTTTTTGCCTTTGTAAACTCTGTGGGGAGCCAAATTCTTCAATGAGCACTTGTTTCACCTCCTCCAGTAGTAATGGTGACCATGTTAGAAACATTATCTCCTGAGTCACATGACACAAGCAGGAAGGATATATTTGAGTTTTTGCTGGTCAGTTTCTCCTTCCATTGCAGATTCATAAACAAAGAGGAAGGAGGCAATACTGCCCTCACCCTGGGTAAACTTGTACCTAAATGGGGGGTTTGAATGTTGGGAGAGGCTCCATAAGGGCCTTGAGAGGGGTGTTGCTCAAGCTTTTAAAGTAGAGACGCTACACTAGCTAGCTGTTGTTCTAATGCAGCTAACATGGACTCATATGGAGCGGGGAGGTTGTGAGGGTTAACTACCCAATTAAACTCCATTTTTAATATGATTTTTTGTGCTGTACAGGCCCCCTGTAGAGAGCACAACTTGTCAAAATCCTGACGATTACTAACGCTCACTGGTGCTACTTGCACAGGATTCATCAATTCAGCAGAAACAGAATTATTAAATCTCTCAACTGCTATGATAAAAACGAGGGACAGATAGTACTAATTGAAGAATGTATATATAGGAGATTTGGATACTAGTAAAAGAGGGGTTCTTAATTTTATATATGTTTATTAGTCATTGTTGCGGGGTAAATAGAAAACCCTATAAACCTCGCTGCTTAGTAATTAAAGCAATCTGAGGCTCAAAGTGAGTAAAGCAAGAAATTAATTATATGACCATCTAGTACTAAAAAAAGAAATTAATTATACATTGGGCATGTCCAAATTAGGTAATATGGGATTTTGACCTATCAGATCTCCAGAGAATTGCCTCATTTTAAGGCAAGTACTGATGATGGTTTGATAGTCAGTAAGATGAACCTGTGGGGCAGGGTTTTAATATACTCAAACTAATCATAAGGTGGGAAAATATTTTCACCTGTTGGGACTCCTTAAGGGCTATAAAAGGGACTGGTCTCAGAAGAGTAGTTTGAAACAAATTGCTTATGTGATGGGGAGGGACCTCTGATTGACTCCCCTAGTTCCGCCGCAGATCTGTTGTAACCCTGTTACTACCTGTAGGCCTGTTTGGCCAAGGAGTGCCTAAAATATTATTACCCAAATTTGAGGGTTCCACCAAGAATTGGCCAGGGTTTTTGGCTGATATTATCCATATTTTCAATTGAACCACTCTTACCACAATATTGAACAGGTAATTTTCCAACAGACAGCAAAGCGTTGAATTGCTGATACAGTGAATATTAGACTTACAAATAACTATAAAATCAATACAGAAATATATTTTTTACCTTAGATCATTCTGCCATTATATATAAAGAGATATAAGGATTAACTATTATATAGAATAGATGAAACTTAGACTTATAAGCTAGTTAAAAAACTTTTCTTTCTCGTTGCAAACACTTTTGCAACCCATTCAATTCAAGACTAAATCAAGTTTGATAATCTCATAGAGGGGATTAGTCTGCGCCCATGTCTGGGAGCAGTTGGGCAAGCAAGGCAAGAGGAGCAGGCGGAAGGCCCGCGGCCTCTAACATTCAAAAACGCCCCGGAGAATCCAGCGGAATAGAAAAAAATCTAAAAAAACCGGCGGTCACAATTTCCCCAGAGATACTCGCGTGGCAAGCATGATGCAACCAGTACATCAACACGCCACATTCCCAGCCACTTTCGTTGGTGGAATTTGGAGTCCATGTGTATCTGGACATCCAAAAAATGGCCCTATGGGAAAAATTTTGTGAAGATGTACACAAAATTTTTCTGACTGCGGTGTACGTTGCACCTCACTCCATGTCATGCGGTTGGCTGGACCTAGGTTTTGAAAGCAAAATAGCAGCAGACGAGGCTGCAGTGGTGCGCATAGTGGTTGACCTCCCCGAAGGGCAATGGGTCATCAAAACTAAATGCACCAGATGGACAAAATTAAACCAAATTTTCCTCACGTTTGACTTTTTGCCTACTACAGTAAAACGTGACATTTTGAGCAACACCTGAAAGATGGTCTTGCCATATATGGCGAAATACAATCTTTCAAAATGCAACGTTTCATGCTGATGCCACACCTGTGCACTGGCAAAGCCATCGCAGTTCTGACCCCAACTGAGGAGATCGCGAAGGACCTAATCCAGATCCTGCACTCCACCTTTATTGACATCGCAGGGCACACTACCCACCCATTCTGGGTAACCGTGGACAGCGCGCCCCCCATTTGCACCCACTGTGACGCGTTCGGCCATAAGGCACACGCGTGCCCCATTAAAGAGGGCGTTACATTCCAAGAGCACCCCTCGGCGGCCATGGCCAGCGGAGAGGCGCACTACAAACCAACCGCAAGCACCAAAGAGGCTTTCCCGTGGGGAGCACAAGGCTGCTACCTATTGGTAAAGCCCATCTCCCCGCAGGAGCGGAAGAAGGCCAAGCAGGCCCATAGGACCGCGGCCAAGGAAGCGGCCAAGGTCACCACCACCATCCCACACTCACAACGCCAGGAGGACATGGAGACCTTCGCGGCGGAAGCAACTTGGGAATCCATCACCCAATCAGATTGGGAGGCCCAAGCCAAATGGGCCACTCAATCTGAGGATCTGATGGGAGATTTGATCTCACCCAATCGCTGCACCCAAGCCCCAGTTGAAACTGACTTGGGACCTATCCCAACTGAAAAAATTTTTTTTTGCCCCACTCGACGGTGCACCAAACTTATCCGCACCGCAAAAAATTTGTCCGACGTCGGGAAAACAAAAAGCGAAGGCCAAAGCCAATGTGACTCTTTCCGCAAAAATTAACAAAAACCCTGATAGCATTGCTGCTAATACCCGCGCTGCTGTGAAAGCCCGTGGGGACCTGGAAGAGGCTGGAGGGCCAGGGGGCCCACCCCTCGCACCTAAGGTGTGATGGGGGAAACCTTCACTCTAGGGATGCTGAATATCGCCGGACTCAAGGCCTCCCCATCCTGGGCTAGGAAACTGAGTTTTTTACAAAATAATTTACCCGTGGATATCCTGGCCATCCAGGAAACCCACTGTCCATGAGGTTCTGAGGATGCTTGGAAAACAATGCTCCTACCATCCCTATCCTTTTGGTTGAAGCACTGTGGGGTGCTAATTCAGAAAAACAATTTTTTCAAATTTACATCTTCAGAAACATTCCTAAATGACTGAGTGCTCGTTGTCACCTTCTCATGGGCTGATGTTGCACACACAATCGTCAACATTTACACCCCAAAGGGTGCACAAGAGCGTCAGGAATTTTTCTCGTCGATCAAATCCCTCCCGCTACCCCCCGATTCTTTCCTAATTGGCGACATGAACTGTTGGCTAACCTCACCAATGGACCGGTGGCCGCCCTCACCCCACGCCCCACAGGGTCATGTAGAACTACGCATTCTAAAAGCCACCCTTGGGTTAATGGATGCGCTGCTGCGACATGCCCCACTGCTCAAAAACATGACGCGTCCCCACATCCACAACGGCCAATTAAGGTCCATGACCCGCATTGACCTTATTCTAGCGCCAGCAAAATTCCAACCCCACATCTCCCACTTCAAAACAACGAAAATGGAATTCTCTGACCACCGACTGGTCTTGATAACATACCACTTACCCGTCACAGTTGCAAAGGCCCCACATTGGTGCAAAATCTGCCCCCCAGAGCTTGCATCGCCAGGATTTTCCACGTGGGTGGAAGAGCAACTTTGGCAAAATCATTTGTTGCACCATTTTGTGCAGACCCCATTTCCACATGGGCAACTTTCAAAAAAGACACCATCTGCCACTATCGCCATCTCTCATCCAGACGCTCACGAGCCACATTGGCGGTTATATCACGTGCGCTGGCGGAATTGGCCCACTTGGAGTCCAACATTCCAGCCTCAGGATATAGCCCTGCATGGGGCCAGAAGTGGGCGGAGGCAGCAGCCCACCTTAACGCACTTGAAAGGCAACACAAACATTGGGTTTGTGTCCAATACAGGGCCACACGCATCACTAAAGGTGACAAGTGCACCGCATACTTCTTCAAAAATTTTTTTGCACCACGCCAGAGCGTGGCCTGCACACAGGTGCGAAGATCGGATAATTCTATTGTGGACACACCAGCCGAAGTGGCAATCAAAACGCAAAGATATTACTCCAAGTTATACCAAGCCGAAGCAATTCAGCCAGCCAAAATGGCAGAATTTCTCAACAGAGCTCATATCCACACCATTTTCTGATACCCAGAAATAATGAATTTAATTACTCTGAACGAATTATGGACTACCATTTGCGGTGCGCCAAACTGAAAATGCCCAGGCCCAGATGGCATTCCATATGAGTTCTACAAAAAATATTTTAAATATATTTCCCCATTGCTGCTAGCCTCACTCAAGCAAAGCCTGTTGGAAACGCGCCTCCTACCAGGAGGACATGAGGCCTTTATGGTCACACTCTTCAAGAAAGGGGATAGGCTAGACTTAGCCAACTGGCGCCCCATTTCTCTAACAAACACTGACGCAAAAATTTTAACAAAAACCATGGCTAACCGTTTAGGGACTGTAGCATCTGCCACCATCTCCTCAGAACAATTCGGTTTCATCCCCAGAAGGTCGATTTGGGATAACGTGAACTCTGTGGCTAATGTGTGTCAGTCCACAGCCTCTGGGGCACTTGTGTTCTTGGACCAACAAAAGGCCTATGATAGAGTAAACTGGGAATACCTTAGGGCCTGCCTCCAACAATTCCGCCTACCTCCCCGCTTCATTAACTGGGTGATGCTGCTCACGGAATCTGCAACAATGGCTGTGCGCGGCCCAGGTTTCCTAATGGATGTAGTCCATCCTCAAAGGGGCCTGCGACAAGGGGACCCCTGAGCCCACTCTTATACAACTTCAGCCTTGACCCACTACTGCGAAATGTGAATGCCCAACTCACTGGGGTCCATGTGCCAGGCCAAACCCCAGTCAAGATGATGGCATTTGCAGATGATTGCGTGGTGGGGGTGTCTAATAACAAAGATGCATGCGCGCTTGAAGCCCTCATCCAGGAATATTCCCGGGTAAGCAACGCAGCACTGAACGCCTCCAAAACCGAAATCATCCTCCTTGGTCGGTTTCAGAACTGCTGGGCCCCAGCAAGTAGTTCCCAACCCAGCCCAGCTGATCGCCCAAGTCCACGCCTTACTAACTCAAAACACACCGCTCCACTGGTGCTCCCCTTTGTGCCGCGACCTACCATAGGACCGGTACGCCATCTGGGCGTGTGGTTGGAGGCAGGAGGATACGCATCAGCAGTAATGGAGTGCCATATACTGGACAACGTGACAAAGCGAATCGCCTCTCTCAGAGCCCACCCTACTACCCTCACTGGCAGGGTTGTTCTTGCCAACTCTATGCTCCTATCCAAAGTCTGGTTTGGAGCCCACGCCATCCCCTTCTCCCCAAGCTTCTTCAAATCCCTGTATGCTTTGCTACAAGGATGGCTTTGGTCAGGCCGCCCTCCACCAGTAAGGCTAGAGGTCATGTTTGGCCCTCATCATCATGGTGGCATGGGCCTACTTGACTTCAAAGCCCATGCCGCCAAGATCCTAGGCACCTGGATTGCGGCCGTCACTGCTCCTACACTCCCATCCCAACACTGGTCCTGCGCGGCCCGCTCCAACTTCTCCCAAGCCTTGGGCCTCAACAATCCATCAAACCCCCACTCCCTGATGAAATACCTCGCATCACACACATCAGCCACAGGTCCTCACGGGACCAAAACCCACTACAAACGAATCCTACTCTCCATGCGAAGCGCAGAGTGGAGAATTCGTATTAGTGGACATACAACCTGAAGAGGCCGCCCCTCTCCTCAGTTCACACAAGAGGTACAGGGGCTACCCATCCATGATGGCGTGATCCCCATTCGACCCCAAGTCCTATCCAGGGTGGACTACCTGGACATGATGGACATCCCTTATTCCACTGAGACCCAAAAGACTATCTGGAAATACGCACACCATCCTCTGTTGCAGCCTCAAGTCCGCTCCCATGTGTGGCGCTGCCTGAGGCGGGTGTATCGTACAGCTGAGCGCTCTAATGCTTTACACTCATCCTGTGTCGTGTGTGGCCAGTATGGAACGCTGTTTCACCGCCTGGAGAAGTGCCCCACCTCTAAAGTAATATGGCGCGAAGTCCAACGTCTGCTAGGCCAGGATCAAACACATCCCTTCAGTCTGTCAAGAGATATGTTTGCTTCATCAATGGCCTCCCCCTCGCACCCTCCCTTCGTGCTCTGGTGGTTGCAATCGCCATGTGGACTATCCACACGATTGTCTTGGATGCCATCGCTGGCTCCATCCCCACCCTCCCTGAAGCTGTCCACAGATTCTGGTCTCATTTGGTGGATCACTTTCAAGCGTGGATGTTTGGATACTCCCACCACGTCGCTGGCAGCTGGTCTCCTCCTGGTTCCCAGTCTGGTTCATCAAATCAGACCCCTTCCTCCACACGTGCTCAATAGTGGCTACGCCCCCTACACACGTTCCCTCCCCTTCCCATAAGTGGCGTTCCCGCTGGCAACAAGAGATAGCATTGCTTCTCTGGGGTGCCTCACCTGGTACTAAGTTTTGTCTCGTCTGAGTCATATTCGGAAGTGTCCATCCCATGGTCAGCCTTCCCCACAATAAATTTAAATTTAAATTAGACTTATAAGCTAGTTTAGGTTGTATTCATAGCAATAAAGGCACTTAGCTTAATTTACTTTAGTTTTTTAGAAGTTCATAGTTTATTTAATTATTTATACATCTAAAATAATTCAAATTATAATAAATTTGATTTCTAAAAATTATAAATAAAGGTAAAAGAAACAAAAGGAATAAATAAATTAATGAATTAGATGTATATGGTAAATTAAATTAAATAAATAGTTGTATCAAATTTTAAAATGAATATAATGAATTAGTTACGTTTAGATGCTAAAAGATTGAGTCAGGAAGTAAACCTACAACTCTATCTTAACTTTAAGATTACTTGTTTATCATTACTTGCTTTTCTTTAACTCAGAATCTTGTTGGTGATGGAGTTTTGCATCCTCCATTTAAAACACTTCCTTAAGTAATCATATTATAAAATTTTGCAAAGTTACTAAGGTCAGATGACAATAAAGTATTTCAACATAATTTTTTATTTTATAAAAAATAGAAGAATTTATATGTAGGAAGTGAGAATTTTTCTACATGTTTAATGGTAATAATTATATTGTTACAGCCAAGCATTTTGATATTCAGTTAATTTGAAGTTTAAATGGTTTTTTATAAAGCAGTTGGTAGTCATTTGGCTAATTATCAAGTAATCATTTTATTTAAGGTGATTCAACATCAAGTAATATCACATTGTTAAAGATGTAAGCTGGCGAAATTTCATAAAAGCAAGGCTAAAAGGCCAAGAATAGCCTTTTGACCTCTAAATTATTAAATAGCCTTTCTTTATCTCATATTCTTGTTTGTTTTGAATAATTGCATCTTTCATTTATCACACTTACTGACATAAACTAATGATGAATTTTGCACAGTTACTAAGGTTAGATGATAATACAATATTCCAACATATTTTTTTATTTTCATAATAAAATAAAGAAGTTTTATATGTAAGAAATGAAAATTTCATATATTTTAATGGTAATAGGTTTATTGTTATGGCTGGGAAGTTTGATATTCAATTAAATTGATATCATAATAGTGTTTCCAAGCAGTTGGCAGTCAATTTTCTAATTAATAAGTTAATCATTTACCAAGTTGTAAGCGATTAACTAATTTGACAGTTCAAATAGAGTTTCCAATTGGTGGTTGGTTTTAGGTTAATTCAATAGGTCCAATTTGTTTTGGGCAACTGGTTAGTAGTTTTTGGCTAATTTTATAGGTTTTATTACTCCTACACTTATTGATGGCCATCTACCAATATATAAAGTGATATAAATAATATTATATGTTAATGGTTAAAAGTCTAAATAAACAGTATTACATGATTTAAATAACTCACAAAAAATTCTGGCTAAAATGGGCTACTATCATGATAAAAACTAAAGATAGTTTTATATAAAATACCTGCCTTTCAATGACTTAATGTACTTTGACATCTTAGCCTCATGCTGTAAAAGGATGGGTTATGAATTAAAAACCCAAATTGTGACATCTCCTCTAGATGATGGGGATCAAGCTAAAAAATGGGGCCAGCCAAACAAAACCCCAGGGTGGATTGGTGAAACCTTTAAAAAAATCAATAAGGTATAATCATGTGAAAACAGGCTGGATAATAAAGACCTAAAATCCCAAGCCGCTTTAATCCCAGGATTAGAAAATTGACCTTAACTATCAACTACCTCATTGATCTAGAAGCCAAACCACCAAATTAATTCCAAAAAGAATGCTTTTACTAATTAACAACTTGACCTGAACCAACTCTAGTCTGGGATGCTGGCCAACGTTTTTATCAAAACAAAAACACCTGATCAGACTAATTGGAAGGATGAGATGATTTTTCAGTATGCCCAGTTGTTTTACTCCTTCATTAATTTTTAAACCTTAGCTTAATTTGTAGAAGATCCTCAAACCTTGACCTATTGGGGCCTGTAACATGAAATTAAGGTTTTCTAACAAAAACAGCGTATCCATATGTTAAGTTTAAATTACAACATCTTAAACCTTACTTATAGTGGTCAAATAAATTACAAAATCAAACCACTCGTAATGAATTGTGAAGCTAACTAAAATGATGGTTCAGCCACTTTGATTTCAAAATGTGGATTTAACCAATTTTATAGACTACAGTTTAATTTTGTAACAAACTATACAATTTTGACCTTGGACTAACCCAACTAAGAAACTAGCCTCAAACCTGTTAAGCTATATTATCGTTGAAGCCAACCAGGTTGAGGCTGTTGAATATCAGGTCAAGTTGGAGGTTGCTCAGAGTACTGTCATAAATCAAGTTTACGGCCAATTTCTCCAGCCTTTTACACCCCTATGCCTAGATCTATAAAAAGACATTGTCAGAATTCCAGACCAATCTGAAAGTTCAAACCTCCCTAATGGCTGGATTTAAGCCTAAATTAAGTATTTTATTAATAGTATAATTGGTTTATCATCCCAAAATAAGGTATTGAACTATTATAATGCCGCAGAAACCCCAAATAGAAAATAAGGTATATTTCTTGTTTCAGATGTGCTTGGGTTTTTCCCCAAGATACTGGCACTCAATTCCTCTGTTTATTGTTCAGATTAAATAATTAGGTTACTTTTTGTTTGCTTAGTAATACTATACTCATCGTTTAGAAGTCTTCCCCTTAATTATATATATATGATACTTAAATAAATTAAATTACTCACGCCTGGGTCTTTAAAAGACTTACCCTCATTCAAGGATGGTAGAAAAAAATCTACCCATCCTCACATGTGCATCACTTCTGCTTTCTTTTGCCATAATTTTTTCTGTTCTAGTGTTCTAAGGCGCATTAAGTTGCACAAGAGTACCAGTTAAAGTTGTGTTTTGTCTCCAGCTGTTGTAATTGGTCTGATTCTTGACTACAACTGCACAGGTTGACTACTTTTTTATAATAAAATAAGGGAACTTAATGGAGACAGTAGACCTAAAATCAGAAGAAAATTATTTTGTTAAAGGTTTTTATGAAGCTGCTTCTAACCAGCTAGGTGTAAGGAAAGATCCCCTAATTTTCCATTACATCATAATAAACTACACATTAGAGTACCTAGCAGCGCATAATTATTCTGGAAATCGGTAGACATCATAGGCTAGGATTTTTTTGGGAAAAATCCCTTGACAAATATTTTATGCCAGTGGGGCAAAGGAGAAAATATAATGAAAAATAGGGAGCCAATTTATGATGACAGAAAGACCCATAAATTAATAAACAGTGATTTAGGGATATTGCTGGTGTAGGGTAAGGTTCAATCCTCAGTAACTACTCTTGTCATGGCCCAGAGTAAATCAATAGTATAATAATCCTATCAAATAAAAGCTACATATAAAAAAGTGGGCGCGTGGGGAAATTATGCATAACTTAATTTGATTGATGGACAGTGGCATTGAGATTATTTATCATAAACTAACTTTACAGAATAGTATTAGCGTCAAAGCTTAAGAAATCAAAACCTTAGTCTAAAATACAAGTTCTAAATAAAATAAAGTATTTAATGGTTGGTCAGACCAAATTGCAACACCAAAAATAAGAGAAAACAAAGAGACTTGTGCACAAGCATTCATCAGTTATTATTATATATTTCTCTTCCATTGGAGGTTAGTATATTTGTCACGATGCTAATATGACTGTATGATAAGCACTAAGTCATTACGGAGGAATGGGTAGAATATGCCAATCATGATATGAGCTAAACTTATTTGAGCGCCATAGGATGAGGCGATATTGGGTTGAAAGGATTTTGGATTACCTTCAGATCAGGCAATAAGGTAATGTCATCAAACGACAAATAATTGGACGTTGATATATGACAAATAATGAGTGGATCACCTTGAACTAAGGTGATAGATAATTGAATACCATACTCTGCAGGAACCAATGAGATATGACAGAACTGAATTACTAAGCCAAGGAAATGTTATCATTTGAAGTCAATGAGATATAAGTGAGATGGGACAATTGAAGAAGAAGGTTGTTAGTTTAGAGGGAGCGGAACAACAAGAATCAACTATATATATCAAATTAAATAAAAGAGTGTCTCTGGGGCAATTGCTCCACATTTATTAAAAGTTCATTGCATTGTTTTGAGGCGACGATCATCATATTGTCAGTCCTATTGATCAGTGGGCTTAACCCTGTGCAAAACCCCTTTGACGTATCTCCAGGATATGGCTGAATTTTATAACATTGGTGCTCACTACAGGGGTCCCATTGGTAAATCACAAATAAGTTAACATTCTTCAGTCTCTGGCCATGTCACATATGGCTTGCTTTGACAGGGTATCTGCGTGACACACCGCCCCAATAGAATATGTGGAACTCAAGCTTGCCTTGGATGCTGTGTACAAATGACAGGAGGAGCTTCTGCAGGAGGTTTGTATTGATAATCTGCCTCCATTTTGATTGTGATGGAAACATCCATGAATTTCTTAAGCGATTTGATTTTACAGTAAGAGGATATTCAGATTGGCTTAAAGTAGAATTTTCAATATACACTTTGATGTTGGAAGCACCGCCCATGTTACTTGCTATCTTCCAAACAGTTCTGTTACCTATCAAGAAGTGAAAGAAACTGTGTTTCAGTTGTTCAGAGGAGCCGCAAAGATGGCGCAGCAGAAGGAAGAGTTCTTGACCATTAGGTTTCAGCGTAATGAGACCCTCACCACGTTTGCTGATCACTTTATGGTGGAAGCTCATGTTTTATTTGGGTCAGCTGTTCTAGCTTAAGCCAATGTGTTCATTACAATGACCTTCACGGTGAAGACATTTCAGGAGCTTTACAATGTCATGGATCCATATTTAGAGGTCGAATTACCCTTGCTTAAACTCATTTAAATTTTGCGCCATCTATCCGTTACCTTTCCTCCGCCCAATACAGAGTGGAACCCTACTGCATCTGCCGACAGACTTTCTTATTTGGGAAAATTATTCTGACCTGGTCTGATTCCTCCTGGTAACCCCTGGCCATAATATTACTATGCACCTCGGCCTCAACCGAGTTACCTCCAGAAGTTCAACTCCTGGGAGTGGCTTGTTTACCCTGAGTGACCCCAGTCCAACTTTAATTGTGGCCCATCTTACAACAATCAAGGACGCAGGTCATATTTGGTCAATATTTTTGAATGCAGTCACCCTGGGCACCTGAAACATGATTGCCCCAATTTTTGGGTCCATAATGTACAGCAGGAACAGTATTATCAGAGATAAGTCATAGTGGAGTAGAGATGAGACTCTCTACTTCTGCTATTCCAAACCCAAAGGTCTTACCTGAACCTGTTGAAGCATATACAGTGGAAGTCCCCCAGTACAATGATGCATTCCTATATCAGCAGCCAATTGGAGGGGTGAATATTGTAAAGCAAGCGTAAACCAAAGCTGCGGCGGAAGAAGGATCTCAGATGCAGCTCATGCCATACGTGTGAAAATGTTTGACCAAGTTTCCACTGACAAGTTGGACCCATCAGAAGATTAACCTTCCCTGCAAGGTGTAAACGTAGCTCTTCAACACTATCATCAAAAAATACCCCAAAGTTGGGGAGGGGATTTGCAAGTTTTCTAGGGAACAGAGATTCTTTAACTTTTTCATGCGTTAACCAGTCAAGTACATCATATTCAGAATTTACGTACTGTGACTTTGTTGTAGCAAAAACCTGAGTCCACACTATAATAGATATGGGTGCTCCAGTTTATATAGTTTCTGCTAAGTTGGTGGCTAAGTTGTCATTATAGCCTGATGTGGAACACCAGATGGTATATGGGACCGCTGGAGCAGATAGCACAGTCTCTGAATGAGCATACAATGCGCTTCTGTTGCCAATCAGGTCAATTGTCATTGTAGCCCCAACGATAGTGTTGCCAAATGACAATTATGACATGTTAAGTAAAACTGCTTTTATGTGACACTATGGGGCTGTCATTTATATGACAGAGGATACGTTCAAAATTTTGGGACAACGGATACCAATTTACTTCATCTCCAGTGGAGTGCCGACAGACTTGTGCACATGGAGAATATCAACCTTGCCTATAGTAATGGGGTAATTCCTGTGTTCTATCATTAATTAAAAAAGAGGACCCAGCTTCTTAACCAGAAGATATATGAATATCATAGGCTGCCTCTCCGAGCCTCTGGACCTATAATTATCCCCTCTGGTCATCAAGTAATAGTGAACACCAAAATGGATGTAGTAGTACCACACAGACTCTATGGGGAGGTTATTGGGCCTTATCAGCAATTGCAGCTTGAGCCACATGTGGCTCCAGGTGACGTACTCCTGGAACACAGGGAGATTAATGTTTTACTTGTGAACCTACAAATGGTACCATTGCAAATCTGCTGACATCAAATAGTGGCATATTTACACTTGACCCCTGTTGAGTAGGTCCTTCAGGTTTATGAATTTGGGTCACTGGAAAAATTTGGTCTACCTATTGAACTACAGTCTACCGTGATGACTGTGGTACTGTGCAATGATATAATAGGATTATTGGAAACACTGAAGGATCGATTAATATCTCTTTTCAAAAAATATAAAGAGATTTTTTCTGTTGATGACCATTATTTAGGATGTGCATGGGGGGTGGTCCGTCAGTTGGACACTGGGGATCATCCTCCTATCGAGTCATGACTGGTCTGCTGATAAAAGGCAGCTGAGGAAGTAGTGACGTTTAGATTGAAAAGCTACTGGAGCAAGGGATGCTCTAACCTTTGAAGAGTCTGTGGGCATCTCCCGTCATGGTTGTAAATAAAGAAGGAAGGTACCAACTGGGTGATAATAGACTACCAGAAGCTCAAAAGTATCACCAAAAAGACTCATATACCCTGCCATGGATTGACAATGTGCTAGATTGATTAGGTGGAGCCCGTTACTTCTCTGAAATGAATTTGATATCAGGTTAATGGAAAATTAATTTGTTAATGGCAGAACAGGAGAAATGTTCCATTATCACATCTAAAGGGCTTTTTCAACCAACCCATATGCCACAAGTGTTGTGTAATGCCCCAGCTATGTTACAACGGGCCATAGATACCATTCTCAGCGACATGAAGCTGTCATGCATCCTCAGTTACCTTGAAAATATCAATGTCTTTTCAAAAACATTCTCTGAGCATCTTACTCATCTAAAGGAGTCCTCCACTGGCTTGCACAGCCAAACAAAGATCAAGCCTCGAAAATGTCACTTCTGCAAAGAGCAGCTAGAGTACCTAGGGTTTTTATTAGATTTAACCAGTCTAAAACCTCAACCATCTAAAGTGGAGGCTATCCAAAAGATGACAACGCCAAGCAGAATATGTGATGTACAGGTATTTTTGGGGACGGTCAGCTATTACTACCACTATATACCCAAATTTGGTTGTATTGGAGGTCTGTTTTTGAGCTATCAAAAAAAGATGATACATTTGAATGGATGAAACTCCAACAATGCTTTTTCAATACAATATGAATGACGTTAATCAGTGCGCTAGTGCTACAATACCCAAACTTCAACAAAGAATTTATCATTCAAACGGATGCCTCCCTTTCCGCCATTAGGCGGTCCTATCCCAAAAAGATTAGGATGAGGAGCACCCCATTGCATACTGCAGTCGGAACCTGAACTGCCATGAGCATAATTATATCATGACCAAGATGAAGCTTAGCAGTGATTTACGTATATAAGCAATTTGGAGTTTACTTACATGATAAGTGCAAAGTTTTAATGGATCACGCTTCTTTACGCTGGTTCTTAACCTAAAGCAGCCTGAAGGGCGTCTAGTCCGATGAACCCTCAAACTGCAGGATTTTGACTTCAAGACCATTCACCAACTTAGAGAAAAGCACCAGAACGCCAATTGCTTATCAAGGCTACCAACCATTGTAATTACAGTGGATCTGAGCAACATCATGTACAGTAAGATGCTCAGAGGAAGTACAATGATGAGCCGCCGCAAGTTATTAAGGAGTTGAATGAAATGCAACAATACCTTTCAACGGAATGGTGAGTTGTAAAAGCTGATCAGCAATTTGACAGTGAACTTCCCACAACCCTCAGAATAGCCTAACATTATCATGAGCATGCATAGGACAGTCGGACATGATAGCATGTGCAAGACATTGGGAATGTTCCGCCCTCGTTATTATTGGGAAAGCATGAACTTTGACGTGCTGGAGACAATATTCTACTGCCACCAGTGCCAAGTGGAAAGGTCATTCCACCAGAAGACTTCATACATGCTAGTGAAACCAAATTTTTCTTGGTATATAGTTTTCCTTGATGCCGTTGGCCCTCTTCCAGTGGGAGCTAACTGGTCCAAATACATTATGGTGGCAATTGACCACTTAACCAGGTGGGTTGAGGCACAGGCGATATGGGATTTGGGGGCGGTCACAGTGGCCAAGTTCATAATGGAATGTATTATTCATCGACATGGATGCCCTCAGTTCCTCTTTACCAATAATGGAACTAACTTCACTTCCCACATCCTCCCAAAGCTAAATGAGTTGATTGCCATCCATGGGGCTTTGACAACCTCATATTCCCTGTGTCCAACAGAATGATCAAGCGGGTCAATAGGACTTTAGTGAACATACTCCATAAATTAGTAGCGGATTGACTCTCAGATTGAGGGTTCCTTCTTTCCACCGCTGTCTTTGACTATGATATTAGCTATCATTCTGCTATGGGGAAGAACCCATTTCAATTACTGTATGGCTAACACCCTGCTCTTTTGGTGCTGCTATATGCCTGTGTAGAAGATACCAGCGGAATGAATCCACAACGTTACCTGATGACCCTAGCTGACACTAATCAAATTGCAAACTGAAGTGTACTCATCAAGCTTCGCCAAGAAGATAAAGAATCAGGATGCCAATTAAGTACAGCGTAGTGGGTTAGCTCAGTCCAAAGATGGGAACATGGTATTCCATGACCAACATGGTTTCAGTGAAAGCACAAGTTGGCCAACATCTGGATTGGCCCATTTGAGATTTGAAAAGACGGGCTTCAACGCCTACACCATAAAGGACCCCTGAGGGGTCAGATCTTCAATCAAGTGCACGAAAAGTTCCTTTGGGCATATAAACAATAGGAGATATATTGTCCAGTCAAGGGGGATAATGTTGCAATTCTGATATGACTGACAATAAGCACTAAGTCATTATGGCGGAATAGGTAGAATCTGCTAATCATGATATAAGCTACGATTATTGGAGCGCCTTAGGATGAGGCGATATTGGGTTGAAAGGACAATTCAGGATCACTTCTGAATCAGGTGATAAGGTAATATCAACGAACAATGAATAATGGGATATAAATGTACAATGAATAATGAGTGGATCCGCTTAAACTAAGGTGATAGAGAATTGAATACCATACTCTGACGGAACTAATGAGATATGGTGGAACTGAATTACTATGCCGAGGAAATGGTATCATTTAGAGGCACTGAGATATAAGTGAGATGAGAAGATTGAAGAAGGAGGTTATTAGAAAAATAGAGCGAGCAGAACATCAAGAATCCGCTATATATATTAATTTTTTTAAAGAGTGACTTTGGAACAATTGTTCCACATTTATTAAGAGTTCATTACGTTGTTTTGAGGATGACAATCATCATATCGTTGGTCCTATTGCTCAGTAGGCTTAACCCTATGCAAAGCCCCTCAGCATATCTATGAGATACCGCCAAACAATATTATAAGCTTAAAAAAACAAGTGAAATACCATCTACAAGAAAAGATCTCCAATTTCAGGTAATTGTCTTTAATTCATTTGACTAGGACAATGAAGAAAGGACTTCAGTGACACAATGAAAAAGGTAGTTATAGAAAAAGTGGCAGAAATTTCTAGACAAAAAGTCATAATAAAATATTAAGCAAAGCATGCAAAATTAGATTTACATAGCTGATACAAAGCATAACAAAGAGTTGTTGAAATATCAATTCAGAGTGCAGCTTGATTGGAACATCAATGAATGTCAGATTTCCCAATATTAGACATGATGGGAAAATATTGACCATTTAAATCCCATAGCCTAATCTATGACTAGACCCAAAAAAGGAGTTAAAGAAGCTACCTTGATATATTAACCAGAGAAATTTTAGTTGGTATGACTTTAATCGACCCTGGGAAAAAACTGTTACATCAACTAAAGTCCAAATTACCCCAAGATGCAGTACAGCCTAATTAGAATGAAGGATCACAGTAGGTCAGGTGATAACTACTCAAGGTGGCACTTGAGGCTGCAAATTTAAACAAACTAAAAAAGGGCAAGACTCAAGGAGCTATCAAAAGATCAACACATGTGCCCCCTTGTTTCATCTGACTTAAATTCAAATCACAATTTTGCACAAGTAAAACTATTATACAAAGCCATATTACCATCCAGAATGCATCACCTGATCAAGAGCCTCCTTTCTAGATTTCCCCCTCCTACTAATTTTGTTAAACCCTTTACTTTTGGGGTTTAAATTGTTATATGTTATATATAAAACTCCATATTTTATACTATAAGAAAGTTACATTGCTCTTATATCTCATTTTTGTACTTAATTTCAATAAGTCCATTTGCCATACTTACCATATGATGGATTCTATAGCTGATGGGACATAAGCGGTGACTTGGCTTTTATTAAATAAAAAATATGCCTATCATATGACTTAGTCAGCCTTAAGTATTGACTGTCAAGCTTCTTGAGCATAGCATTATCAATCTTAAATAGAAAGCCAACAGGATGGTGGTCACTACAGGGGGCTCTGCTGATGCTTAATGATACCTGCAACTAATTGACTATACCATGGAAGGTAACCCAATTGGTAGTGTCACCCGCTGGGTGCACAAAAGAATTGGTGAGGAAGATGATAAAATGGAAAGTCCACCCATCGTCACATTTAAAGAAATTCAAGATAATCCTATGGAGATTCCAAAATCTTGTCACTTTTATTGGATCTCTAACAAAGGAGTTAAAGCATTACTTTGTGAAATCATTAACCCAAAAAAAGAGGGAAGCGTAAAAGGGATCCTCTGTGAAAACTCCCATGAAAATTTATAAATCCAGTTCTCTCACAGATTTTTATGGAACAAGTGTGAATCTATCTCACTATATCGTGCGGTTCACACACCCTGCGCTCTATATTATCATGCATTTACTAGGAGACCATAACGAGGAAGTCTACCATCATATCAATACCCAAGGGGCCCTACAGATGGCCTATGAGCAGATATATAATTTAGCGTCACAAATTATATGGGACATCCACCGTTTGATTAAAGCAAACATTTCTAAATTATTAAGCTCCATAATCAAATGCCCCCATTTGATTATGGTGCTATCAAGTAAGTGGAGGAAGTTGTGAAGATTATTCAAAAAGACATCACAGTAAAGCAAAAAAACCAAGTAATTACTTGACGCCTTTGCTGAAGAGCTCTGTTGATAGGATAATGAAGCTCATGGTGAAATGGTAGCTCAAGCTTCTATGAGCCATCATCGGAACAAGAACAGATCTCCACCGTTACAGCCCATCTAGAGTAAGCCATATGTCAAATTGATGGCTGGAGGCCCATCAATCCTCTGAAACTTCATATGTGTCACAAAGTATTATTTCCCAAGGAGCACAGGTTGAACAGGGGCTATCAAACTGTGCAACTCAGGAAATTAATATTTCCATTACTATGCGACTCAACAAACTGGAGAGTATTGAGAGGCCTATCCCCAAGTCAGAAGGACATTAACCAAGTCTATCGTCACCTCAAAGAAGCTGATAAATGTTGGAATACTCTTACAGAAGAGTTAAAAGCTAATACTGACAAGCCTCCTTAGAGCACCAAATGCAAGGAGATGAATGAGGGCTTGAATTGCGAGATGAAGTTTTTGGAGGATGAGAACAAGCTATAGCAAACATTTAACTCATCAGCTCGCCAACAAATTCACAATATGAACATTCACGTTAAGAACTTGAATAATGCTAAAGTCAACTTGAAAGAAGAGTCAATATTCTGTAGGTTACACCAGGACATAACCAGGAGGAAATGGAGCAACATCTTAACCCTCTACAGGACCAAATACATTGACTGTAACATCAAGCTGAAAAGAGCGCCATATGAAATGAAAAACTGAAACTGAAGCTCCTTAAGTACACGTTATTACTGAATTGGAGGCCACCTTTTTCTAGCCTACGGTCAAGGACAAGTTTACACCTGGCGAAGGTAGTATCATATCTTTCTTCTATATCTATGAAGCCACCATGAAAGGTGTGACTGATCATCAAAAGGTTAAGCATATTTTATCTTAGTTAATCTGTATGGTTCAAGAGGTTATGGTACCTCATATGGATGACTTGCATACCTGGACAAAAGTAAAGTAAGCGCTCATCAAGTAATTCAGCTCAAAGAAGAGCTAGAGTATAAAGAAACAGGCCTTTATGAGAATCGCACAACGCCAAAATGAAAGTCTCGCCATAATTGCTGAATGCTTTATATAGAAATGAAAACGCTGTTTAACCTCAAAGGTGTTGATCAAGAAAATGCTATAGCCGCTGTCGTTGCTGGTTTACATAGTAGCCCTGACCTAACCATGCACGACACATCTGTTAAATGAAGCTTCAATTAAGTCTCAGACATTAAAGAAGCTCTTCTAGATGTAGGTGGCATACACAAGACAGAGACTTCACGGAAAGCCTCCACAAAGCCCAGAGTACTTACCGTGGAAGAAGCGAAGCCTAAGGTGGAGGAAAAGCAAAGATTCAACTACTACAAGAAAAATAACCATACTGAGGATATGTGTTTCAAGAAGGATCCTGCCCTAGACTAGAAGAGAAAAAGAAGGTCAGCTTAGGGTCAGGTACCTCTAAAGCAACCAACCCAAAGTACCTGAAAATGAATCATTGCCAATAACTCACCTCGCTTGCATTTCAAATGAAACTGTTGATGGTTCAGAAGGGGGTCACGAGGGCACAGGCTATTATATTTTTGGTTCACCCGCTGAGCTTGCTGTTCTGGACCATTTGAATGCCAAAAATATTGATGATGCTCAGGTTCCTGAAGGCACCTACCTCATTTAGGATATAGGGTGCCCTCACATAAATGATACAGCCAGTGATGCTGATCAGTACTTTTCCCTGTTGATCTGACCCATCTAGAGCATCCACAGTCCGCTGGAGATCAAGAAGAAGTATCCTGAGACTGCCTGAAAGCTCAATGCAATGTTCATCCTCAAGGAGGAGTTAGTACTTTTACTAAAGTTTGGAGGAACCATTACCAAAGTGGAATTGTCAATTCATAAGGTCCAAGATATGGCTATCAAAGTATGGGTAACTTACTAATGTTGTCTCATTCTGACGAATCAAGAAGATTAAGCTTACCCCAGAGCTTGAATACACTCAAGAGTATAGTACCTCCAGTCTTAATAATACCAAGGCAAAAGGTGCATACTCATCTCTGCCAGTTCAAGTTGGCAAATCAGTATCTAGAGCTCCTATGTTGCCCTTGACAACAATTAATAGGATTTTTTATCAAGACGCAATTTATGATCTAATATTAAGTAGTTATCAATCTGAAAGAAGGATACTATTACTCCTCAACTATAAAGTCCACCTTGATTTGGATAATTAAGTTTCAGCAAGAGGGACTATTCTTGTCTAGGTGAAAACCTTGTTTATGAATTACCTTTGCAATATATACCTCTAAAAGAAACACAGAAAAGCACCCAACTCAGTAGACTGAGCAGAGGGAATACCATTTTATGCCACCAAGGGGGTAAAAATTAAAACTGGGATAAAAAGGAGTGGCTTCCACCAACATAACCCTGCATGTACCCCGAACTGCTTGCTACACATTACTAGTGTCAACAGAGTAATTAGGTTTGAAACAAGAGTTTTGGCTGGAGTCCCAATCCAGCCTACAGAGGCCTATTAAACTACAACTTGTGAACTTAACCAACCAAGATATTCTAGTCAAGAAACATCAAGAGATTGGGAAAGGCAATTACTCCCTATTGATTAAATCAATAAGGTACATTTTAATGGTGTAACCTTATTTTTGGCCTACCCACCAATAATTTAATATGCACCATTCCTCAAGTAAAAATATCTAATAAGTTAAATCAGGAGGAATCTGAGAAAGTGCATCAATTACTTAAAGACTCTCAAGATGTATTCTCCACGGCAAATGTTGACATGGTTACTTGAAAGACTGAACAAGTAGCAACGTTGGAAATTCAACCCCTATCTGATCAAAGCCTTATAGGAAGTCAGAAGAAAGAGGAGCAATATACAAAGACTGAGCTCAAGCAGTTATTTGATGCTAACTTGCTTTTTCTCTCCTGGAGTCCATGGTCATCCACACTTTTTCTTATAAAAAAAATTTGGTGATCGCAGAATAGTGGTTGATTACAGAAGCTAAACAGCCTCACTAAGAAAGAAAGCTATCTTATTATAAGGATTGACAATGCTTGTCCTGACTCTCCAGACCAAATTTCTTCTCTGAAATGGACCTTGCCAGTGTTATTGGCAGATGAATCTTTCGCCTGAGACCAAGAAAAATGCACGTTGATTTCATGGAAGGACTACTCCACCCTACCTGGATCCTTCTGGGATTATGCAACACTACTACCTCATTTCTATGGGTGATGTATCACATTATGTAAGATCTATAACTAAGCTGTGTGTTCGTTTACCTATATGGAATAACGGTGTTTTCCAAAACCTTCACTGATCATCTATATCATCTCAAACCAGTGTTCTGTTAGTAACCCAACGTGCAATGGAAAGACCTGGCCTCCTTTGTGGTTACACCAAGACCCATTAGAATAACCACAGTCCACAAGGCACTGCGGGTTTCAAGGTCTCTGGGTGGGAGCTTTGGAAGGGGTGTTGGAAAGGATTCAACTCAGTAATTATTTTTCATATGCCGTTTAATATAAAATTAACTAATTAGACAGCTGATCAAATAATAAAATTAATATGCAAAATAAGATAATGAATAACCTAACACCCTACCATTAGTAAGTTTTGGGACTATGGTGGGAAGGGAGAGCTGCTAAGCTGAATTGCAATAGGGAAAATAATTTCTGTTTTAAAATACGTTAATTAACGCCATTTTACCCCAAATTTCACTTGATAGTATCAACTGAGGTTTCCAAGATAATTTAAGGATGTTTTTCATTCCACAAATGTCCACATTTGCTTTTTTGATTTTGGAATGGAGTGTTAGGTTTGATCCCATTTTTGGCTCTTTATTTTTGACTTTTTGCTCAGATTTCGCTTTCTAGATAAGTTTTCCCTTTTTAGATTAACTTATGGTTGAATTGAACGTCGGGGAATGGAATGGGAACTGTGGTGTAGGACTTCTGGGCTCTTCTAAAGTCTTCACAAAGTTGCTTAGATTTTTTTTAAATAAAAACTTGCAGATTTTGGCACTAGGATGGTTTGGGTTGGGGGGTAAGTGTGGGAGAGATATGTGGCAAACAGGAAGTGTCAGCAGCCACCCATTTCTCATCCAGGGTAAGCCCTAGGGAACAGATTTGGGTGAGAGGCAGGGCCCTAGGATAAAACTTTAATTAATTCTAATGGGGTGCATGACCCTATCAAGCTTAATAGCTAGAGCCAAGACCCTTACATGTTTCAATGACTGAGAGAGATTAAAATCAAAAAACCGGAGAAAAGTACCTTTTTACAACATGACATGAAATTCATAGGACATGCCATATCACGGGAAGGAATTAAGCTCTATAAAATAAAGTTGAAACAATCTCCAAGATGCCTGAGCTGAAGAGCCTTGAGACATACTGATAATCATAGGAATGATGGGAAATTACCATCTATTTACCCCAAAACGTCTCTCAACTCGCTGAACCTCTTGTACAACTGCTTGCCAAAAATACACCTTATATATGGGGGTAGAGCAATGAACTGCATTCAAGTCAATGAAGGGTTAGTTGAAGAGATGGCTGATTTTAAGACATCCAGACTATGGGAAGCCATCATCTAGTATTCTGACGCCTCCTACTTAGCCTAAGGCGCCATCCTTTTTAAACAGGATGAGAATGGCATCGACCACCTGATATCATATTATAACAAAAACTTTTTTTAAAGATGAGCAAAATTATAGTGTCATGGAGGAAAAGTGCTTAGCTGTTCTTCTGGCAGTGAACCATTTCCGGCCCTTCCAGTATGGTGCAAACTTTACAGTTATGAAAGTTCATGCTTCCCTAAAATTACTGCAAAACATGAGGGATCCAACAGAAAAAATAGCCAGATGGGCTCTCAAGCTTCAGCAATATAATATGATTATTGTTCACAAAGCTGAAATGAAACACATGAACATAGATGGGCTGGCTCAACTGCCCCTTCTATATTTTGACAATATCGAAGCTTAACGGTTACATGACTAAATCATGAAGCCATACTTATGGAAGAATGAAGTTGAACACGTTCAGAAGGTGCTCAGATGACATGATCAAGATACTAAGTTCTTGACGGATTACTTTATTAGAAAGTAAGAAGTTACTAGTTCCTTATTTTAGACCTTTGGAATTAATACCAGTTATAATGGAAGCCAACAATACCTTGGGATATGAAGGAGCCAGAAAAACTTACAAATGGATCAAAGATTACTACTGTTGGGAAGGAATACTGGATCTGTAGTGGAAGCCTTGGACGCATGAATCACTTGTAAAAATTAAACTCCGCATAAGGCTAAGTACATGTATCAGCCACAACCCCTCAGCAGCCGTTTCATAGCATCAATTTAGACGTCATAGGCTACTACCTGAAAAACATGAGAAATTGATACATTTTAGTAAAATTTGATTATTTCACAAAGTGGGTCAAAGCAATTACCATTCCTGCAAATACTGCTAAAGCTACTGCTAACTTTTTGTATCACAACATACTTACTAGGCATGGCAGCCATTTGGTTCTACTGTGTGATAATGAGAAGAACTTTATATCATGAGTTGCAATTATCTTAGCTTTGAGCATAAGTATTTAACATCTATTCTCAGCACCTTATAGTCCATCAACTAATGGGAATGTAAAAAGGGCGAATGAGACATTGATCTGAATACTATACAAGATAGCTACTATCAATTAATTACACTGAAAACAATATCTCTCAAGTGCATATATATATTATAGAATAAGTTTCCATTAAATTATCAAATTGTCTCCCTTAAAGGGCTTATATGGAAGAGAACTTGGTATCTCATTATATTAGCTCGTGAAGTTACAGTGTTATTATCAAAGAGCCTTAGAAGCTCTAAGAAAATTAACCCAGAAGATAATAGAACTTCATTTGGAGGCTTTGTAAATTTCTAGCCAGGACATTTACAAGTTAAGATCAAGCCACAGATGCAACTTGTCAACCTTTACAGCCTTTGAGACTTCAGACCTAATCCTATATTATCACAATTGAATAGCGTCCTAAAACGGAAAATTAGATTTCATATGGGATAGGCCATATGCTATCAAGTACAAATGCATAGACGAATACTAAATCAAGTCTTTGGAGACTGGAGTAACAATCAACTACGTTAATAGTCTATTATTGCGTCAGTACTCACCTGCTGATATTCTCAAAGGGGGTGATGTAGGATATCCTGATATCGTACATGATGGGAAGAATATTGACCATTCAACTCCATCAGTTGAATAAACACCTAGACCCAAGAAAGGGTTAAAGGGATTACCTTGATAGTTACCTGGAGAAATCGACAAGCAGCACAGCTCAAATCAACTCTAGGAAAATTCTTAAGTATCAAACCAAGGCTAGCTACCCTGCGATGAATACATACCTAATTAAAATGATGGACGTCAGATGGTCAGGCGGCCACTGCTAGAAGTGGCACTCAAGACAGAAAACTAAGATGAACCCAAAGAAGGGTAATAATCAAGAATTTGCTGAATGATCAACCTAAGTGACCCCAAATCTCATCAGACTTGGTTATCGCGCGCACCATTTTTGCCCTATCGAAATTATGAGACAAAGGCATAATACCATCAGGAATGCATCCCCTGACTAATATCCTCCTTTTTGAATGTCTCCCTCATTAATATTAGTCCTTTTCTTTTGGGGTTTATATTGTTAGTCATGGCATATAAAAACCCCTAATTTATATTTATAATAAAGGTAAGTCATTGTCTCTATATCTCGATTTTGATACTTGACTTCAATAAGTCTATTTCTCCATACTTACCAAAGGATGGATACTCTAGTTGATGGGACTTAAGCGGTGACTCAGCACCCTTTTTAGATAAAAAATACTTGTTGTGTGACTTAGTAGGCTTCAGGTATTGACTGTAGGGATCCTTGGGTATATCACTATTGAGTTTAAAATGGGAACCCTACGCACGACGCCAGAAGTATCTGATAAGTTGTACTGCTTAAGCTGATTTACTTAGGGTTTCATTATAATTTGGATGCTTGGTTAGTACAGTTCTCTCTGCGTGAGCAGGTGGTAACTTCCAGTAAGTTGTTGGCACAACGAGCCAAGGAGTTGAGATCATCGTGACGTTGTGGGTCTGTCTAAGGATATGCTGGGATCCAGAGGAAGTAAAATATCATTTTCTACTCTGCACAATATTTTCCATGTTTTTCAAAACTCGTCACTTCCATGTGATGCATCTTGGATATGGATCCCTTAGTGTTGCACTGACTGGAGTAGTGCCTTTCACGCCGAGTTGGTGATATGTGGTATAAATTTTAGTTGTACTGGGTCAGGTGGCAGTCATGCTGTTATCTTTAGTGCCTTGATGGAGGGGTATGCTTCGGATTTCTTGTTTATCACAGTACCCCTTATTGGTTGTGACAAAGGTCGCGGTGCAGCGGTGCAGATAATTCACCATCTACATTACATTGTAATCATCTTTCAACACAGGTAACATGATTTAATTTAATTCCTTGTACAGTTTGCAAGTGTTTCATAGGGCAATCTATGCGTCATAGTTTATTCAACTTTCATGTCATACAGCACCTAAGCCTTGAGGTAAAAGTAATTGGTTGGCTTTAGGATTTGGTAATTCTTCTTGAAAGAAATATTAAAGAAGGCGTTCTTTCTGGTCATCATCATCTATGATCAGCTGAATTATTTTATAAAAAGTTTTTTCACATTCTTTATAGACAGACCAGTCTCACTGATATTGAGCATCAATAGCTCTTGACTGTCCAGGTCCAATGAATTCTCAATATTGCCAGTTTAGCCTTTTCACTCACGCTATCCATGCTAGTCTCAATAAGTAACAAGAAATTGTGTATGTTCTCCTTCTTGTCAAACTTCAGCAAGTTTATAGATTAAATATAAAACCTCTGGAGCCTCAGTTGCTTGGTTGAGGCTTTTTGACATGGGTAATAGGTCAGCGCCTCTTGTACTTGAGCCAAAGTTTAGTGTGTCATTTTAGATGTACTGATGATGAGCTTAAGATGAGCTGGTGTTTCTTCGCGGTTGTCTGGGACACTTGGAGCAGTGTGGATAGGAGTTTATGGGGTAGTAGTTTGGGTTGATCTTTTTGGAGGGGGTGTGATTTCAGAACTGATAGAATATTTTGCCATAATACTCTCGATTGCTTTCAGATTCTGAGTCCCTTAAGTTGGTTATTGTGTTTCAGAAAGTTTTCCTTTTATTCAATGTTATAGGGCCCTGCCAGCTTCACAAAGTTCACCTCTGACTTGTCATGAAACTGGTCTAGTTTGTCAGCCAGGTATTGGCATTCATGCTTCAAGGATTACTCACCCTCTGACAGTCGTAGTTCTGCCATTATAAGTTGGACTTTCAAGAAGATTTTCTCAGAGAATTGTGTGATTATTAAGCCCTAGGCATGGGCCAAGCTGTTCAATGATCTGATTTTCCATACAGATTGTTGGAAGATTAGATGGTACCTTTAAGACTCTCAATGAAGCTGCGAGGCTATTCTGACAAATAACAGTGCTCCACTCAATGTCTTGCATTTGAATGTGTTCATTGATCATTGCACCTGAGGGGTGAACAAGCTTCTGGTCCAACTCTTCTACTCACTTCTGGATGGTGTGACATGTCTAGGTGGGCCTCTTAGTCAGCAGCCTCCCCAACTGTGTGTCATGCCAATTCTGACTTCAGGCATTCCTCAACCTGGCTGCAGTGATTAGTTACATTGGACACCCATTGAGTCGACACCACAAGCTGGTCCAATATCATGCCAATGATGCAAGTCATACTGCCGTTAAGTTAGTTGGCAAGTTCATCTAATCAGTGGTTGGCTTCACCCGCCTGGCGATGGTTTTGTAAAATGACCATGTGGATTTCTAAATAAGTGCTATCCAAATAGTCTGACAGTAGCTTGTTATCCTGGTGTTGCATCTTCTTGAACTCAACCAGACCACTAATCTTGATGTGCTTCTGGCAAGGATCCGCATGGTCAGCAGATCAAGGTATGTCTGTAATAGATAAACATTTTGACAATTTGCGCCTGAGTAGCAATTTTCTTAATTGCATTAAATATCATCATTCCCTGAAATAAATGATAGTTTGCTTACAGATTGTCATGGTTCTTATAGCTTCTGAACATCCCCAAGTGGATTTTATTGGTAGCTTTAGCAGAGAGATGGTACCCATGGTAAAGTCATTCCATGACCTCCTTGATGTGTTTAGGGGTATATTATCCATTTGATCTAATGACAGGAAATGTATTGGTCCTATGGGAATAAGATCCATAGCAGGAGCATAATTCTTTTTCTTGTTGTCCGAGATGCTGAGGTGGAAGTGGTCTCTTCTGGGTTCCTCTTCATCCGTGGGATGAGAGGGTAAATGTTTTCAAATACGTTAGCAAAATGATCGAGATTTTGGATCATGATAGTTGGTTAATAGATGTCTTTTATGGTGTTGTCAGAAGTGCCCGCTGTAGTGAACACCATAATGCTGTAATTGTGTCAGGAAGAAAGCAAGTTAATTTTATAATGACCTGCCAATTGAAGTGCTGAAGCACCCAGATGATAAGCCTGAATGCCAGTGGCACTGCTACTTGCATGACTGTTATGAAACCAAGAAGGAATTTCGTCTCTGAGTGCCCATAAGCCATAGTAGTGTATAGGAACCTAGCGAAGAACCAAGTGAACTGACCATGGGCCCCGTGGGTTGTTGAAATATAGACGGGAAGTGTGGTTTAGATTTGAACATAATACAAAAAACTGGAATTTGGTAGAGGGATTTTATTAAAAGTTAAATAAAAAATCAACCAACAATTTCCTCAGTGTGATGCAACTGATTAAATAGTGTTCAATTAGGTAGCTTGTCAAAGCAGGGATTAAGGCCCTCAAATTTTGACCTAACCCGGCGAATTTTTGAGGGAGGGGGAATACTGACTCCAATCTGAACTGACATCAAAAGAATCGGCAGTGGGCCGAGTTGCTATCAGTTCATCTGCAAACTCCTGACCTGAGGCTTTACTGTGTTTATGGCATTTAGAGAAATGACATTTGGATGATGGGTAACGGCAGATCCCCCCAGGGCCACCCCAAATATGGGCGGTCCCAACAGGTCAGAAATGGGTTTGGGATGACCACCCACCTGTTCCAGGTCACTGGGGCATTTGTTCATCCAAGCGTTATTCCTTGAGCAAAGATCCCAATTTTTGTAATAAGGCTTATAAATTATTGGCAACAATTCCAAAAAGGTGATACATGCCCGTTGGGGACAAAGCCTGACGATTTTGAGAGGAATTTAGGATTGGCAACTGTACTGCTTGATGGATCAATGTCATTAACAATTTTGACTAAGAATTTATTATTTGTCCCCTTATGGCTATAAGTTGCACATCCATCGGGATTTTAAATCCTGTATATTTTGGACATTTTGACTCTGATTTCAAGGATTTGGCATCATCAGCTTTATAGAGTCTATCCAGCTCGTGGGGATGATATTTTCTGATGATTTTGGAACAGATTTCCTCTATTTGGCAAACTAACTCAGCAGAGGCAGATGTGGGAACTGGTGGAAGAATCTTTAGAGGGAACACTGTTACCCAGCGCTCATCTACCACAAGGGCGAGGTCGCCCTGCGTAATGAGGGGTACAGCTACCTTCTTCAGACCCTTTTTTTAGGAAATGGGAAAATCGCCTAGTCCACACAGAGGGGACGTTCCCCTGGACTTACAAATTGGGATTATAACTGGTTAAGATTGGCACAGATATAGTTGCACTCATATAATTAAAACTGTATGAAGACATTATACCTCAAAATAAATGTAAAACTTAATATAAAATTAACACATTACATATATTAATTTGTCAAATCTGTCATAGTCTTATTGGGTACTTACAGTGTTGGAGATCCAACATCATTAGCATAAACCAAAAGCTCTCTGATAAAGGTCAATATCAGAATGTGTGCTACCACATTTGTCCCCTTCTAATCTGTGACCCTTCTAACATATACGCTAAAGCCTTTTGAGGTATAAATCAGCATCACCTTCTTAGCGACGCCCAAATCTTCCTGAATTACTCATTTTTGTTCTTCTGTTAAGCTGCCAACATTACTGTGAGGGTCAGCAATATGTCAGGTACAGCTTTAGAGCATAATGGATATTGGTCTGTGGGATTATTTATGGAAGACTTGGCTGGATAATTTTGGCAACTTTTCATAGTTGGCTGGAAGGTTCATGGCAGATTCAGCTGGACAATTCTGGTAGTTCTCAATTAACTAGAACTGAACTAGGTCTGGCTGTATGCGGCCCTGGCTTCCTAACCAACAAAATCACACCACACAGAGGGCTCAAACAAGGGGACCCCTTGTTGGATTTTGGCTTGAAAGGAGGCTCGCTGGAGCTCTTTGCCTTGAATCCAGCAATAAATATGAGGGGCTTTTCTCACAAATTATATGAAAATAATTGAAACAAATAAACATTAAAAGAGGGTAAATTTTAAAGATATTTACTGGGCGCCACACAGGGGTTTAAGAGAGTTACACTTAATAAATTGATAAAAGTATTTAAAACGTCAAGGACTATATTTGGATATAAAATGATTTTTCAAATTAAGTAATATGAGATTTTAGCCTATTGAATCTTGGAAAACTCACTTCACTATGGATGAACGACTGATGGGTGTTAATCTTTGGCAATACGTACCTGTGGGGTAACAATTTAATAAGTTTCAGCCAATTCCCTTTAGCAAAATTTATTGAACCCTGGGGACCCCTGCCAAGCCTATAAAAGGGGGTGGTCCCCGCTTTGGTGCTGGCTTAGAACTATTCTTGACTGGGGGAAATACCTATGATGAACTCCCCAGGTTTACCCACTGAGTCCTGAAAGTCAACTTCTTGACTTGGCACTATTTGCCTGGTTAGTAATCATAATATTGTTGCCCCAATTAGTGGGGTTCCACCAAGAATCAGCCAAGGTCTTTTGGCTGATAATAACGTTATTTTTATTTAAATCAATATCATTATCATTGAGAACTTGTAAATGTCTGACATTCCCCCTTTTTTGGCCGATTTTTCCCCAAAACATTCTTATTTTGAGGCCTGGAGGGCAAATGTCCGACATTACCTCTCTGAAAATTGTCGGGGGGGGGGGAGAATAAGGGTGTAGGAAGTGGTCATGTACCAATTGATGGTGAATCTGGTTGTGAGGAATTTGATAGAGTACTCATCCCCTCGCTTGTATGATACTGAAAATGGCCTTTCCTAGATATAACCAAGTTCTCACTTCTAGGAGTGATGTGGTTGTGATAATACAACACCAAGTCAGATACTGGGAAGGGAGGGAGAGGGGTTCAGAAATCATTAGCTGCTTCAGCTTCTTTTGAGACCATCTTTGCCAGGTTAGTCATAGCTTCTGCTTGTAGTTGGATGATGTATTGAGTTAACATTTTTATGGCTTTCTCTGGGTCAGTTCTGTCAGAAAAAATATCTTTTAATAATAGAGCTGGTATCCCAGGTTCTTGGCCATAAAATACATGGAAAGAGGACATCTTTAGGATGTGATGATAACTAATTCAATAGGCCATGAGGGCAATGGGTAAATAAAGATCCCAGTGGAGAAGGTTTGAATTGGCCATTTTGCAGAGTATGGAGACTAGGGTTCTAGTAAATTTTTCTACAGCACCATTTGTGGATGAGTTATAAGGGGCCAAGAAGATTTGTTGCGCTATCATGGAGGTGGCAAGGAGCTTCACCACTCGGGAAGTAAAGATTTTCCCATTATCACATATGAGGACCAGGGACATTCATGCCAGATGAAAATGTATTGATGTAAGAAGTAGCCGTGGCTTTAGCATTCTGAGAGGGGAGAGCTACAGCTTCAATCCATTTGGTGAAATGATCAACAACAACTAAGTTATAGCGATTGCCACCTGTGGTCTGAGGGAGAGGACTACCACATCCAAACTTATGGTGTAAAAGGGTTGTTTAGGCGTTGTAGGTTGCTACTGATATTGGGCCTTGAAGCGAGATTGTTTTTACATGTCAGGCATTAATCCAAGACTTCAGTTATGGTTTCCAAAATGCCTTCCCAGTAGTGTCGCTCTTTTACCCACTCATATGTTTTGCGTACTCCACCATGCCCAATGAAGTGTGATACTCCAAAATGACAGGAACTCGCTCTGACGGCCAGAGGTAGGGCAAACAATTTACTCCTACCTTCTTAGATAACTTCCCATTTTTCACTTTGGTGTTTTAGGAATTTTCGAGTTAGCATTTTTGGACTGGTTCATCTTTATCAGCCCAAACATCTGGAGTCATGAGGAGATCATGTAGCCTCCCTGCTTCACTATTGTCTAAGTGAAGAAGGGGCAGCCGCGCTAACCCATCAACATTCATGTGGCGCGTTCCTGCCCAATGCATAATAGTCATATTCAATTACTGGAGCTTCAGATCCCAGCGAGCCAACTTCCCCGTGGGTCCTTCATATTCTGCAACCACTTCAGAGAGGCGTGATTGGTGAACACTTTGGAGGGAGTTCCATATAGGAATGGGCAGTAGTGTTTGACAGCTAGCAGGACATCCAAACACTCCTTCTCCGTGACGCTGTAGTTATGCTCAGCTTTTGAAAGCATTTTTGCTAAAGTAAGACATGGGGTGATCAACCCCATGCTCATCTTATTGAGCCAATATAGCTCTACAGCATAGTTAAAAGCATCTGTGTATAACATGAAAGGTTTACTGTAGTCATGGTGGTAGAGTATAGGCCTTCTTTGCAATAGTTCCTTCAGAGTTTCAAAGGCGGCCTTTTGTACAGTACCCCAATGGAAGGGGTGTTCTTAGCCAGGAGGCGGACAAGGGGTTCACTGAGCTGGGCGAATTTTGAGGTAAATTGATAGTAGTACCCATAATACCCAAGAATACCTGGATATCGTGAAGGGTTTTGGGCACAGGCATCTTGCATATTGCTTTGACTTTATCTTGAAGCGGTTTTACTTCATCTTGTGAGATAGCGTGTCCAAGGAAATCCAAATTCCTCTGAAAAAGGTACATTTGAAGGGATTTAATTTGATATTAGATGCCCACAAGAGTTGAAATTACCTCCTTTATATGGGTGAGGTGTTCATTAAAAGTCTTATAGAAAACTGTAATATCCTCGAGATAGATGATGACGCAGCTAAATTTAAGATCCTGCAAGATATGATCCATTGCTCGCTGGAAAGTGGCGGGCGCATTGCACAACCCTTGCGGTAGTTGAGTAGGTTGGAAGAGACCCTCACTGCAAATGAGAGAACATTTATCCTGGTCTTGTGGAGAAAGTCCATTTGCCAATAACCGCTAGCCAGGTCCATGGCTGAAAAGAACTTGGACCCAGAGAGTTGGGCCAAAGAGTTATCAATGAGAGGGATCAGGTAACTATCCTTCTTGGTGAGGCTGTTTAGTCTGCGGTAGTCTAACACTATCTGATGACCTCCATTTTTCTTCTTTATTAAGAAAGCGGGGGTGACCAAGGGCTTTGTGAAGGCACAAGAAATTTAGCATTCAGAAGTTATTTGAGCTCCGTCCGCATCTGTAGCTCCTCAACTTTTGATTTGTGATAGGGCTTAGAGCTAATGGGTTTAGCATCACCAACATCAATAGTATGCATCCACCCCTTCATGTGCCCATAGTCATTGTCAGATTTGGAGAAAATGTCGCTGTAAGCCTCAAGTAAGGTGTGGAATTTCTCCAGCTCAGCTGGAGTCAGTTCATCGGAGATATGAACAGAAGGTAGCGTACATATGGATTGGTCAGCGGGTAAGCCCATATCTGCCATAGACCCAATACAGTGGACTTGCTTGATGTCCATAATGGGTATCAGCAGGCCTTTTCCGATCTCCTGATGCTTTTTTACCACCATATCCTTCTTGGTGAAATTCCACCAGCAAAAGGTTAATAGGCCGATGATAGGTGGGGTCTAACACTCCTGGCAAAACTCTGGGCTCTAAAGGACTAACTCACTCTATGCCAATGAGGTCAGTAAGCAGTTGTGTGGGATTTGCATGGTAATCCTCGTGTCCACTACCCTTTATTCCCACCCTTAATGACCACCTCTTCAGAAGCATATAAAGGAATACCCTCCAGGGCGTCCACTGAGGTAAGTAACAGTTTGGTAAGCCTTCCAGCCGTGGTGTAATGCAGGGATAAAGCGGAGGAGGGATACTCAACGGTGCAAACGTAATCCTTCTTTATTGAGCTCATCATTAGACAAAATCAGAGGAACCTCATAGTTAAGCAGGGACAGATAGCCTGATTCAGGTTTATAACGCCTTCATATTCGAGCATAAGTTGGGTTCCAATGAGCTAATTGTATGTAATATTGGTCAAAGCCATTGCTGGAGCTGACAAGAGAAGCTTCCTAAACTAATGGTCAGAGAAGAATAGGTTCCAAAGGCGTGGGTGTTGTTTGGGCCCGCAGTTCCAAACTATTGAGTGTATTCAAAGTCAGGGGCCAGCTTAAATAACTCTTAATGAGTTTGAGTCACAACGTTCACCAGGGACCCAGTGTCAAGAATAGCTTTAAACCGCGCTCCATTTTATGATAACCTCCTTTTTAGTTAAAGTACCACTCAGGGTGGGGGGAAGAACGAGGACCTCTTTTAAATGAAAAGTGGAGGCGAATCATTTGTCAGTTTCAGGGTATTTCTCCTGGATAGTCTGCAGGGTATGAAAACACTGGGTATATTGGAGAAATGTGGCAATGAGCTGGTCTGTGTCATTGGCAGTGTCAATAATCTCGAATTCCTTATCACTTGCCAAAGATAAGTTTGAATTAGGATCTTAGCCCAATTCACACTCTCCGGGTTCAATTAATCAGGTACCTCCACTTCACCTGGAGCTCCTAAAACACAATGACCAACGTCTTTATCACCCCCTTCAGACTCATCGTCAGAGGGGTTATCAATGCAGGTTAGGGATCCCGTAGAAAGTGGGGTAGGTTCAGGACTTCCCTTATGGGTAGATAAGTCCTGAGGTTGTTCATTCACATTGTTAGCTTTTGGAGGAAAAGTTGAAATTGTCACAGCTCGAGTTTCAACCTTTAAAGCAGGTGGTTTTTGCTGCCTCATGGAGACAGGTTTCTGACTAGAGTTAGCTGAAGGAGAGGTTGAGGGGATAACACCGTAGAGGAGGAGGCTTTAACTTCAACAGCCTTAGGTCGATCAGTGGCAGTGAGCTTCTATGAAACAGGTTGTTTAGATTTTGTTCACTGGTCATTCAACCCATTGTTAGTGGGAGCGATTTGGACCTTAGAAAGGGGTTTAGGCTTAGAAGCCAGTTTTGGGACCACTTGGGAAGGCCGCTCCAAAGAAGAAGATGGGCAAGAAAAAGGGGCGACTGCTTTCACCAACCGCATTTTTTGAACTGAAGACAAGGGGGAGCACTGCCCCATTACCGCCATTATCATCTGATTATCGTTATGGGAAGAGGAAGCAGTGGGTGATGGCAACTCCTCAGGAGCAGGTTTCCTGAGGGAAACAGTCGTAGCATATGCTAAATTGGTCAGCATATATGCTTGGCTCATAGATCCTTGTGTAGGGTCAAGTTCATAGATATCAGCAACTGCTAGTAAGGTATCCTTGATATATCATACAGATTTAAAAGTGCACTTTACAGAAGAGAAATGCTTCACCAAGAGAGACGGGATGCCAAGCCAGCCAAGATAGCCGCAATAGCATCATTAAGAGGAAGCACTTGAGCAAGCAACAAAGGTTGAGCTTTATCATAGAAACGCTCAACAAAAGAGGAGATTGATTCTCCTTCTTGTAAACTAAGGCGCATAAAAGGCTACTTTGTCGCTGTAAATTTGTTTGGAACCAAATTTTTCAAGCAGCGCTTGCTTCAACTCTGCCCAAGTGCTGAGGTTGACCATGGTGGGGACCATTCTTTCTTGAGCTATTATATTCAAGCAGGGAAGAATGTACTTGGTTTTTTTCCATTCAATTGCTCCTTCCATTTCAGATTCATATAATAAAGGAAGGAGGCAATACTGCTCTCACCAGGTATGAACTTGTCTCAAAAAGGGTTTTGTTACAATAGGGCATTGTAGTGAGTGCTGCTCGAGCTTTTAAGTCGAGACAAAGCGCTAGCCAGCTGTTTTTCCATAATAGATAGCTTGGGGTTATTGTCAGCGAAAAGGCTGGAAGGGTTACCACCCCCAACAGCCTCCATATTTTTGAACGTTTTTGTAGTGTACAGATACCCCTGTAGTGAGCGCCACTTGTTGGATTTTTGGCTTTAAAGGAGGCTCGCTGGTGCTTTTTGCCTCAAATCCATCAATAAATGTGAGAGGCTTTTCTCACCACTTATATGAAAATAATTGAAACAAATAAATATTAAAGAGGGTTAATTTTATAGATATTTAATGAGCGCCACGTGGGGGTAAAAGAGAGAGTACACTTAATAAATCAATAAAATTATAAGCAGCGTTGAGGCTCAACATTTGGATAGCTTGGGAATTTCTGAATTAATTAATATAGGATTCTAGCTTATCAAAGCTTGGAAACTCGCTTCACTATGGCTAAATGACTGTTGGGAGTTAATCTTTATTAAACTTACATGTGGTGTAACAATTTAATAATTTTCAGCCAATCCACTTTAGCAAAATTTATTGTACCCTGGGGACCCCTGCCAAGCCTATAAAAGGGGATGGTCCCCTTTCAGTGCTGACTTTGAACTAGTCGTGACTGGGGGAGAAACCTTCAACAGGTTTCCCAGGTTTAAGCACGGAGTCAGGGAAATTTGATTTCCCAACTTGGCACTATTTGCCCAGTTAGTAGACATAATGGTAAAGCCCCAATTTGTGGGGTTCACCCAAGAATTGGCCAGGGTCTTTTGGCTGATAATAACATTATTTTATATGAATAAATCTCATTATCATCAAGGAATTTTAAATGTCTGACATTCCCCCTTTTTAGCTGATTTTTCCCTAAAACATTTTTATTCTAAAGCCTAGAGGGCACATTTCTAACATCCCTCAGCCGACTGCTGTATAAATTCAGTATTGATCCACTCCTTTGCATCACTGAACCATGCTTCATAGGCAAAACCGCACAAGGCCAAGAAACAGTCAAGATACTAGCCTTTGCAGATGACTGCGTGACAAATTTAGCATACAACAATGGTGCCCAACAACTGGAACGCACCCTGGAGGAATATTCCATTGTGAGCAATGCATTGCTCAACAAAAAGAAAGCGGAAAAATTCCTCCTAGTTAAGTACACTAACAACTGGGCCACAACACTCAAACCTCACAGCCCCCATGAAGTAATAACCCACTCATCCTACCCTTCGCATCAGCTCCCTCAACAAGCCCTGTTTGTCACCTTGGGATATGGCTGTAAACATGGGGGTATGCCAATGAGACAAATGAGAACAACCTACTACAGTGGAAGTCCAACCGCATCGCCTCCCAAAAGGGAAGATTTCCAGGACTAACAGGGTGAGTAACAGTCGCCAAATTACTTATCCTCTAGATGTTGTGGATCACAGCTCACACAATCTCCTTCTTACCTACAAAATATACTCAGTCCACTGCACTTGTCCAGGAATAGTTGTGGCCTTGGTACCGGCCACTTGTATGGGTGGTTATACTCTTTGGCCCACACTCCAGTGGATGCATGGGCTAGTAGACTTTGATGTCCACGTCAGCCACATATTGGGTACCTGGATAGAGGAAGTCCTAGCCCCAGACCTCCTACAACAACACTGGTCTAGAGCATCGGGGGCCAACTTTGTGCAGGCTCTTAAATTATCCAACCCACATAACCCGCCCAGCCTGCTCACATACCTTGCAAACCGCCTCATCGCTGTGGTCCCACATGGAACCCCCTCACTTCAAGCGCCTCCTCTGCACCATTTGGCATAGAGGGTGGACCTTCACTCTCACAGGCACTAGTCAGGGATGGTGAAGGCCCAGAGCTCACTTCACGCTAAGGAAACCAGATGACCACCCCCAAAGGGATACATAAGACGTGGCCCCATTCATCACAAGAATTGACTAGCTGGATGCTTTAGACATCCCCTACTGCCTCACAACACAGAAGGCATTATGGAGGCTAACACATCCATTTCTCCAAACAAGAGTAAGAAATAACACCTGGAGTTGCCTCAGAAGAACCTAATAAACAGCAGATTGCTCTAACTCTCTTAATGCAGCGTGTGAAGTGTGTGGAGGGGATGGCACCATGCACCACTGCCTCAAAGCATGCCCCCCATCTAGAGCCATATGGCGGGAAGTTGCCCGTCTGTTTTGAACCCACAATGACCAGGAGCTGTTAATCTTTAAAAGCCTCCTCGCACTACAACTTGAATCCCCAATATCACCCACACTCTGCTCCCTGATAGTCACCATTGCACTGTGGACAATTCACACCGTAGCACTGGATGCCTTCAAGGGAACCGTGCCAACCATCCGTGGTACAATCATCATATTTCACCTAGCCTACTGGAACACTTTCAAGCCTGGCTATACGGATATATGAGGCCGAAGCAACAACAACATATTGAATCATGGCTCCCAGTCTGTTTTCTGCATATGGACCCCTTCCTCAACACCTGATCCATAATAAGGTAAACCCCTTTGGAGTAAGGCGTTCAACCCCCCTATACCTGGCAGTACCAGCTGGCAACAGGGATATCTCGTCTACTCTGGGTTGTTAAACCTCGCTATAATTCACCTCCCCCTATTTCATTATATATATTGGTATTGTCAATCCCCTGGTCGGCTTACCTCGGTTATATAAAAATAGAACAGAACTGGGTCAGGGTATGGTATATTTGGATGATAATTAAATAGAGTATAATCCACTAAAAGTCTGGATCATATGTTAACTAACTTATAATTTCTTAAATTAAGGGTCAGTAAATGCTTTTCAAATATCTGATGGTGGATTTATGAGAAATAATCTGCCAAGGAATACCATTAACGAGGCAAGGGTAGTGGTGAGATTTAGAAGGCATTTATGGGTAACACTGCCGTGATCAATCTCATATGGTTTGTCAAGCCCAAATCTAAACACCATCCACATAAAGTATTAATCTTCCTTTGATAAATATTTTAATTTAAATTCAGTTAACAGACATTTTTGAACAGAACCCTATGATTACTAATTTGGAGCCCTAACCTGAAGATATGGAAACATTATTTTATTTCATACTTAGAATTATTAATATAAAATCTTTACACAGTACATTAACTATCAACCTCCCTCACCCTCCACTATATTAGAATAATAGTTTACTCTTTAAACTGACTTCCTTAATTATTAAAATTAATTTCTATTATCTCCTTTTCGTTTTGATATCAATCTCAGGTTTTACCATATTTTATTAAAATATATTAAATGTAGTTTTACAAGGGGATGAGACTAACAAACCAAGTAAACTTTTTTACAAAATATTAAATTGAACCTTATTGAGTGGAACTTTAGTTGATAAAATTTTTTTCAATATTTTTGTGGCATATTTTTGGTTATGTCCAGCAAAGGTTTGGATTTTAATTTATAGCTTATTCTTATCACTAAATATCCTTAGAAAGCACCCCATTATGTTTGGGAAGGAAGGACTTGAATATTTACCTCCAGAATAGTAGTTAGACATAATACCGCCCATGGCACCTGTTGGGACTTTAACCAAGACAGATTCCTCCCATAGCTTCTGAAATTAGGATCTGATTATTAGGGTACAATGGCTAATAGGTTGCCTGGTGTTTTAGATGAGGCAATGACTGGTGCACCTAGTCACTCCTCGACCAGTATAATGAGGGTAAACAACCCACAGACTGCTGGAGGTACTGGCGACCAGCTCACTGTGGATGGAGGTGAATGTGGCCTTTTTCAGGTGAGGGTGAGAAAAGAAATTTTCAGCAGAGTCAGGACGATGTCATGAAATATAACTATTTGATTTTTGAGTTTATAGAATTTTTAGATAAATATGATGATGACACCAAAATTCCTTATTAAAATTGACCCCATTTTATACCTTTTGGAGTCCAAAAATAATCTGATTTCCAACAGCGATGAAACAATGAGTGAATCAAATTATGTCAATGAAAGCTTTTGAGGTTCAAATGTTAATATAACAAAATCTGGCAATCATCAAATTTCCATAGTGACTTGAAGCCACGATGTGAGGCACACTGTAGGAGCGCCATCGCTTAACCTGAAGTTGGGACAAGGATTACCAAATAGGTAATTAAACATTATCAAAAGAGAGCACAATGAGCCAACACCCAGAAGTGGGGACTACTATAAAGGCCCCAGAACATCCAGGTTCAGAGATGAACACCGCAAGATGAAGCTTGAGGTTACAATAATTAGCTCAAATGGATGCAGATACAAATTACAGCATTTAGAAGACGTCTGACTTAAGGATCCTGAAAATCCTCATAATGAACCCTGAATTCTTAATTATTTTTCAATATCACATTTATTTCATATCTTGAATTTCCTATGAAGTAGAAATAATTCACCTTTTATATTAATAAACCTTTTATACAAAATCTTATGTTTCTCCTTTTGTTTGCACTTTTGTTGTATAAAGTGTGGTAATTGCTAGTAACCACTATAGGATTGACCAAATTGGGAAAAGGCACTGTTTTTGAAGATACCTTGGTGCTGATAATGCCAAGGAAGATATTTGAAGGTTAATATTGTGTCCTGAGGGATAACGTATGTTAAAAATGTCAAAGAATGTCAAGGAGTTTGCCATGGCGTGAACAGTTTTATCAAGCGATCAATGCTACAAGGGGTTGCATCAAAGGAGGATTTGCTTAGTAATAACGATTGTAATTTTAGCAAAGGTTGTCTGGTGCCTAATCTGCGCGGATTAGACCCTAAGAAGAAGATCAGCCTCTAAAGTTCTGTGAGCTGGGCCCAGCGTGCTGACTACTGGTTACAATTATATTAAATGATATATATCCAATTTGTGCTCTTCATTTTTTAGGTTGAACTGTTTCAAATAAATCCACAGGATCTGGAAGTATTGGGAACAATCTTTAACAGCAATTAATAATAATTAGCAATGACTGTTGCTTAGGATAATTCATGAATCTAATTTGATCATATATTAAAATTTACCAGTGACTAAGAATATACAAAATTGACATAATTTTATTATTGATCTATTAATGTTGAATCAGCGGATTGCCATTCAACAACTCAAGTGTTTGCAATGACCAGTGACTGATACCAAGGATAATTAGAACAAGGATTGACCAGTGACTTATGCCAAGTAAAACATGCCAGCTTTTAATGCTGAGGGTTCTGATAGAAGGGCATTCTTTTGACTAGGGTTCAGAATTACTGGTGATTTAGGCTGAGGATATGTAATGAGATAAAAATAATGATTTATCTACAATTGACTGCCTATTGATGCTAAGGATGAATTAAATTAGTATCTGACATATAATTGTGAAGTTTAGAGGGAAAAGTTGCCAGCAGAGGGTGCTGATGATAGGTTGGGTTGCCAGAAATAAGTGCCAATTATTGGTGAAGGTGGGTAGCGGATTACCATGAAAACGCCATAATAAAAAATAGTTTTTGTTCACTCAAAATAAAGATCTTTTTTTAGCCTAATCTTACTATATTTAAAGTGGATGTAGGTCAGCTTGGCTTATGAAGGTAGGTCTGAAGACCCTAAGGTAAGGTGCTATGTTTGCACTTAGGGAGTGGTCAGAGCTACCAACTCTAATACCTGGAGCTGCAATGAAGCCCCACGGGACTTTACAATTGTCAGACACAATAAGGGACTAAAAGGGATCAACCTTGAGGGGAATTTTGGCACAGGAGTCAGGCCGCCCAAGAAGAAGGAAGAGTTCTCTGTGTGCTTTCCGAGGGGTGTTAATTAGCCTAAGATAAAGTTGTTAGTCTGCTGGGTTGGACTTTTTACTGCAGACTTGTACTGAAAGATAGCTAATGAAGGTGAAACAGAAAGGGTCAACAGGTATCATACAGTTGGCCTGACACACTAATGGAGATCAAGTTTTTTGGATAGCTAGTTTTGCAATACTGATGCTCACTATATGAGGCTCTTTTAGTGTGCTTTAATAACTGGAGGTATGGTTAAGAGATGGCGCAAGCCACTGGATTTTGTTTTTGGGGGGATGCCAGCAAGCATAATCTTTGCCCCCAACTATCAAGATCCAGAGCCACTTGGAGGAGGGGAAGTGGTGCCACAAATCTTTCTCCCATCGCACCAATGATGTTCTAACCTGCCAAGGATGCAGGAGCCGTGCTGAGGAATACTATCTGGTTAAGTTGGGAGATGTGTTGGGATTCTAATTAAGAAAGATTCCTCCCATAGTTTCTAAAATTAGGGATTTTATAATTGGCATGATGGCCATTTGCTTACCTGTTTTCAATGATATATTTAAGATTAAGTTGCCAACTTGTGCTCCCTAATTGGTTGGGGTGATATTTCTCAAGAAATCCACCAGATCTGGAAGTATCAGGGGAAATCTCTTATAGCAATTAGTAATTCAATTATTAGTGACTGAAGCTGAGAATTAACTAATATAGTTTATATAAATCATTTATTAGGATTTACTGGCGACTTATATCAAGAATAAATGACATTATTCTATCATTAATTTATTGAGGGTTTCCCACCAGATTGCCATTTGATGCCAAAGTGTTTATAATTACTGGCACTGATGCCAATGATAATCAGATCAAGGGTTGAATAGTGACTGATGCCAAGGATAATCATATTGCTGGCTTTGAATGCTGAGAGTTCCAATAGAAGGCCATTAAATTGACTATGATTTAGAATTACCAGAAATTTAGGCTGAGGGTATTCCTTTTGGATTAAGTTATTTCTTATTTAGGATTAGCTAGCAATTATTTCCGAAGATGAATCATATTTTTATCTGGTATTCAATTATGAAGAAATAAATGGAACGGTTGCTAGCATAGTTGCTGATAATAGGTTAGGTTGCCAGAAATAAGTACCAATTATTGTTGATAGGTGGGCAGCAGATTTCCAAGAAATGTTAAATATACTTAGTTTAAATTCTCTCTAAGTAAAGATCTTCTCTTTTGCCACATTCACTAGAAATTAAAGTGGATGTAGGTATCTTAGCTTATGGGGTAGAACTGATGACCCCTAAGTTTAGGTGCTGGATTAGTGTACCTAGGGACTTGTTGGTGCTACCAACTCTAGTACCTAGAGCTGCAAGGAATCCCCATGAGGACTTACTCAATTGGTTGACACATGGGACTGATAGGGATTAACCTCAAGGGGAATGGTAGCACAGAAGCTGGCTTTCTGGGAAGAGAAAATAGTTTGCAGTGTGGCTTCCATGGGGGGTTAATCAGCCCAAGGTGAAGTTTTTAGTCTTCTAGGTTGAGGAGTTTCACTGCAGACTTGTAGTAAAAGGTGGCTGATGAAGGAAAAACAGCAAGGGTCAACAGTCATTTTACTGTTGGACTGGCACACTAGTGGAATCTCTAATATAGCCATTGAGATTTTGATAAGACTGGATAATAAGCTCCAAATAGCTGCGGCGGATTGGATAATGTTGATCAAAACTGAGTAATAGCATAACAGTAGTGATATTGCCTCGAAATAAGGCGATAAGGCGATCCCAAGCTCAGGATATATATTAATTAGGTCACCTTCAAATAAGAAACAAGGCGATGCCAAATAGTGACAAGTATTTAGTAGATCACCTCAAACTAAGGCAATAGCAAATTTAAGAATAACAGACTCTGCCAGAGGCTCTCAGTTACGAGGATGAACCAAAGAGGATACACCGGAAAAGAATAGCCTAAGCAAAAGGGTCAGAATTGACTAAAGTCATGGATATGTAAGTATGAAGAGAAGACTAGAGAGGAAGGTTTTTTATTAAAGAAGAAGTGGGAATTACAAGCTTACAGAATCTGCTAATATATTAAATAAAATAAAGTGGTGTTGTCAAAGCTAGTGCTTTATATTATAATAATTTATTAAGTTCCTTTCATGGACCAACAATCTTCATATTATTCATCCATTGCTCAGTAGGCTCAACCCTGTGCAATTTTTACAGCAAATATTAACCCTATCGCCAATTTAATAACAGTGGTGCCCAAAACAGGGCCCATTGATCAACCACAAAAAATAATAAAAATAAAAACTCTCCATTTTCCAGCAATGTTGCATCAGGCCTAATTGATGGGAAATCCTCTAGCACACCATGCCAGCTGAATATGCAGAAATTATACTTGCTTTGGACGCGGTGTACAAAAAACAGGATGAGCTCCTTTAGGAGTTAACAACGTATTGAACCAGCTCAACAACACATTTAGTCAAATATGAATCCTTGGACAACAAAACAGGCAATTTGTTAATTGTCTAGAAGACACTACTAAATGACTAAATTTCATTTTGTGCAGGAATCCATCTTTTTTGTTGCTTTATGGTGCTTAGATGGTGCTGGATTCCAGAATAATTTTATTAATAAAAAAGGTTAGAAACACTAATAAATAAAAAGTTGGTTTTTATAATTTTATTAGTGTTGCCGCGCAGGGGAAAAAACGAACCATCTCAATATCTGACCAGTCAGTATTTAATTTGTATTGATGATTGAAGAAAATTTAATGATAGTCAGAACAGGTTGTTACCATCTGAATAAGGAATATAGTAAATCTGACTATGAAGCTCGTAAAACTCATGGCATTTGGCTAAACAACCAATGGGGAATTAATATTTGGCCAAGAGTATATGTGGGGTAACGATTTTATGAATTTCAGCCAATCCCCATTTGATAAATTTATTGCACCTTGGGGGACCCCCGCCAAGCCTATAAAAGGGGGTGGTCCCTGCATAGGTGCTTGAATGGAACTGGTTGTGGATGGGGTGTACCATCCTATGGACGCCCCAGGGTCCACCTCATGGTCAGAGTAATACAACTGTTCAATCTCATGTTTTTGCCATGAAGGATTCGAAATTGTGTTACTCCAATTTACAGGGTTCCACCAAGAATTGGCCTGGTTCTTTTGGCCAATATCAGCGTTAGTATTATTTATTTATTTGAGTATCATTGCAAACTTGCAAATGACTGACATTTCCCCTTTTATGCTGATTTCAACCCAAACATTCCTCTTTTGCAGCTGGGAGGGCAAATGTCTGACATCACCCCCCTCAAGAATGTTGGGGGGAGAATAGGGCCATAAGAATCGGCCATGCACTCAATTGATGGTATATCTGCAGCCAAGGATTTTTATGAAGTACTCAATGCCTCTTTTGTAGGTGATGGTGAAAGGACCCTCCCAAGTTAATCCTAGCTTACCGCTTCTAGGAGTGATGCAGTTATGGCAGCATAATACCATTTCAGACACTTGGAATGTAGGTAGGGGGTTTGGAACTCTCTGGCAGCCTGCCCTTCTTTAGTCAACGTTTTTTCTAAATTAATTATAGCCTCCGATTTAAGTTGAATCATCGCTGAGCCAATATTCTCATGGCTTTCTTAGGTTCCTCAACTCTAGAGAAGAATACATCTTTAGCTAAGAGGGCAGATATTACGGGTTTCCACACATACAAGACTTGAAATGGGGACAATTTCGAAATTTAGTGATAACTAATATGGTAGGCCATAGGAGCACTGGGTAAGAATTGAACCAGTGAAGTGGATCAGAAGAGGCCATTCTTTCATAGAATGGAAACTAAGGTTTCATTTGCTCTCACCACTGTCCCATTTGTAGATGGATTATACAGAGCCAAGAAAAGTTGTTGGGCTTCCATAGACGCAGCCAAGATTTTGACTACTCTGGAGGTGAAGTTAATACCATTATCACAGAGTAGTACTAGGGTTAGCTTGACGAGAAAAAAGTTTTGATGTAAGAACGTGGCTGTGGCCTTGGCCATTTGGGCAGGGAGAGCCACGACTTCAACCCACTTAGTAAAGTGGTCATCGTCTACTAAAATAAATTAGTTTCCCACCAGTAGTTTGTGGGAGGGGCTCAACTACGTCTAAGCTGATGGAGTGGAACAATTGTTGAGGGGTAGTTGGTTAATATTGGTATCTAGTTTTAAAATTGGATTGAATCTTAAACGTGAGGCAAGCATTCAAGACTTTAACAATGTTTTCCATAATCCTGTAAGGAGAATGTCTATAACGCTCCTGTTCCCAGCGTGGTAGTGCTTGGTGCACAGGGCCAACGCCAGGGAACTACTCATTAATACAAAAGGTACTAGAGCCCAGCAGAGGGTGCTGAAGCAACAATAACTTTAGAAGAGGAGTGCGATCTTTATAGTAAATACCCAACCAAAAGCGACGCGGTGCATAAGGGGAGAAGGGGTAAACTCCCCAGGTTGTAGGGAACCTAGGAGAACCAACGGTGCATTAGGTGTTAACCTAATCATAATTAAAATGGAATGGCTAACATAGCATGAGACCTCCTTGAGGAGGTCCGCACACAGGATCATCCAAGATAACTTTAAAAAATGGGAAAATGGGAAATTTTATTGAGAAAAGTTGACCAACAAGGAATATTGGTCACGAAAATCAAATTTGAACATCAGCAGAGTAATTTGGGGTCTGCCAAAGCAGTCCTAAGCACTGATTCACCAAATAGGAAAACATTCCCATTTAATTTAGTAGAATACACAGAAACTTACTTTACTTGAGTAATTGATTGAATTTGTACCCTACCCAAATGTGTAATTTTATAAATGTAACGGGTTTTAAACCACCATTCCTCAATTAGCAGAATTTAACTGTCCTCATTAATTGAATAATAATTCCGTTTTTAACGCCTGGGCCAATTCAAGGGGCTGGGCGTTATGCACCTCACTAGTACCAACCTGGGAATATTTGGCTTGTACCTAGAGTTGGTCTAATGTGTGCTTGAGGTCAAGAAGGGCCTGAAGTTTCACCTTCAGGGCCTTCTGCCACCCAGCCTTATCCTTGGGGCTGTGCCCACTATCATGTCATTTTAACCATTACATTACCCTCTCCTCCCAATGGGGCTCAACCCCCTCCAGGGCTTGCGCCAGGGAAAAGTTATTGTCGGATGGGGCCAACTTCATTGCAGCAACAGTTGGTTTGGTTGAGATCCAGCGGCCTGGGGGAAACGCTTATTGAAAGCTTCAATCATGTCTAGGTCTTGGGCATGCACACAGTCACGCGCAGGTACCCAACTGTTCTCTGCAGCGTCAAAGCCCTTCCAGGATACCAGGTACTCAAGTCTTTTTTTAACATGGCGGGAGGCTACTATTTCCTCCACTTCCCACTCTGGGGCCCCATCCATGAGATAGGCCTCAGGAGTCTCTGGTGGGGGTTTTAAACAACATCAATTTGCTCTCATGAAAGACAGAGAAGATCCAAAATGAAGAGGGAAGATCCAACTGGTATGAGGCATGGCCGACTTTTCTAACAACGCGGTAAGGGCCAATCCTCTTTGGTTCCAGCTTTTTGCGTGGCTGCTTGATAGGAATGTTACAGCACCAAGCATCACGAGATCCCCTTCCTTGTATGCGGGACCCGCTAGGCGCTTCCCATCAGCGTTCTCCTTATACACTTGCATTGCCGCCTTCAAGCTTGTGGAAACTCCCTGGTGAACCTTCTTGATAGTCTTGGCAGAGTCCACCACCGCTTCAACTTTTGGATCCACAGCTGGGCTCCATGTTAAAGGCAGGGTTGAACCCATAGTTGGCGAAAAAAGGGGAACAACTGATAGAAGAATGCAAAGTGTTATTGTAGCTAAATTGGGCCATAGGAAGGTGAGAAACCCAATCTGAATGATCCGCGGCGGTGAAACACCGCAGAAACTGTTCTAAGAACTCGTTCACTAGTTCAGTCTGCCCATCTGATTAGGAGTGATAGGCAGTTGAACGGCAGGGGCGAGTTTGAAGAGTCTTACACAACTCTTTCCAAAAGAAAGGTAAACTGGGGTCCCCGGTCACTGATAATTTCTTAAGGACCCCATGGAGCGCAAACACATGAGTGACGAAGAACCTAGCCATCTCAGCCGTGGTTATTGTCATTCTGAAAGGAATAAAGTGGGCAAACTACGTAAAAAAGGTCCACCACCACCATGATGGTATCATAGTCATCAGAGGCAGGTAACTCCACAATGAAATCCACCGATAGAGATGTCCAGGGCCCTTCAGCCTTTTATACTGGTACCAACAACCCAACTAAAGGTTGACGATTTGGTTTCATTTGATTGCAGATTAAGCACTCTTTACAATACCGTCCCACTTGATCAGGCAAGCGCTTCTAATTGTAGGTGCGTCGTATCATCTTCAAGGTCTTTGCTTTCTCAGGATGACTAATGGTGATTCCATCATGATGGTCCCAGATGATTTCCAGGCGCAGTAGTCCAGCAGAAACTCATAGGCGCCACTGAACCACACCATCTCATCCTTCACGTGATAATCCCTGGATAAGTCCCCCCCCAATATAGAGTGCTCTTAGCAAGTACCATAGTATATTTGGCTGACAGCGGCTGAGAAAGTACTACCCTTCTGTACATACTGTATTCCTCCGCATTCTCCAGAGGTGCCAGCGCTGGCGTGTTGGCCGTGGGAGCGGGAATTTGAGATGAAATCTTACCAGGCGGAATCATCAACTGGGTGTTATAAACCTCTACCTCCTTTGGATCAGGAGCTAAAGCAGGGTTGCGACTCAAAGCATCCGCTAAACCATTCTCCTTGCCCTTTGTGAGCTCATAAGAAAATGCAAATTGGGAAAGGGTCTCATGCCAACGGGTCTTCTGTGGGGTTAGGAAATGAGGGGCGCGGTAGTACAGCAAGGCACAGTGATCTGTACTTAAATGGAAAGGTTGGGAGGAGCCATGCAAGCAATGACATCAATAAGTCAGCGCCTCCACCACTGCTAGTAGTTCTTTGTCATAAACGGCGTAATTTAACTCAGAAAGAGACATTTTTCCTAGAAAAATATTCTACTGGATGCTCAATCCCATCTTCACCTACTTGTAACAAGGCAGCCGCTATGGCGAAATTTGAAACATAAGTAGACATAATGAACTCTTTATTGGGGTTGACATGGCGAAGGACCGACGTGGCAACAGGGTGCACTTCACTGCTTGGAAAGCATCCTCCAAAACGGGGTACCACTGAAGCACCTTTGCATCGCTAGCCTTATATAAGGGTGCTGTCACATTGGAAAGATTGGGCATGAACTTCTTGAGGAACATACACGTCCCCAAAAAGCCCCTCAATTCCTTGACTGAAGTGGTGTTGTGCCACTCACGAATAGCCTTCTCCTTGTCTGGAGTTATCATGTGTCCTTGGTCAAAAACGACGTTGCCCAGAAAAGTGACCTAAGACTTGAAGAATTCACACTTGCTGATCTTTGGCGTAAGGCGGGATGCCCTTAACCTCTCCACCACTTGCCAAAGATGTACCACATGGATCTCATGATCAGGGGAAACACCAGGATATCGTCCATGTAGGCAACCGCGCATACCCCTAAAAATTCCCCAACGCTGCATCAATGCGGCGTTGAAAGATAGCAGGGGAATTCTTAAGCCCAAAGGGCATGACCCAAAACTGGAAAATCCCTAATATGGTACGGAATGCGGTTAACAACTCTTGTTCCTTTTTAATCCTAATCTGATTGAACGCATTGAGGCAATCCAGCTTGGAAAAGACCTTAGTCTTCTCCACATAGCGCAAAATCTGAAAATTCAAAGGGATGGGATGTAGATCTGGTACTGTGACATTGTTGAGGTCCCATAGTCTACGCTTGAACATAGAATACCATCAGCCTTCTGAAAAAAGAGAGGTGGAGAGCATACAGGGGGGGTACGCTGAGAAATTGCGCCTTTGGCTAACTGCTCCTTCACCCACACACCTAACGCCTCTTCCTCCCAGACAGTCAATGGGTAAATGGGAGAAGATATACGCACCAGGTCCACAGTGAGCTTGAACTCATAATCAAACTCAGAGTGATCAGGTAATGCGTTTGCTGATGATGCATCAAATGAAGATTCCAAACCCTCCAAACAAGAAGGTAGAGAAATCTCCTCGGTGGGCTTCAGTATAAGGGCAAGGCTAAGGGTGTGAAGGTGGGGCCAGTGGGACAATTTTCCCTGAACGTTAGCCTCAGACAAAGGAACAACTAGTGCGACCATTCTTTAATGTAAAGGATAGGGTATTCTCTTTCAAGTTGGTTTTGACGTCAAACTTCCGCCACCACTCCACCCCCAAAATGATAGGGAACAAGAGGTTCTTGATAGATTGGAAGTTATCGGACAAGTGGTACTTGTCAACCTGATAGTCCACTGTCCCCATAATCTTCAGGGTGGGAATACCTTGGGACGCCCCTCCCATAACCATACCACCTGGAAAGTAACTCAGCTCAAGGTAGTCAGCTAGGCTTTGGTTCATTAAGCTTTCAAAGGCGCCAGTATCCACCAGAATGATGGTGCTGAATTTCCCTAAAGGGGAGGAAAGGGTAGCAATAAAGAAAAACCCTGAATGGTCTTTATTTATAGCAGAAAACGCCAGTAAATCACCACAAAACTCTTCATCTGGCATTAACATGTCACCCTGATATGCGTTTGAATCAAAGAATGGAGAGGGATATCTGGCCACTCTTACTACTGAGGCCACATATCCCATCATATCTTCAGCATGGGCATAAACATTGTTGTATTGTAAGAGCAGCTCCTTTTCAACTTACTGAGTGCTGAAAATCATGAAAGAGTTCAAACGGGGATTTTCAGGGGTGATTTGATACATCAGAGTAGGTTTGATATCTGAGCCATGAGAGAGCAAATATGGTTCAGAGGTATATACCAGGTTTCCATTATAAAACGCGTTTTTAGACATGAACAACCCTATTACCATAACAGCAACGGAATGCCTGACGTTATCCAAGGCCAACACCCCCAAGCCCATCTGCATCAATTCCGCTGGCATCGTCTGATCGCGCTGTTGAAGTAAAACCCATTTGTTTAAATTGAATTTTGTAAATTTCAGCGGAAAGTCAGGGAATCATGACTTTCAGACCCAGAAGCATCCGTATCCACCAGGTACGAGCACAAGGGGTGGAAACTTTCCAGTTGGAGGCAGCCAAAATAATGTTGAAGTGCTCCAACCTTCAGAAAAAAAGGAAAAAGCGGTGTGGCTGACCATAGCCAAAGCCCACAGCTGGCGCTCACCGTTTACATTTTGGGAAAGTCCCACACGGAAAAAGTTTCTGCACATTAAATAAAGTGGGTGGTCAACTAATGTAAAGAGAGTGTCTATAACGCTCCTGTTCCAAGCGTGGTATTACTTGGTGAACTGGGCCAACGCCAGGGAACTATTCATTAATACAAAAGGTACTAGAGCCCAGCAGAGGTTGCTGGAGTAATAAATAACTTAAGAAGAGGAGTGCAATCTTTATAGTAAATAAAAAACCAAAAGTGACGCAGTGCACAAGGGGAGAAGAGGTAAACACCCCAAGTTGGAGGGAACCTGGGCGAACCATGGTGCACTAGGGATAACTTAATCATATTTAAAATGGAATGGCTAATGTAGTGCGAGACCTCCTCAAAGAGGTCCGCACACAGGATCATCCAAGATAACATTAAAAAATGGGAAAACGGGAAATTTTATTGAGAAAAGTCGACCAACAAGGAATGTTGGTCACGAAAATTAAATTTAAACATCAGAGGGGTAATTTAGGCTTTGCCAAAGCGGTCCTAAGCACAGATCAACCAATAGGAAAACACTACCATCTGAGTTGGTAGAATACACCGGAACTGACTTCACTTGAGTAATTGATTGAAGTTGTACCCTACCCAAATATGTAATTTCATAAATGGAATGGGTTTCAAACCCCCGTTCCTCATTCAACTGAATTGGACCATCCTCATTAATTGAATAACATGTCCATTTTAACACCTGAGCTGACGCAAGGGTCTGGGCTTTATGCACCTCACTAGTACCAACCTGGGAATATTTGGCTTGTACCCAGTTTTGGTCTAATGTGTGCTTGAGGTCAGGGAGGGCCTGAATTTTTGCCTTCTGCGCCTCCTGCCACCCAGCCTTAACCTTGGGGTTATTGAAAATAATTATGTCATTTAACCATGACAAATCCCTTCCCAATAGTACCAATCCTTAATCCACTCATAGGATTTCTTTGCTCCTCCATGAATTAGGGTTTATTGAGCTTCTAGGATAGCAAGTACACGTTCCAAGGACTGAAGGTAAGACAGCCATTTTGCCCCACCTGCTTAAACAAACTTTCACTCTTCACTTTGGTGTTATGAGAGTGGTGGGCTAACATTTTCTTTACAGGCTCATCCTTATCCTCCCATTCATTGGGGGTCATTAAAAGATCATATAATCTTTCCGCCTCACTATTATCCAAGTGAAGGATGGGAAACCTAGTTAACCCATCAACATACATGTGACTTGTTCCAGCCCGGTTTCAATCTTCATGTTATAAGGCTGGAGCTTTAGAGCCCAGCGATCTAACTGGACAGTAGGATCTTTCATGTTCTGTAACCATTTTAGGGAACTTTGGTCAGTAATCACAGTGAAGGTGGTTCCATATAGGAAAGGGCGGTAGTGCTTTACAGCTAACAGAACAGCAAGGCACTCCTTCTCTGTTGCACTGTAGTTGTGTTATGCCTTTGATAGTATCTTATTAGAACAGGATACAGTATGATATACACCGTTTTCATCCAATTGGGCTAATATGGCCCCAATGACATAGTCCAAAGCATCAGTAAAAGATAAAGAGTTTAGTATAATCTGGGTGCCATAGGATAGATCATTGTTGTAGCAGTTGCTTTAGCATCTCAAAAGCGGCCTTCTGATCCGCACCCCACTGAAAAGGAGCGTTCTTGGTCAATAGGCGGACAAGAGGCTCGCTGAGCTGGGCAAACTTGGGGATGAATTGATGATAATACCCCGTCATCCCTAGGAATACTTGAATATCCCATAAATTTTTAGGGGGAGGCATTTTTGCAATCGCTTCAACCTTATATTATATAGGTTGGATTCCCTCTTGAGAAATGGATTGGCCAAGGAAATCCACTTTCCTTTGTAAAAAGGTATATTTTGAAGGTTTTAACTTGATATTTGACTCACGTAGCAGTTGAAACACCTCCTTCAGTTGACCAAGATGTTTGTTAAAAGTTTTTGAAAATACAGTGAGCCATCGAGATAGTATATGACGCAACTTAACTTTAAGTCATGCATAATATGGTCCATAGCACGCTGGAAAGTTGCAGGTGCATTGCACAACCCTTGAGGTAATTGAGTGGGTTGAAAGAGACCCTTACTGAAGATGAGAGCGCATTTCTCCTGGTCTTTGGGAGAAAGGTCCATTTGCCAATAGCCGCTAGCCAAGTCCATGGCGGAGAAGAAGTTAGAGCCAGAAAGTTGGGCCAGGGCATCATCAATGCGGGAGATTAGATAGCTATACTTCTTCTTGAGGTTATTTAGATTTCAATAGTCCATGACTATTTGATGACCTCTGTTCTTCTTTTTAACTATCAAAAAGGGGGAAGACCAAGGACTTTTTGATGGAACTAGTAACCCCATATCTAGTAACTGCTGGAGCTCCGTCCTCATTTGCTGTTCCTCCACCTTTGATTTGTGTCATCACTACAGTTCTTTGGACTGGCGCCAGGGTTTGTGGTGGCTCGAAGCTGGAAAATTTGGAAAGAGCAATAAAAAGGAAATGGGAAAATTGGTTTAGAATACTAAATACTTCTATTAAGCTAAAAGGCTTTTGATGTTTATAGGGTGCATTGAGACTTGGTGCCTACAGGATCGTCGGGGCCTCATCCATTCAGGATCTTTACTGATCATCTGGAATGGCCTCTCGTGGGCGTCCTCAATGGATAGCGTTGCTCACCTGACTGAATGGGTGGAAACGCTGCCCAACATGACTCAAAAATAGGGGAAGAGGATTTTGAAATAGATTTAACTCGAGTAGGTTTGACGACTGATTTGGCACAGCCTGATCAGAAGAAGGGAATTTGATTCAATTTTTTTTTCTCAAATTCCACCTATGTCCCCCTCAAGATCCTGTCGGAGGGGGATATTTGGCCGTAGGAACTGACCATGCACCCAATTTACTACAGTACCTTGATTGATGTCAGTAATGGAGTACTCAGGCTTCATCTTATGAATGACTTTGTAGGGTCCAGACCAAAGTACGTCAAGCTTTTTCTTTCAGCCTTCAGGTCGATGATGATAAAAGAGAACAAGGTCACCTAATTGAAAATCTGGTAAGGAAGTTGTCCGAGGTTATATCAGGATGTTTATCTTCCAGTGGTGGTGATTATGCCTTAAGTAGCTTGGGCTTATAGCCAGATAATTTCATCAGTTAGAGCCCTCATAGTTAATTCAGAGTTCTCAGGGGTGGAGGCTTTAAGCAGGGGCTGGACGCTACTTGGTAGCCAAGGTGCCCGCCCATATAGGGCTTCGAATGGGGACATCTTGATGACATGGTGATAGCTTACCCTGTAGGCAAGCAAGGCGCTGGGTAGATAATGGTTTCAATGGGCATGGTCTGAGGTGGCCATCTTCCATAGGATGGAAACAAGAGTTCCATTAGCACGTTCTACCGCCCCATTAGTAGATGGGTGGTAGAGGGCAGCGAAACTCTGAGTGTGCCAAATAATGAAGTTAGTTCTTGTACTACCTGGGAGGTGAAGTTACATCCATTGTCCAAAAGTAAGGTCTGGGGGCACCCATGCTGGGTGAAAATGGAGTGAACAAGAAAAAGGGCGGTAGCCTTAGCAGTGGCAGCAGGGACTGAGATCACCTCGACCCACTTAGTTAAGTGGTCTACAGCTAGGATAATATACTTGTGGCCATGCAATCCTGTGGGAAGGGGACCTATTACGTCGATGCTAATGACATTGAAGGGCTTGGTCGGGGCAACGACTGATTGCTGAAATTGAGGGTTGGCTCAGTCTTGAGATTGGCAGGTCATACAAGCTTCCAAAACCTCTTGGATGGTTTCTACCATTTGGTCCCAGTAGCATTGAGACTTCAGCCATTTGTGAGTCTTCTTAACCGCCCCGTGTCCCATAGTAGAATGGCCTTCCAGGATGACATTGGTTTGAGAGGCAGGGTGGATATAGGGAAGCCACTTGTTGACTTTCTTGTAGAGTAGCCCATATTTGATTGCGTGTTTTGAGTCATTTGGCGGAGTTAGGCCTGAACCTCAGGAGGTTCCAGTTCCCATTGTTCAGGCTTTCCTATTAGGTCATAGAGCTGATCTTCCTTAGGGGCCAAAACCACTAATACTGGCATCTTGGAGAGGCCGTCAGAATTCTAGTGTATTGGGCCTGCGCGGTGGATGATGGTGAAATCATAGCTTTGCAGTTGTAGAGCCCACCTGGCTAGCCAACCATCAGGGTCTTTCATTTGTTGAAGCCACCGGAGCAAAGAGTGGGCCTGTAATAATAGTAAAATGAGTACCGTAGAGGTAAGTCCAGAAATGTTTGATGCTAAAAGGATGGCTAGACATTCCCTCTCAGTGGCGCTGTAGTTCCGCTCAGCCTTACTTAGCATCTTACTAAAATAAGCCATGGGGTGATCGACCTGTTCATCATCATGTTGAGCCAGGATAGCCCCAATGGCGACGTCGCTTGCATCTGTGAACAATAAGAAGGGTTGGTCAAAGCGATGATGAACTAGAACAAGTTTAGTATATAAGGCCGTACGTAAAGCGTTAAAAGCCTGTTCCTGTTCAGGCCGGCACTCAAATGGTATGTTCTTTTGCAGGAGATAGAATAGTGGCTCAGTTAGGTCAGAAAACTGTGGAATAGGCTGATGATAATAGTCCATCATGCCAAGAAATACTTGAATATATCGTAAGCTTTGGGGGCTGTGTCATCTTTTCTATGGTGTTGGCTTTGTTGGGTATAGGATGGATGCCACGCTTAGAGACCTTGTGTTCTAGAAACTCTAGCTCAGGCTGGAAGAAAGAGCACTTTGAGAGCTTGAGCTTGACGGAGGCCTTCCTGAGATGTTCAAAGACTTCCTTGAGATAATCTATATGTCCATTAAAAGTTTGTGAGAAAACGGTGATGTTGTCCATGTAGAAGAGGACGCATGAGAGCTTCAAGTCCCCAAGAATCCCATCCATGGCACGCTGGAACGTGGCTGGGGCGTTACAGAGGCTTTGGGGCATCCAGGTGGACTCAAATAGCCCCTCATTTGCGATTAGGGCACACTTGGCTCGGTCTTCTGGGATGAGCTCGACCTGAACATATCTGCTGGCGAGGTCCATGGCTGAGAAGTACTGGGAACTGGCAAGCAGATGGAGAGAATTGTCAATCCAGGAAGAGGATAACTGTCCTTCTTGATGATGGAGTTAAATCGCTGATAATTCATCACCACCCGGTGCTTGTTATCCTTCTTTCAGACCAGCAGAAAGGGGAGTCTCAAGGACTATGTGATGGGTTTAAGAGCCCACTGTCGAGTAGCAGTTTAAGTTCCACTATAACCTGGGCCTCTTCAACCTTGCTCTTTTAGTAAGGCCAGGAATGAAAAGGGGGAGCATCCCCGGTTTCTATGTGGTGAAGGACTCCGCTCATTCTTACAAAATCATAAGTTGAAGTTGAGGATAGGTCCAAGTATTCCTCCAACAGCTCCTGAACCTTGTGTCGCTGTTTGTCAGAGAGGTCCTTTCCAATATCAGCATTAACCAGATTAACTGAGGGTGGCGACTCCAAGCCAAAATCCCTCAAGTCCCCCAAAGCTTTGAACATCAGCAACAGCTCCTATCAGTAGTAGGCGGACATAAGCAGTGGGGCTGTTTGGAACTACAATTTTTGGTTTGTCAGTCAGGTTGGCTAGCAACACAGATATAGATCCATCATACGCTGTATCAAGGATCCCAGGGCAGGTCTGCACTTCCTTAGGAGGTGGGTTATCTAGGCCTCGAATTTCCAAAAAATACCCTGAGGAATGTTGACATGAACCCGGGTGTTGACAATGACTTGGGATTTTGGGGGTACAGTAGTCGCCCGGGATAAATAGATTGGCATCCCTTCCAGTCCATCAACAGCAGGAGGGGGTATTCAGACTCGAGAGCCCCTTATATGATACTCAAGCCAATCAATTCAGCCTTCAGTCTCCAGTAGGCAGGCTTGGGCTTTGACCTCTAACTTAGAGTCATGAGAAGTTTCAAAAACCAGAGGGACTAGAAGCCCCAGAAGGGAGAGGAAACCACCATCATAATGGAGCACCACTGAATAGTCTCAAAGGAACTGAGTCCCGAGGAGCAGGTCATAACTGGGGTTGTCTAGTGCAACTGTAAGAAGGTTCACAGCAAGCTTTCCAAAACGCAACAGTAAGGAGGAATAAGCTCCTATAGATTGGGTAAACTGCGGGCCGGCTGTGCCATATTCCATGTAGTGGGGCAGGTCCAGAGCAATCTTGACTCATCTCATCAACTTGGAGGAGATGACGTTTATGGGGGCGCCACTATCAACTATGGCGAGAACTGGAATATTATGGACCTGGATGGCGACTCAGGTAACCAAACTTCCATATTGGAGTAATAATGTGAGGAACATGGGAGAATCAGATGAAGAGTAAGCATTATCAACATCTTTATTGTCATCAGATACCGCAACTAGTTCTTCTGGTACAACGGCTTCTGGTTCATTCACAGAGGATCCTTGAGGCTGGGTAGGGATGTCAGCATAAAGCGCCTCTTCCTTCATGCTGATGGCCCTTTTCCTGCCTCATCGGCAAGAAGTTTCCAGCAGGTCATGGCACTGTGTCTAAAGCCATTACAATAGGTGCCTCAAGGATGTAAATTTTCTGGTTTTAAACTATGTGGACCCTAGGGTGATTAGAGGGACCAGTAAACGTAGCCTTAAAGTGTAGGGTCGAGGCAGGGATCTCGTTGAGGGCCTCCTTAATCTCCTGAATAAAGATGAACCCAATCTTCTGCCTGATCATAAGCATTTGGGCCTCAGGATAGGATCCCAAGGCAGAGACGACACCAGTGGTAGCGTCATTCAGGGTGATACAATTCATAGTGACCAAATGTTGTGCCTGGGCATAGAACTGGTTGGAAAACTCCATTGGGTTTTCTCCTTTGTTCAGTTAAATGCCCATGAAAACTTGCTTTTGGTTGGCCAAAGTTTGATTGCTGCCAAACTCTTGGATCAAGGCTGTACAGACCTGTTCCCAGGTGTTACACTATTTCAAATGGGGGTCATGATCTTCTGGGCAGTGCTAACTTGACAAGAGTGGATATGCTTCACCTTCTGTCAATCAGTGGCCTCCTCCATAGAACTCTCATAGGCGTACAGAAAGAAGGTGATACTTTCTCATCCAAGGATGAACCTTAACTTTAAACTATGTTTAAAGTTAGCTACAATGGGAGTGGAAAGAGCATTAATGCCTAGGATGGGTACTGGCTCCAAGATCTCCGTTTCTGCATAATCCCAAGGAGCCTGCTGATCCAGATACTGCGCAAACCTTCAAAGTCCTCTTGGATGTAGTCCCAATTCTATCTGAGGGTGGAAGCAGAAGCCTTATTGGCAACTTGCTCCTTTAGGGATTATATAGATGTTCTGTAGATGAAGCTGGATTTTGAGTGTGGTCAACCGGACTTTAAACCCTCAACAAGTTTGTTCAAGCTGAGAGATATGAGCATTAGTGTCATGATTCTGATACGACTGGATGATAATCATGGGACAGCTAGGGCGGAATCTGCTGAAAATGATATCAGATATGACTATTTGTTTGTCTCGACATGAGGTGATATTGGGATTAACAGGTTTTATTGGATATAACGTTTTTATTATTATATCGCCTCTAAATAAGGCGATGTCAACATTTGACAAATACAAATTAAATCGCCTACAATTAGAGCGATAGCGAATTAGAGAATAACCATCTGAAAAGAGGAGAATTGGTGGAATGAATAGTCCAAGCTATGAGAGTGGTACCATCCAAGCCGCTGTAATATAAGTGAGATGGGCGATTAAGAGGTTTTCTAAGTGAGTCTAGAGAAAGCGGAAAAGGAAGAATCCGCGGTATTAAGTATATTAAATAGAAGAGGTTGTGGGAGCGAGTGCTCTGTATTTATTTATAAGTTTATCCTGTTGTTTTATGGACAACAATCATCATATCTTTGGTCCTGATTTCTCAATGGGTCAAACCCTGTGCAAAATCCGACAGCATATCTATTGATACTGCCAATTTCACAACAGTGTTGCTCACTACAGGGGGCCCATTGATCATTAATAAAATAATATAAATTCAGTCGCCTACTATGTCTCACCTAGGTTGCTTTGATAAGAAATTCGCATGACACAATAGGACCATTGCATATGAGGAGTTGAATCTTGCATTGGACACTGTGCTCAAAAGACAAGATGAGTTGCTCTAGTAAGTCTGCTGTGCTAAGCTGCTGACATCTGATCGTGAATGAAATATTCATGGGTTCTTTCAATGATTTGAGTTAGCAACTGAAGGTGCCTCAGACTGGCGCAGGGTGAAACTGTTGATCTCCACCTTGGATGTCAGAAGTGCTGATCAAGTTGTTTGTTACCTTTCAGACAGTTCTGTTACTTACCAAGAAGTCAAGGAGATGGTGATATGGTTGTTCGGTGGAAAAGCAAAGATGTCACAGCGAAAACCGAGTTCCTGACCATTGGGTTTCAATGAAATGAGACTCTCACCACATTTGCTGAGCAGTTTATGGCAGAAGCCCATGTGTTGATTGGGGCCGGGATTTTAGCTTAAGCTGATGTATGCAATGCCATGGCCTCTACGGTGAAGCCATATTCCAAACTTTACATTGTCATGACCTCGTTGTTAGAGGACTATGTACCTCTTCTTGGACTTGTTCAGTTTGTATGTCATTTAGCTGTAACTTCCCTTCACCCAATATCGAGAAGATTCACACTGTCACTGAGGCCCACCCTAACCATGGGGAGGGAAGCAACCAGTCAATGCAGATCATGCCAGGCTACTCTTTGCAGCCCAACTACCGCTTCAGCCCTAACTACGCTGATCAACAGCAGACAGTCTATCAATGTGGGTCTAGTTACACCGATCATCTTTTGAATAACTTCCCAAGTGGGCTAACTTATATTAAGCACAGCTGTAGGCCCTATGGAGTAAGTTGGTTTAATAGTGGTTGCACCGGGCACATGGGATGATGATGTCCCTATTGACAGATCCCTCACATACAACAGGATCAAGGTTATCAGGGAAAAGTCAGAGCAGAGTAGAGACAGGACTCTCTACTTCCGCTATCTCAAAGTCATACGTCCCCTCTGAATCTAATATATTGAAGGTAGTAGAAGCCTCCCAGTATGATGATACATTCCTCTACCAACAGCCAGTTGGGGGAGTAATTGTGCTGACTTAAGCACAATTCAAAAATATGGCCGACACAGGTTTTCTAGAGCTGCCAAAGCCCTACGCTTGCCAAATGTTTGCCCAAAATCTGTCAGACCAGCTAGAACCATTCGCGGATGCATTGTCTATAAGAGGAGCAGAGGTCTTTTTTCCAGTGGATGCTATTATAACAGGATACCCTTGAGTTAGTGCAGGTATTATAGGGTTCCTGGGGAGACATGACCGCTTAATGTACACGTAGTAGATAACTGACATTCATCTTACTCAGAGTGCACTTACTGTGACGTGGTGGTAGCTAAAAACCAAGTACAAGCTATAATTGATACAGGCGCTTCTGTTAACATTGTCTCCACTAAGTTGGTGGCAAAGTTGGCTTTAAAACCTGGCATAGAACAGCGGATGGTGTATGGGACCGCAGGAATGGAAACCACGGTCTCTGAGGGAGCATATAGTGCGCTTCCTTTGAGGTTTGGATCCATTGTTATTATGGCACCGGTGGTATTATTACCAAATAACAACTATGACCTGATGATTGGGACTGCTTTTATGCGACACTATGAGGCTGTTGTTGACAAGTTGGAAGAGACCCTAGCCATCCTGGGACAACGGATCCTCATCTATTTTACTTCCAGGGGAGTGCCAGATGACCCAATCCGCTCTAGTCAAATTAATCTCGCTTATATCGATGGTGTGATACCTGTAAAATATCTGGGATGAAACGGAAGACCCAAACGCTCCCAAACCAGATTTATGAGTACAAAGGATTCTGCTATGAGCTGCGAACGCTTTTACTATCCCTTCTGGGCATCAGTTCATAATTGGGACAGAGCTTTTAATTGATATACTGTGCAGTCTGTACAGAGAGGCTGTGGGGCCCTATCAATCATGACTCAAACCTCATGTGGCTCCTGGATTACTGTTACCTGGGCAGGGGAAAGTAAAAGTGTTGGTAGCGAATTTGCAGAAGGAGGTGTTGAAGGTTCAGCGGCACCAAGTGGTAGATTACCTGCATTTGATCACTATCAGTGAGGTCCACCAGATACATAACTTTGGTTCTTGGGAAGATCTCAGCTTGGCTTTAAAAACCACCTTCAGCGTAATGACTGTAGTTCCTCAGGAGGCGTTCACTGGTCTATCGGAGGATCAGAAGGACAGGGTGATGGATCTGTTCAAGAAGTATCACAGCATCTTTGCAATTAATGATCATGACTTGGGTTGCACTCACGGGGCTGTGCACTGGGAGGACATGGGAGACCACCCTATCAGGTCATGGCCTATCCATCGCTCAAAGGCAGCGGAAGAAGTTGTGTCTGCAGAAAATAGATACATTGGTGAAACAAGGAATGTTGGAGTCATCCAGAAGTCCTTGGGCATCCCCAGTACTTATTGTCAAAGCGAAAGATGGATCCAATCGAGTAGTAATCAATTATCAGAAGCTTAACATCATTACAAAAAAAAGATTCTTACCCTCTTTTGCGAATTGATGATGCGTTAGATTGGTTAAGTGGGGACAAGTATTTCTCTGCTATGGATTAGATATTGGGGTACTGGCAGATTGAGTTGCCAGCGGCAGAACATGAAAAGTGCGCTATAATTAACTCAAAAGGATTGTTCCAGCCTATATGTATGCCACAGGGTTTGGCAATGCTCCCGCTACATTCCAGCAGGATATGGATACTATTTTGGGCGACCTGAAGCTGTCTTGCATTCTTGTCTACCTTGATGATATCAATGTGTTTTCGCGAACGTTCATGGAGCATCTTGGACAGCTGGAGCAAGTGTTCCGCCGCCTGGCTGATGCTAATATTAAGATTAAGCTCCAAAAGTGCCACTTTTTTAAGGAACAATTGGAATATCTCAGCTTTGTGGTAGACTCCAAAGGGCTTAGCCCTCAGCCAGCCAAGGTGGAAGCCATCTGCAAAATGACTCGGCCAAGCAATAAGCGGGATATCCAGGTTTTCTTGGGGATGATTGGTTACTAACAGCTTTTCATTCACAACTTCTTCTGTGTCAGGGCTCCACACTTTGAGCTACTTAAGAAAAACGCTGTCTTTAGCTGGACAGAACGATGTCAAACTGTTTTTGATGTATTATGATCTGCGTTGGCTAGCGCACCTGTTTTGCAATAACCCAATTTTAGAAAAGAGTTTATTGTGCAAATGGATGCTTCGCTTTCTGCTGTAGGGGCTGTGTTATCCCAAAAAGATGATGACGGTGTGTAGCACCCATTGCATATTGTAGCCGCAGTTTAAATGTGCCTATCCGGATTTACACTGTGACTGAGCAGGAGTGTTTAGCAGTAATCTATGCATATAAGCATTTTGGGTTTACCTTCATGGGGTGAAATTTAAAGTGGTAACAGATCATGCCTCCTTTCTCTGGCTACAGAATCTGTGGGAACCTGAAGGGCGGCTTGCGCAATGGGCTTTGGCTCCAGGCATATAATTTTAAGATCATGCATCGACCTGGGGCGAAGCATCAGAATGCAGACTGTCTTTCCCGATTACCCACAGTTGCCATTACAGCGGATGTGGCTGACATAATGTATGAAAAGATGATTGTGGGTCAATATCATGATGAGCCGCTGCCCATGATCAAAGTGCTAGATGGGCTTAGGCAGGATACCTTCTTGCGCAATGGGGAGTTATATATGCGGATTGGGGAATCAACGCTGAGTTTCCCAAAACCCTCTGCCTGACCTGCGATAATTATGGATGCCCTTAAGGCGGTAGGTCATGGAGGGTTGAAAAAACGCTGGAGTTCTTGCGAACCCACTACTATTGGGAGAGTATGCACTATGATGTGCTTGAGACGGTTAGTTGTTGCCATCAGTGCCAAGTGGAGAAACCATACCACTGGAAGACCACGCACCAGCTAGTTAACCCTCAGTTCACATGGCATACAGTTTCATTAGACGTGGTGGGGCCGCTGCTGACTGGCGCAAACCACTCCAAATATATAATAGTAGTCATTGACAATTTGACAAGATGGGTAGAAGCGAGGGCTATCAAGGATTTGGGGGCTTTCACTACCGCCAAGTTCATCCTGGAGTGCGTCATACAGCGCCATGGTTGTCCGTAATTTATCCTAACAGACAACGGAACCAATTTCATGTCACATATATTGGCCAAGTTGAACGAGCTAATGGCAATCCGCGGGGTTTTAACTACCCCCTACCACCCTGAATCTAACGGTATGGTGGAATGGGTCAATGGGGCTTTGGTAAATATTCTATGAAAGCTTGTAAATGAGTGGCCGTCAGACTGAAGCACCCTTTTATCCACCGCTGTCTTTGCATACAATATCAGCTACCACTTATCAACTGGTAAGAGCCCATTCCAATTGCTTTATCAATGACATCCAGCACTACCTAAATTGCTTTATTCCTGTGTAGAAGATACCAGCGGAGTTGAGCCCCACCACTATTTGTCAATCTTAATGAACACGCTGATTAAGCTCTAAACTGAGGCATATTCTACTAGTCTTGTCAAGAAGATTCAGGATCATGTGGCTGACCAATGTAGACGCAGCAGTATTTCAAAGTTAAGGGTAGGGGAATTGGTCCTGTTTTATGACAAACATGGGTTTGGAAGAAAGAACAAGCTCACCAGCATATGGAGTGGACCATTCGAGATCATTGAGAAAACTGGGGCTGACGCCTATCCCTTAAGGAACCTGTAGGGGGTCAAATTATTAACCAGGTACATGGGAAGTTCCTTTAACCATAAAAACAATAAGAGCCTTATCGTCCAGTCAAGGAGGGGTAATGTCATGATTACAATATGACTGGATGATAATCATGGGACAGCTAGGGCGGAATCTGCTGAAAATGAAATCAGATATGAGTATTTGTGTGCCTCAAGATGAGGCGATATTGATATTAACAGGTTTTATTAAATATAATGGTTTTATTATTGGATCGCCTCTAAATAAGGCGATGTCGACATTTGATGAATACAAATTAAATCGCCTACAATTAGAGAGATAGCGAATTAGAGAATAACCAGCTGAAAAGAGGAGAATCGGTGGAATGAATAGTCCAAGCTATGAGAGTGGTATCATCCAAGCCACTGTAATATAAGCGAGTTGTGCGATTAAGAGGTCTTTTGTTGTTAAGTGAGTCTAGAGAAAGCGGAATAGGAAGAATCCGCGGTATTAAGTATATTAAATAAAATAGGTTGTGGGAGCAAGTGCTCTGTATATATTTATAAGTTATTTTGTTGGTTTGTGGACAACTATTATCATATTGTTGGTCCTGATTGCTCAGCGGGTCAAACCCTTTGCAAAATCTGCCAGCGTATCTATTGATACTACCAATATCACAACAGATGGTAAGCTTAGTGAAGGCACTGAGGTTATCCATCTCATCTGACAATGCCTCAATAGAGACCCTGGGGTCGAGGGGGACACTATCTGATTGGAGCTTGCATCCCAGTGCCACCTTTTGGATTTGATCCCGTAAGCCAGCCAGGGCTGTAATTATATCCCTTCGCCAGGGGTCTTTGGGTTTGCCCGACTTTGAAGGGCCTGGGGGCCCTGGTAGCCTACATGGCCCTTCAGGTCCAGTTGGCCCTTGATGCCCCTCGGGGCCTTCTGGTCCAGCACTCATAGGGGTAGTCATGAGAGGCCAGCTCACAATAGTGCTGTTGTAGGGAATGTACCAATTCTTTGACTTGAAGGAGACTCTGGGTCCATGTAGCCTCAAATAGATAAGCATTTTGATGAAATTGCTCCTCAAGGTAGCTGGAGATTCCGCTGTCCAATACTACAATCTGATCGCAAATCTCATTGATTAATCATCAGTTATCAATAATGGCTTTATGGTTATCATGCACAAAGAGAAAGAGATGGCGTCGTAGAAGTCAATGATGTAGGAATGTAGATTCTGGGTGAGTCCTAGTTGCCAGGAGACCTCCTGGTGGTGTAATCCGACTAGCTGGAGGAGGTGATGGAAAGCGGGGTAAACAAAGTTACAAATGTAGCGTTTAGTCCCCAGGGTAGTTCCCCCAGCTGGCAATACGGCTGAGGCGTAGAGGTCCCACATTGTGGAAGGTATGGAGGAGGCATGGGAGCGGCTGGAGCGGGCGCCCACGGAGTAGATGCCATTTATTAGTTGTTGAATGACATCATTGAGGTTTTCATAATGGAGTTGGTATTGGCTCCCATCAAGGGAGGGCAGCGAGAGCTGAAAGGTGGCCCGAGATTCTAACCTCTCTGGCTGTGAGGGTGGCATTGTGTATTGCAAGGAACTAACCCATCGAGTAACACATATCAACTAACCATACATTTGGTCATCAGGGCTGCTAGTAATTTCCAATTTTGTGATAGACTTTTTCACTTAGGACAGCTCGGAGCTCCCTGTAGTGAGCACCACTTCAGTCAGCGCTACAGTTCTTCAGACTGGCTCTGGGGTTTTCAGTGGAATGAAGCTGGAAAATTCGGAAAGAGCACCGAAAAGGAAATGGGAAAAATGGGTTAGAATAATGAATACTTTTATAAGCTAAAAGGCTTCGATATTTATATGGGTGCATTGGGACTCAGTGCCTTCAGGATTGTCAGGGCCTCTTCTGTTCAGGATCTTTACTGATCTTCCAGAATGGCCTCCTCATGGGCGTCCTCAATGGATAGCATTGCTAACCTGACTGAATGGGTGGAAACGCCGCCCCACGTGACTCAGGAATAGGGGAGGAGGATCCTGAAATAGATTTAGCTTGAGTAGGTTTGACGACTGATTTGGCACATCCTGATTTGAAAGAAGGGAATTCTATTCAATTTTAATTAAAATTATGACAACTTGCAATAAGGTTTGGACCTAATAGGACGAGCTTTACACTAATCAATATAGTGGCTCTGCCCTTCTTGGTCCATAGTCAATATCTGACTTCGAAAATGTCTCTATAATCGTCTATAAAGTATGAACTTTTTCCATCTCATCTGGGGTCAACTCATCTGAGATATGGACTTTAGGCAAGGTACATACCATGTTACCATTGGCAAGCCTAAATCCGTCATAGAGCCAATGTAGTGGATGCGTTCAATGTCCTCCACTGGGATTAAAAAGCCTCTGCCAATCTCCTGGTGTTTTCTTATAGTCTTGTCCTTTCCAGTGAGGTTTACAAGCAAAATAATTGGCCTCTGTAGGCAGGGATAGTATCCCAGGAAATACCCGATGCTCCAAGGGGCTAACACCCATAAGACTTACGAGGTGCAGCAAGCAGTGGTGTGGGATTTGGAGTAATTTTTGTGTCCACCACTCTTTGTTCACCAGACTTAACCAAGACTTCATCTGCTGCATAGAAAGGGATTCCGTCCCTAGCATCAACTGATTTGGGCAATTTCTTTGTGATGCGCCCAAAGGTGGAGAAATGCAAAGTTATAGCTGAAAAGGGACATTCAACCAGGCAAGAGTATTTGTGCTTGTTGGGTTCTTTATTGAATAAAACTAAAGGGCCTTCATAGTTGAGCAGTGAGAGGATATCTTGCTTCATGTTAATTATTCCCTCGTATTCAATCATAAACTAAGTATATATGAGCATATCATAGGCGTTGTTGTCCAAGGCCACTGCAGAGGCTGATTAGATAAGCTTCTCATTTCAGATGGGAAGTGTAGAGTATGCCCCAAAGGCACAGGTGTTGTTTAGGCCAGCGGGACAAAAACTCTTGATTGTACTCCAAGTCAGATTCCAGCTTTATCTTCTTAATGAGTCTAGTAGAGATTAAATTAACCGGAGATCCAGTATCTAAGATGGTCATTAGTCAGACTTTTTGACTGACCACTTCAACTTTAGTGAGTGTTCCTCCAAAATTAGGTGTCAGAACTAAGACCTTCTTGAGCCGGAAAGTGGAGGTCAATTTTCTTGCAGTCTCAGGGTATTTATCTATAATGGATTTCATGGTATGGACCCGCTGTAGAGGTAAAATCAAGCTAGCTAAAAACTCATCACCATTGCTAGCAGATTCAATAACTTTTGGGTACCCTAAAATTAGGCTGAGGTATGTTTCTTCAGGTATGGTGGTTTCTTCCACTCCTTCAGCGTTCAATCAATCAGGGACCTCCATTTCCGTGGGAGCTCCCAATAAGTAGTAGCCAACATCATTATAACCCCCTCAGGTTCATCCCCAAGGGTATTCTCAACCACTGGCAAGGCTGCAATAGAGGTAGGGGAGACGGCCATATTAGGTTGGGTAGCTATCTTCTAACCACTTGTCTTTTCAGCAAGCCCTTTATTAATGTAGGGGTTACCCTTAGGGAGCGCAACTACCAGCTTGGCTAGAGTGGAATGCACAGCGGCTTTAGTAAGCTTATGTGGGAGGGTAGTATTAACTACTTTAAAGGGCTCCGATCTACATGAGGGTGTGATATCATTTTTAAGTCGCACTGAGGAAGCAGGTTTCACAGGGAGGATAGGTACAGAGTGCAGTCACTCCCAACTGTTCCACAGGCGGAAGCTCCTTAATGGTTAGAGCTGAAGGTTTCACCTTAGCTTCATTCTTTGGAGCACAGGATGGAAATTGACAACGTCTAACATCGCCTCATTATATTGTGGATGTTTTTGAAGCGGCGTTTCACTGAGATGATATGCCTGGATAAAGAGGGTTGAGAAGCTAACCCAGGTAAAATTTCTGCGATAGCAGCATCCAGGGTTAGCATGTTAGACGTTGACAACCTTTGCGCAGCGAGGTAAAATCGCTCAGCAAAGGCAACAGTTGATTCGCCCTCATACATACTAAGGCACATAAAGGCCTGTTTTTCCTTGTGTAGACTCTGATTTGATCCGAATTCAACCAATTGAGCCTCCTTCACCTCTGCCCAGGTATGCAGAGAGTCCATTTAAGGAACTATCATCTCTTGTGCTAGGTGACTTAAGAAAGTAAAGATGTGCTGAACCTTTTGCTTATCCGTTGTAACATACATGATAGCTTCATAAACATATGAATTGGAAGCAATGAACCCTTCCCCTGGGGTTTGTTTGTCTTTAAGCAGGGGTTTTAAGAGGCGCTGCTCCAGTTCTTTAAGATGAGATAGAGCGCTGGCGAGTCGCTTTTAGGGTAATTGCTTTTATTTCAGTTGGAAGGGGAGAAGTTGGAGGGTTACTCACTTTAAAGGCCTCCATTTTTGAGTTTGTTAATGTGGTGTACAGGGTGTCCCCTGTAATGAGCACCACTTTGTAGAATCCAGCTTTTTTGATGTTCGCTGGTGCCTAGACGCCGCTGGATTCCACAATGAGTTTATTAATAAAAAGATTAAAATATTAAAAAATTAAAAGTTGGTTTTATACTTCATTAGTGTCACTGTGCAGGGAAAAAGAACTTCTCAGTATCTGACCAGTCAGTATTTAAACTGTAATGAGGGTCTAAGGGAATTTAATGATAATTCAGAATGGTTTGTTCTTATCAGAATAAGAAAATATGTAATTCTGACCTATTGAAGCTCAGAAACTCATATCATTTCAGCTGAATTACCAATGTGGAATTATATTTTGGTAAGATGTACCCTTGGGGTAACAATCAGTTAAATTTTAGCCAATCCCCATTTGATAAATTTATTGCACCTTGGGGACCCCCACCAAGCCTATAAAAGGGGGTTGTCCCTGCGTAAGTGCTTTATGGACCTGGTTGTGGCTGGGGGAGTACCATCTGATGGACGCCCCAGGGTCCGCCGCATGATCAGAGTAATCTGACTGCTTGATCTCATGTTTATTGCCCATGAAGGTTTTAAAATCATGTTACCCCAATTTGCAGGGTTCCACCAAGAATTGGCCAGGGTCTTTTGGCTGATATCAGCATTAGTATTATTTAAATCTTTCATAGTATTATCGCAAACTTGTAAATGGCTGAAATTTCCCTTTTTGGCTGATTTTGACCCAAACCATTCTTCTTTTGCAGCTGGTAGGGAAAATGTCTGACGTTGAGTGTAAGCTGAACAGCACCTACCACCCCCAGTGTCCTCATTGGGAAATGGTTTAAAGCAAGGGGCTGCTCAGGAAGAATTGTATTATGGTGAATATGGGCCCATATACCCAGCTGAGGAGCTTTTCGCCAAATTTTCAGGCAGCATGAGCTACTTAACCTATGATGGCAGCTCCAAAAATGGTTATGTCTCAGCGAACCAGTTCCCCAGGTGATGGCCATACTGCCTGCCAAAGCAACCCACATTAGCCCTGAAGCAACGGATAAGCTGTGCGCTGATGGGCCTACAAAATCAGCTTCTTAACGAGATACTGCCTATGGGTCTCAACCAATTCCTCAGTACACTCCAAAGGCTCGCAGTTAGGAATGAGAAGAGGAGGTTTGTATTGAAAGCTGCCTCCATTTAACCACAATGGGATCTTCCACGGGTTCTTTAAACCTTTTGATTTTGCAGTGGAGAAAACCTCGGATTGGTGCAAGGCTAAATTTATGATATCTGACATGGATGTTGGAAGCGCCAACCAAGCCACTTGTTATCTTCCAAGAAGTTCAGTTACATATCAAGAGGTGAAGGTTACTGTGCTGCGGTTGTTTAAAGGTACCACAAAGATGTTGCAGCGGAAGGCCAGGTTCTTGACTATTGGGTTCCATCTTAATGAGACCCACGTTGCATTTGCTGAACATTCAAAATGAAGCCTACATGTTAATTAGAGAAGGCACTTTATTAAAAAACAATGTGGGGATTGTGATGACCTTAGCGGTGAAACAATACTGCAAACTATAAAGCTTCATGCACCAGCTTTTCAGTACGCCGTTCCCCTGCTCAATATTGTTCAATTTTTTCACTCTTATCCGCCACCTTTACTCTTCCCAATACAGATTGGAAAACTTCAGCAGCTGTAGTCAGACCTTCCTAATTGGCAAATTATCCCACCCTTCTTTTTTCCGCACAGTAATCCATTACCTTATTATATATACGCGCCTTTCCCTCAGTAGAGTTACCCCCAGCCATCCAACTTCCAGTCTGGACCAGCTTATGACAATTGACAGCAGCCCAACTTTTGACCTAAGCCTAATTACGCTGACAGCCAACATTCAAACTATTGGCCTGTGCTATCTTACAATAACCAAGGACATGGGCCCTATGGGGTAAATTGTTTTAGTTGTGGTCACCCTGAGCACCTTGCACAGAGTGCTCAAATTGTCAGGTCCATTATGTACAGCAGGACCAGTATTAACATGGTTTAGATGGAGCTTGTTTAGATAAGGGCCCTCTACCTCCGCTATCTAAACCCACAAGCCCCACCTAAACCTGTCAAAGTATTTTCTGCCAAAGTCCCTCAGTATGATGGTGAGTTTCTATATCAGCAGCTGGCTGGAGAGGTAAACGTACTGGCTCAAGCCCAAGCAAATGCCACATCAGAATAAGGCCACCAGGAACAACAAAAACCTTACGCCTTTCAAAAATTTTTTAACAGATGTCTCCTGACAAGCCAGTACCACCCTCAAGTGCACCTTCTCTGAAAGGAGTAAACGTCGCCCTCCTGGTGGACACTATTTTTAAAGAATACTTTAAAGTTGATGAGGGGATTACAAGCATCCTTGGAAGAGAGAATTTATAGATATCCACATACAAAGCAATCAGAATTATTTTTATTCTGAGTGTACATAATGTGAAATTATTGAAGCAAAAACATGAGTTCGCACTATAATGGATATGGGCACCCCAATCAACATAGTTTATACTAAGTTGGTGGAGAAGGTGATAATGAAACCTAATGTAGAACTTGAATGGTATATGGGACTGCGTGAGTTGAAATCACAGTCTCTAAAGGAGCGTACAGTGCGCTACCTTTGCGGTTTAGGTCAATTATCATTGTAGCTGTGGTGATATTGTTATCAAACAGTAATTAAGACCTGTTAATTTAAACTGCTTTTATGAGACACTTCAGTGCTGTTGTTGATATGAAGGAGGAGACCTTTGAAATTTTGGGGCAGCAGATCTCAATTTACTTACCTCTATCAGAGTGCCAAAGAATTTCAGTGAGTATGAGACATGTCAACCTGCTTATAGTGATGGGGTAATTCTGGTTTGCTACCATCAACAAAAAAGGAAGACCCACGATCTCTTCTAACAGATATATGAATATCAAGGGCTATCCCCTCAGAGCACACACACACACACACACACACACACACACACACACACACACACACACACACACACACACACACACACACACACACACACACACACACACACACACACACACACACACACACACACACACACGTCTTTAGCATCCCCTCCAGCCACCAAGTAATAGTAAACACTAAATTGGATGTGGAAGTGCCGGATGGACTCTATGGGCAGGTCATTGGGCCCTATCAGCAATTGTGGCTTGAGCTCCATGTGGCTTTAGTAATTATACTACCTGGAATGGGGAGATCAAGGATTTGCTATTAAATCTACAAAAAGAATTTTTAAAAAGTCCGCAAACATCAAATAGTGGCATATTTACACTTGACCCCTATTGGGTCCTTTGGGTTCATAAATTTGGTAAGGTGGATGAATTTGGTCTACCCATTGAACTACAGCTTAGCGTAATGGTGGTGGTAATGCATAAAAATTTAATGTGGTTTATTATAATTTTGGTGATATAGGTAATATACGCCAAGAGGGTAGCACAGGGTGAAAGCCCCTGAGCAATGGACAGACATTATTAAGTTTGCCGGTCCTCAAGACAAAATATATATATTTAATATAATATACAAAGCAATAACTCTTGCAACACCCCTTTTATTTATTATAATATATAGCAGATTCCCTCCGTTCCTCTCACTTCTTCCTATCTACAATATATCCCCAGCTTCAATTGTCTCATATCGCTTATATATCAGTGACTTCAGTAAATACTAATCCTTTTCCTTAGACTATTTGGTTCTGCCATACTCATTGGCTCCATCAGAGTATCCTATTCTTAAATTACTACCACCTTAGTTCTAAGCAATCTACTATCTATTTGTCATATGTTGACATCATCTTATTGCTTTAATTATAGCGATCTAATAACCATCTGTTGTAACAAAATATCGCCTTATCCCAAGACGCTCAAATATTCATACTCTGTAAATAATGGTTTGCATATTTTAGCCAATCCGCCGTGGCTAATTAGGGATTATTGTCCAGTCATAGCAGAAACTCGACATTATCCACCCCCATTAACTGTATGATAAGTCTCCTATTGTTTTTACGCCCAAAGGAACTTTGCGTGCACCAGTTAATCTGACTGCTTGCAGGGTCATTGACAGTATAGGCGTCAACTGACTGTTTCCTTAATTTTTTAAATGGACCAATCCAAATGTTGGCCAATTTATGCTTCCAACCAAACCCATGCTGGTCATGTACTAGAACCATAACTCCATCTTTAAACTGAGCTAGCCTGATATTCCATACCTGATTGGCATCCTGATTCTTTATTTTCTTGGCTAAGTTGAAAGATTATGCTTTGGTTTGCAGCTTGATCAGCGTATCTGTTAAGTTTGTCAAGTAGCAATGAGGATCCATTCCGCTGTTTTCTTCCATGAAGGCTTAGGGCAGGTAGAGCTGGGTGCCATCCATATAGTAACTGGAAAGGACTCTTCCTCATTGCAAAGTGAAAGCTGATGTTATAGGTGAAGACAGATGTTTTTAGAAGAGTACTCCAATCAGAGGGTCTATCCATTACCAGCTTCTGGAGTATGTTCACCAGTATTCCATTGGCCTGTTCAACCATAACATTGGATTCTAGGTGATACAAGGTCGTTAGAGCCCCGCAGATGGCCATCAGTTCATTGAGCTTAGGTAAAATGTGAGAGGTGAAGTTTGTTATGTTGTCAGTAAGAATGAACTGAGGATATCATGTCGCTGAATTATACATTCCATCACAAACTTAGCCACAGTGACTGCCCTCAGATCATGTATTTCCCATGCCTCAACCACCTAGTCAAGTGGTCAATCCCCACCAGAATATACTTGAACTGGTTTGCTCCAGTCAGCAGGGGCCTCAAAACATTGATGAAACTGTATGCCAAGCAAAATGTGGTTTCACTAACTGGTATGAAGTCTTTTGGTGGAATGACTTTTCCACTTGGCACTGATGGCAGCAGGAAATCGTTTTGAGTATGTCAAAGTGCATGCTTTCCCAGTAGTACTAAGGTCGCAAAATTTCCATGATCTTGTTTATTCCATCATGTCTGATTTCTTGATGTGCTCTCATAATAATATTTGATTAGGTGGAAGATTATGGGAAATTCACAGTAGTGTTCCCTATCCGCTTGTACAGTTCACTGCTCTTCTGGAACGTATTGGCCCTCATTCTGTCTGATACCTTGATGACTTGGGGTGGTTCATTGTTGTATTTTCCGCTAAGCATTTTATCATACATTATATCGCTCAGATCCACTGTAACTGCAATTATTGGTAATCTCAATAAGCAATTTGCATTTTGGTGTTTGGCTCCAGGACGGTGAAGAATTTTTAAATTGTAAGCCTGAAGTTTGAGAACTCATTGGAGTAGACGCCCATCAGGCTCTCTGAGATTCTACAACCAGAGTAACAAAGCATGACCCATTACAACTTTAAACTTTACCCCGCGCAAATATACCCTTGAATTGCTTGTATGCGTAGATCACTGCTGAGAACTTACACTCAGTCACGGTGTAATTGCATTTGTGGCAGTTCAAGCCACAACTGCAAAATGCAACTGGATGCTTCTCCCCTCATCATCTTTTTGTGATAAAACTTCCCCAACAGCGTAAAGAGATGCATCCGACTGGACAATAAACTCTTTATCAAAATTTAAAAAATTAGCACTGGAGCACTGATTAATCCATCTGAAATGTATCAAAGGAGCATTGACGACGTTCCTTCTATTAGAACTCAACATTCTCTTTTTAGTAACTCAAACTATGGTTCTCCAATACAACTAAAGTTGGTGATAAAGCGTCAGTAGTAACTGACATCCCAAATATACCTTTACATTGCATTTGCTGTTTGGCAGGGTCATTTTCCAAGTAGCTTCCACCTTGTTCAGTTGAAGTTTAAGCCCCTTTGCATCTACTACAAACCTTAGGTACTCCAGCTGGTCTTTAAGAAGTTGCATTTACATGGTTTGATCTTGACGTTGGTCATAGCAACCCGTTGGAAGAATCCTACAGATGGGAAAGATGCTCAGAGAACGTATGTGTAAAGGCATTGCTATTATCAAGGTACATGAGGACGTATGACCGCTTCAGGTCACCGGGAATGGTGTCCAAGGCCCTTTGGAACGTAGCTGGAGCTTAAACCGCCCATGAGGCATACAGGTCAGTTGAAAAAGTTCTTGGACGTGATAATGTCGCATTTCTTGTTTCACCGTGGGCAACCTGTCTGCCAATAACCTGATATTAAATCCATTGCCAAGAAATAATGACTTCCCGCTAACCAATCTAAAGCATCGTCAATCCATAGTAAGGGAAACGAGTCCTTCTTAGTGATGCTGTTGAGCTTCTGGTAGTCTATTAAAAGCTGGTTGTTTCCGTCCTTCTCTTTTACAATAAGAACAGGCAAAGCCCTCGAACTCTTTAGCGTTTGAGCATCCCTTGCTCCAGTAGCTTTTTTATCTCCTCTGTTACTACTTCTTCAGCTGTCCTAGACCAGCGGATAAGCCAAAACCTGATGGGGGATGATCCCAGTGTCCAATAAATGGACCACCCCTGAGCGCACCCTAAATCATGGTTGTCAACAGCAAAAACTTTCTTACATTTTGAAATAAAGCTATTGCTTGATCCTTCTGATCTTCCAATAACTCCATTAAATTTTCACGTGGTACTACCACCATTACACTGGGCTTAGGTTGATAGGTATAAAATTCATAAAATGACCCAAACTCGTGAACCTGAAGGTTCTCCTCCACAGGGGTCAAGTGTAAATATGCCACTATTTGGTGTCAGCAGATATTCAGTGGTTCTTTTTGTAAGTTTACTAATAAAACCAGGATCTCTTGGTGTCCCAGCTGGATAATGGCTGGGGCCACATGGGAGCTCAAGCCACGATTGCTGATAAGAGCCAACAACCTCCACATTTTTGACCAATTAATATTTCTACCTCTAACTTAGTGTTTACAATTACTTGGTGGCCAGAGGGTGTGAATATAGACCCAGAAGCTCTGAGAAACAACCCTTGATCAATGTATATCTGCTGGTGGTTAGCCTGGGTCTCCCTCTTTAGTTGATGGTAGTTCACCAGAATTACCCCATTAATATAGGTAGGTTATCATGTCCCATATGCACCGGATTCTTTGGTACTCTTCTGGAGGTGATATAAATTGGAATCCGCTACCCCCAAAATTTCAAAGGTTTCCTCCATCATATCGATGACAGCATTAAAGTGTCAATAAATGCTGTTCCTATTACCAGGTTGTAACTTTTTGGTAGCACTATTGCCGGAGCTATGATGACAATTGACCCAAACTTCAAGGGCAACGCACTATACGCTCCCTCTGAGACTGTGCTTTTGGCTCCAGCAGTCTCATACACCATTCAATGATTTAGATCAGGTTACAATGGCAACTTTGCCACCAACTTAGAAGAAACTATGTTGACTGGGGTGCCCATATCTATTATAGCACGGCTTCATGTTTTGACTACAACAATGTCACAGTATGTAAATTCAAAATAAGAAACTTTTTGACTGTTTAATACGTGGACATTTAAAGGATGTTTTTTTCTCATGGAAACTCATAATCCCTTCACTGACTTTGGGGTATTATTTGACAATATCGTCTACTAGAAGGGCGAAGTTTGATCCTTTCAGGGAAGGTGAATCTGAGGATGGTTCCAGATTGTTAGGTGTATTTGGTCAAACATTTGACAAGTTTATCGCTTCAGTTGCTCCAAAGGTCCTTCTTCCACCATGCCCCTGGCTTGCGCCCATCTCAGTACATTAACTCCTCCAACTGGCTGCTGGTATAAAAACTCATCATCATACTAAAGGGCTTCCACTGAACATACTATGATAGGTTCAGTTTGGACGTTTGGTGTTGGGATAACGGAGGTAGTGTCCCATCTCTACTCCGCCCCATCTTTTCCCTGGTAGTACTGATCCTGTTGTTTGTAGTGAACCCAATAGTTTGGGCAACTCTGGGCAAGGTGGCATGGGCGACTGCATTAAAAACTATTTATCCCATAGGCTCTGCGTCCTTGGTTATCATAAGATGGGCCAGGCCAATAATTTGACTGTTGGCAAAAGGCTTAATCAGGGACAGGTCAAAAGTTGGTTGCTGACAGTCGGCATAATTAGGTCCAGGTCTGAAGTTAAAATGATAGAGATTGCTTGGCTGAGGATGAGGCGCGTAATTAGAATAAGGCCAGGGGTTACTAGGCGGAATCAGAATGGGACAGGAGATTTTTCCTGAACAATAAGTCTGGCGATGGCAGTGGTATGTTTCCGCTCTGCATTGGGCGGAGGAAAGGTGGCGGATAAATGGCGCAGAAATTGAAAAGTTTTAAGCAGGGGTACGTCTTCCTCTAAAATCTAGTCATGACGTTGTAAAGCTCGCAGTATGGCTTCACTGTGGAGGTCATTGCAACGCACACCTCAGATTCAGATACAGTCCCTGCTCCAGTTAACACGTGGTCGTCTGGCATAAATTGGTAAGAAAACACAGTGAGGGTCTCATTACGCTGTGACCCAATGTTCAAGAACTCAGAATTAAGCTGCAACATCTTTGAGGTACCTCCAAACAACTGCAGCACAGTTACCTTCACTTCATAGTGTGTAATTGAACTGCTTGGAAGATATCAGGTGACTGGATCAGCTTCTGACATCCAAGGCAGATAATAGCAATTTAGCTTTATGCCAATCCAAGGCTCCTTCCACTGCAAACTCAAAACATTTAATTAAGCTGTTAATATTCCATTGTGATTAAATGGAGGCAGCTTACTATTACAAACCTCCTCCTCCCGCTCATAGTTGCATACTTTAGAGCGTACTGAGGAATGGGTCAAGACCCATAAGCAGTATCTTGGTGGAGCTTTCTTAGAAGGGCCTGCAGCACATAACTGGTCAGATGCTCTAGGGGTAGTGTAGATCTTTTTGGTGGGAAGGACTACCATCACATGGTGGATTCGCTGGGTTGGAACATAATCATCCCCAGAGCTGCCATCATAAGTTGAACAGTTCACACTGCCTGCATGTTTGGTGAAAAGCTCCTTAGTTGGATATTCAGTCTCATATTTTCCATAAAGTGAGCCTTTCTGAGCGACCCCTAGTCCTTCTGCTTCCCAATGTGGATGAGGCGGGAAAAAGGTAGGTTTCAACTTCTGATCCATGCAATGTAGCCGCTCAGTATTGATTTCCAGGCAATCAGCAAATTTCCTGTTCTGTTGTCCAAGTATTCACAACCGAATAAACATAATTTCAAGTTGATTTTTACATCATCACACTCCTGAAGGAGCTCCTCTTGTTGCATGAGCACTGCGTCCAGAATAAGTTTGATTTACATGGTTTCTGAAAGAGCAGCGAATTTGGACGATTCCACTTTGGTGCAGGCCTGATATGCCATGGCCAGTGACTAAAGAATTTTAATTTTTAAGGTTGTTCATTGGGCCCCCTGTAGTGAGCACCACAGTTATAATTTTGGAAATATTGGTAATATATGACGAGAGGGTAGCACAGGTGAAAGCCCAATGAGCAGTGGACTGACAATATGAAAGTCGCCAATCCTCAAAACAAACTTAGTAGATTTAATAAAATACAAAGCAATAGCTCTGGCGACACCACTTTTATTCATTATAATATATTGTGAATTCCTTCCGCTTTGATCACTTCTTCCTATCTATAATCAATCCCCATCTTCAATTGTCTTAACTTGCTTACATATCAGCGACTTCAGTCAATACTGATCCTTTTTGCTTATACTATTTGGTTCCGCCATATCCTCATTGGTTCCAGAAGAGTATCATAGTTTTAAATTCACTATCACCTTAGTTTGAGGCAACCTACTGACTATTTGTTATATGTTGACATCGCCTTATTACCTTAATTGAAGGTGATCTAATAACCATCCGTTCTGCCTCAATATTGCCTTATCCCAAGGCACTCAAATATTTATAAACTTTAGATCATAGTTGGCAGATTTTTAGCCAATCCGCCGTGGCTAATTGAAGGAATTATTATCCAATCATATCAGAACCCAGACAGGGTTATCGGAAGAACAAAGGTTTAGGTGATAGCTTTATTTCAAAAAATATAAGGAGATTTTTGCGGTTGATACCATGATTTAGGGTGTGCTCAGGGGGTGGTCCATTGGTTGGGCACTGGAAATCACTCCACCATCAGGTCTCAGCCAATCCACCAATTAAGGGAAGCTGAAGAAGGATTACCAAGGAAATCATAAACTACTGGATAATGGGATGTTAAAATGCCAAAAAGTTCATGGGCTTTGCCCATTCTGATTGTTAAAAAGAAGAAAGGTACCAACTTGGTAGTAAAAGACTACCAAAAGCTCAAAAGTGTCACCAAGAAGGACTCATATCCCTTTGTGATGGAACAACGATGCTTTGGATTAGTTGGGGGGAGCTCACTATTTCTTGGCAAAGGATTTGATATCAGGTTAATGGCAAATTAAGTTGGCCTTGGCAGAGCAGGTGAAATGCATTATTTTTACATCCATGGGGCTCTTTTAACCAACACCTATGCCTCAAGAGTTGTGTAATGCTCTGACTACGTTCCAACGGTCTATGGACACCATCCTTGGTGACTTGAAGCTGTCATGCATTCTCGTGTACCTCAACAATATCAATGTTTTTCTCAAACATTTCTGAGAATCTTACCCATCTAAAGGATGTATTCTGGAAGAACTCTGATCCAACATCAAGATTAATCCATGTAACTGTCACTTATTCAAAGATCAGTCAGAATACCTAGGATTTGTGATAGACGCAAAGGGGATGAAACCTCAGCTGAACAAGGTGGCCGCCATCCAGAAATTGACTCTGCCAAAATTAAACGTGACATACAGCTATTTTTGGTGATGCTCAGCTACTACCAGCGCTTCATCCCTTTCTTCATCTGTACTAGGGGACTGATATTTGAGTTACTCAAAGGGGATGTCATGTTCAAATGGACGGAACGCCGTCAACGCTCCTTTGACACACTTCAGATGGCATTGATCACTGTGCTGGTGCTGACTACACAAGTCCTGACAAGAAATTTTTCATTCAGTTGGATGCATCTCTTTCACCCATTGGGCAGTTCTATCTTAAAAGGACGACGAAGGGGAGGAGCACCCTGTTGCATACTGTAGTCATATCCTGAACTGTCATGAACGCAATTCTACTGTGACCAAGCAGGAGTGCTTAGCGTTGATCTACGCATATAAGCAATTTAGGGTTATTTTCATGGATTGAAGTTTAAATTTTTAACGGATCATGCTTCATTACACTGGTTGTAGAATCTCAGGAAGCCTGAGGGGCGTCTAGGCCGATAGGCTCTAAGACTGAAGGCTTACACTTTGAAGTTCTTCACTAACCTGGAGCAAAACATCAGAATGCAGATTGTTTATTGATATTAACCATGATTGCCATTACAGCAGATCTGAGTGATGTAATGTACAACAAAATGCTCAGCAGTAGATATGACAATGAACCTCTGCAAGTTACAAAGCTGTTAAATGAGATATGAGCTAGTATCTTTTAGTGGAACGGTGATTTGTACAAACTGATTGGAGACTCTACAGTGAACTTTCTGCAACCCTCGGTGCAGCCAAGCATTATCATGAGCGCACATAAGGTAGCAATATATGGTGGATTGTGTATGATGTTGGAATTGTTGCACCCTCAGTATTTTTGGGAAATCATGAACTTTGACATGATTGATACAATTTCCTGCTGACACTAGTGTCAAGTGAAAAGCCATTATACCAAAAGACCTCATAGTGGCTAGTAAACCCACAAATTGCCTGGCATAAAGTTTCCATTGATGTTTTTGAGCCCCTGCCAATGGGAGTGAAATTATCCAGATACATTATGGTGATTATTGATATTACTTGACCAGGAAGGTTGAAGTATGGGCAATATGGGATTTGTGGGCAGTCGCTTGGTAAAGTCATAATGGAATATATAGTCCAGCGGCATGGCTGCCCTCAGTTCACCTTACTGATAATAAAACAAACTTCACCTTTCACACTTTTCCAAAGCTAACTAAACTGATGGTCATCCACAGGATTTTAATGACCCCATATCACCCTAAGTCCAATAATATGGTTGAGTGAGTTAATGGGACCTTGGTGAACATACTCCAGAAATTAATAATATATTGACCTTCATATCTGGGTTCCCTCCTTTCCACCGCTATCTTTTCATACAACATTAGCTATAACTCTGCCATAGGGAATAATCCCTTTCAGTTCTATATGGTCAGCACCCAGTATTGCCTGCACTGCTCTATGCCTGCTAGAGGATACTGGTGGAACAGTTCTGTAATGTTACTTGACCAACCTGGAAAACACTTTAATCAAGATGCAAATTGAAGCATACTATTTCAGCTTGGCCAAAAAGATAAGGAATCAGGCTGCCAATTAGTTCTGGTTTTATGGTCTAGCCCAGTTCATAGAAAGGTAAATGGCTTTATCTCATAACCAGCACAGGTTCTGTCAAAATCATAAATTGGTTAATATGTGGATTGGTCCGTTTAAAAAAATTGGGGACATATTAGTTGATGTCTACACTATCAAGGACCCCAAAAATGATCAGATTGCTTTTAGTACATACAAAGTTCCTTCAGGCATATAAGCAATAAGAGACTTATCATCTAGTCATGGGAGGGTAATATTGAAATTCTTTATATGAATGGATGATAAGCTCTAAATAGCTGTGGCAGATTGAGTAATAATGACCAAAACTTAGTATTAGCATAATAGTGACAATTTTTATTTAGCATTTGTGGTGCCTAACCCAAAAAGGGGGAGCCGCCACCCATCTTTATTTGCAAATGGGCCAAACAAAGGGATTGTTAGAAATAAAAAAATTCCTAAATTTGGCACCTCAGCTAACAGCCTAGAAAGCCATACAAGAAGTTGAGGAAGCTATTTAAAAACTTTTTTCTGGTGCCCGCTTTAACTGGTGGACTATGGCAGACAGCATCGAGGTGGGAGAATCAGCAACATTGGTCATAAGAAGGTATAGTTG